>CM057458.1:649300000-649767500 GCA_016271365.2 Neoceratodus forsteri | reverse complement strand
CAGGGTTATTCTCGATGCCCTACAGGGAGCATGCCTCAGACAGTTAGTGGTGGAACCCACTAGGGAGGGAGGAATCTTAGACCTGGTACTCTTAAATGGAGATGGAGAAAGGGTCTCTGATTTAGAAATGAGTAGCCATCTGGGAACAAGTGACCACCAAACAGTGTGGTTCACGATAAACACACCCATAGAGTCTTGCCATACAAAAGGAAGAGTGTTGGACTTTAGGAGGGCTGACTTTTGGAAAATGGGAGAGTGCCTCAGAAAAGCACTAGCAAACTGGCAAGAAGGAGGGGTAGAGGAACAATGGGGAAAAATCAAAACTGCCATCACAGAGGCAACTAGCCTTTGTATGAAGCAAATCAACAAAGCAAAACGAAGGAAAGAATCACTGTGTTTCTCAAAAGAGGTAGCGGGGAGGTTAAGGAGAAAAAGGCAGCATTCAGGAAGTATGAGGAAACACAGAAGGAGCGTGACAGAACTGTACCAGTTAAAGCAGAAGGAAGCAGAGAAGGCAGTCAGAAGAGCAAAAGCCCAAACTGAGTAAAAGATAGCCAACTCAGTTAAGAAGGGGGAATAAAACCTTTTATAGGTACATTAGGGAGCAAATAAAGATGAAGGGAGGGATAGTGAGGCTTAATAAAAGGAAGGGAGGGTGCGCAGAGGATGACAGTGGAAAAAGCAGGAATGCTGAATGCATACTTCTGCTCAGTATTCACAAAAGAAGAGACGGGGGAGGTACCTAAATCAGAGAATAGAAGCACTGTAGTAGGGAGGGCGATACCAGTCCATTCACAGAAGAAAGGGTTCTGAAAGAACTCTTAAAAGTAAAGGTGGACAAAGCAATGGGGCCTGACGGGATTCACCCAAGAATTCTAAAAGAACTAAGGGTAGAACTAGTGACTCCACTGACTACCCTTTTTAACAAATCATGGTAGGATGGTGTGGTACTGGAGGAGGGCAGACGTGACCCCCCCCCCCACCTTGACAAAAGTGTGAGCAAGACAGAGGCAAGAAACTACAGACCTGTGAGTTTGACCTCAGTGGTAGGGAAAATGATGGAATCACTTCTAAAGGAAAGAATTGTTGATTCCCTAGAGGCCAGTGGAGTGCTGGACCCAAGGCCGCATGGATTCACAGCAGGAAGGTCATGTCACATGACTCTAATAGAGTTCTTTGACTTGGTGACCAATGTGGTAGACCAGGGAGGGGCTGTAGACATGGCCTACCTAGAATTTAGCAAGGCATTTGAGACAGTCCCACACAAAAGATTAATATACAAGTTAGCCAGCCTTGGAGTGGGTCCCAAAGTGGTAGCCTGGGTAAAAAAATGGCTGGACAACAGGATACAGAGGGTAATAGTAAACTGAGTTCACTCTGAAGAAAGGGGGGGTTACTAGTGGGGTACCGCAGGGTTCAGTACTAGGACCAGTCCTCTTTAATGTCTTTATAAGTGACATTGCAGAGGGACGGGAAGGAAAAGTATGTCTCTTTGCAGACGACACAAAGATCTACAACAGGGCTGATACAGAAGGTGGGGTGGAAAAGATGCAAAGGAACTTGGCAAGGCTGGAGGAATGGTCAAATGTATGGCAGCTTAGATTCAGTGCAAAGAAGTACAAAGTAATGCACCTGGGGGAAAAAAAACCCAGGGGAAGAGTACACAATGGGGGTGAGATAATAACAACAAGCATTTGTCAATGCCGAACGTTTGCTTGCAGGTATTTGCAGTGGTATTTGGCACTTGGACATGGCTTAAAAAATCAGTGACAAAGAAGTACAAGCATTTGTCAGTGCGAATGTTGCTTGCTTCTATGTGCTGTTTTACGTGTTGGAAGTCATTGGAGTGCAAATATTGAAAATTAGCGAACTTCTGGTCGTGAGACTACATAGCTAAGCTAGTAAAACAGTCATTTTAAGATTTTTTCACCAAATTTTCAAATTAGGCTTTTGAGAGCCCACCTTATGAACGCTGGCACTGTCGTTTCGTTAATCGGGCCGAAAGGTGATTTCGCACAGTGACTGCGAAATCATCCTTCAGGCCCGAATAACGCCATGACAGTGACAGAATTCATGAGAAGGGGTCCCAAAAACCCCATGTTGAAATTTTGGTGCAAAAATTCCAAAAAATGCCTGAGATATGCAACAAAGTTGAAAAAACCCCATCTAGCCTATTATACAGCTTACCGGCATTTCCTCAGTTCGCGGTCAGCTTTGAAGAGTGCAGGCGTGTTCCGGTCCAGCAATGATCGTGGCATCGAGCTCGGAGGTAAGTATGGGGTGAGGGGTGGGGAGGCAGGGTGCGCAGTGGGTGGAGTGCGGGTTGTGGGGGCGGGAGACTGCGTGGGACGTTTTTAATTTACAGTTGTTTTTCTACATTGATGACACAGGACATTTGCCATGCTGGGGTGGGCTCCCAGCGTGGCAGAGATAACTGGGGGGCCATGGAGCTGACGAAGTTGGGCACCCCCGTCGGCAGATGGCAGGACGTTGCATGCTGGGGTGGGCTCCCAAGCGTGGCAGCAGAAAGCTGTTTGGGGGGAGCTGGAGCCAATGGGGGATTGGGCACCCCCATCAGCAGACAACACAGGACATTTGCCATGCTGGGGTGGGCTCCCAGCGTGGCACCAAAGATTTGGGGCGTGACGCGCTGCCAGCACACAGCGGTGGTTTTCTTTGAAGAGACCACCGCCGTCATACACAGCACCACATCGATTGGTGCAGGACCGCCACACCTGCGCAACAGAGCAGGGGATTGCACAGGAGAGGCACACCTCCAAACTGTCCCATTCTCCCAAGACGTTCTTTGCGCATGCGTGCAAGCGAACGTAAAAATGGAAAGGGACCTGGGGTAGTCATATCAGATGACCTTAAGGTGGGCAAGCAATGTGAGAAGGCAGTAAGAAGGGCTGGTGGGATACTGGCATGCATATTGAGAGACATCACCAGTAGAAAACAGAAAGTTGTTATCCCTCTGTACAGACAGTTGGTGAGACCCCATCTGGAGTACTGCATCCAGTTCTGGAGAACCCATCTCCGCAAGGACATAGTCAGGATATGGGGCTGTTCAGAGGAGGGCAACTAAAATGGTGCAGGGTCTGCGCCAGAAGACACATGAAGAGAGATTAAAGAAGCTTAATATGTATGCACTCGAGGAGAGGAGGGAGAAGGGGGACATGATAGAAACTTTCAAGTACATCAGGGGAATCAACAAATTCCAAGAGGGTAGCATCTTTCAGAAAAAGAGATGTGCAAGAACAAGGGGGCACAATTTGAAGATGAGAGGGGACAGCTCAGAGGTAATATGAGGAAGTATTTTTTCACAGAGAGGGCTGTCGATACATGGAACAGCCTTCCTGAGGAGGTAATGGAGTCAAAAACGGTGGGGGAATTCAAAAATGCATGGGACAGACATAAGGCAATTCTAGTAGGGGATAGGAGGAAGTAGGCTGTTGGTTAACTAGGATCTGCAGCCTAACCATTAGGTAGGGAAATTGGCAGACTAGGTGGGCCAGGCGGTCCTTATCTGCTGTCAAATTCTATGTTTCTATGTAGTTAGTAGAATAGGTGTGTTAAAGATTTTATCCCATTGGTTATTTTTGTTCCAGGCATTACTGATTTCCATACCACGGGCCTTCTGGCAGCATGTGGACAGACCTTTTTTTTTTTTTTAATAATTGCTATTGGCTGGGAGGAAGGCACAGGTAGAGCTCAATATTCTATTCTTGCCCAGTGAGGAGAGTGGTTTGGGACTCCCAGATCTTCGTTTGTACCACCTTGCAGTACAGGGCACCTCCTTAATTACTTGGCAAAAGGGCGGGAACAATCTCAGTAGCTCAGCATAGAGAACAGTGGGACCCTCCCAATGCCATTGCATGCCATGCTTATGGCCGGGATCACCCCCAGTCTCAAGCACGAGGTAACAAATTGTTGGGTCAGTCACTCTTTTGGGATCCTGCAAAAAATCTGGATCAGTTCTCATACTCCTAATCAAATAGTTCACGTGACTGTAATCATTGGGGATATGGGTTTTGAACATGGTAAAAGGGACCCTGGCTTTAAGGTTTGGAACATAAAGGCCCTAGTTCGATTTGAGCAATTATTGGAGGGGGATCATTGTGCTTCATTTTAAGCCCTACAGGGTAGATACTTCCTGGGCAAATCAGATTTTTGATTCCTGCAGGTTCATAGTTGTATCTTGGAGCACAGCAGAAGGCACTTGGTGGGGCATTCTAGAACCGGGTGGGAGGAGTATCTCTGTTGGTCCACGGTCCTTCAGGATAGGACTAAATATATCTTCATTGTTTATAAATGTCTCTTAAAAGAAAGGGCATCGAATTAGGAATAAGTGGCAACATGACGCAGCGATAACTATCTCAGATGACCAGTGGGCACGGTTGTTGAGGGGGATGAAAGTTTCTGCCTCTCACAGAACTGGCGTGAATTCAGATAAGCGGATACAAATGTGCCTTTTTTTATGTTCCTACTGTCACCAAGCATCTGAGCACCTCTGCCACTGACCTGTGTTGGAGAGCATGCGGTGGTAGGGGTACGCACTACCACATTTTTTGGTCATGCCCTGAAATGCAGAATTTCTGCATTGTGGTTAGGGTGGAACTCTACAAAATCCGGAGGTTCTGATGCCAAACTCCTTTCAACATTATTTACGTGGAGCCAGGGTAAAGCAGATATGACCCTGCAGAAGAGTGGAGGTGTTAAGTGTATGGTGCTGACTGCACTTCAAACACTCACTCACATTGGCTGACCCCAGAGATTCCGTCAGTTGATGAATGGAGGAGAAGAGTGGAACTGATCTTTGACATGGAACAACTTACTGCCACACTTTGTCTTACCGGGGAAAAATGTAGGGATGTTTGGCAGTAATGGATAACATATTCTGGTAGAGCAGAGACTTCAGCGCCTCCCTCATTTCCTGAGTACGGGGAGCGTTCCAAACAATCACATGTTTGTGTCGGCAGTGACGCTTTCCAAGAATAAGACACACATTGAATCTGGTTACTGTTCCATTGTATGTTTTGTTTTTGTTTTTTGTGTGTGTGTCTGTGTTTGTTTGTTTTTGTTTATTATCTTTTCGGGTTTTCAGTTATCATGACCTGTGTTCCTGCTTAGCTTCTCATGGACTTTTTGAAATTTAAGACTTAATATCACATAATGTGTGAAATTAACATGCACTGAGTGTTTTAGATTAATTGTGCTGGTCAGATCTTGAATCATTTACTGTTATGCTGGTATGTATGGCAGTGTCATGCTTTTGAGTAAATCTGAGTTTCAAAAAAAATAATAAACTCGTGCCTGTTAAGGTAAGACTTTCTAATTGTCTAATCTACTAGATAAGTTCCATTCAGTGTCTACAGTGCCTGAATGGAGACCACTGTCCTTTAGCACGGTGTTTTGGCTTTCGGACTGCAGGTCTACTTAAGAATGTGTTTAAGCATGGCGCCTCAAGTAAGTAATGGTATTTTCTAGGGACATGGATATGTTCTTCTATCCACACATTCTGGAAACGTCCTTTCCCCTTTAAGAAGTGCTGGAAAGACTTCAAGCTGGCTCCTCCCACACACCCAGGTGGTAACTCCTCTAGCACTGCCCCGTGACACCAGTTCTTCCTTCCACCTGGAAGAATAGGTTCCCTCTTTACCGCTCTGCGTTTCTGAGGCCCTTATACCTTCCAAAGCCCTTAAAAATCTCTTACTTCTCACGCTCTCACGAACGACACAAAGTCTGCTCCAGGGTTTCGTTTTTGTGGTTGCGAGCAGAAGATGTTACAGTCCGACCAGCATGCCTCGTGCGTCTACTGCCTAGGCCACGAGCACGATATGCAGGCCTGCGATTACTGTTGCGCCCTTTTGCCTTCGACTTTGGAGGACCGCTTAGCCCGCTTGCTCATTGCGGAAATCGAGTGATCGGGACCTTCCTGTCCATTCTAAGGACACTCGGAAGACTGTTTCCCCAGCCGTGGGTTCTGTAGAGCAGTTGGCGATGGAAGAAAAAGCGGCTCACGCTATGGCCCACTCTTCAGCTTCATCCTTTTTGCCACTGCGCTTGGGGGTGTCATTTTTGGGCGCCTTCCAAAAAACGTTACCAATCTGTCCCAACTCGGGGAGGGTCCTGCAGGCTCTAAAAGCCTAAACAAAGTCAAGGAAAAAGAGGCCAAGAAACTGTCTCATCATGGGATCGGGAGCTCTCTTGGGCTTCCAGTTCCCATGCCTCTTTGGAGCACTGTGTCGGCTGAGGCTTCATTACCAGCCACCGGCTCCACGGTTTCCCCGGCGAGCCAGTTGGCCGAGGAGAGTGCCAACTCTCTGGCCGAGATTTTTCTTGAGCCGGTCGTGCCGATCCTTTCTTCAGAATAGGTGAACACCCCTCTCTTGAGGACTCCGGTCCTCAAAAGGGAGGGATGGGGCAGTCCTCTGTCCCATTGCCTCCCAATCCAGAGCTTCTGGACCAGGGGGTCGGTCAGCAGTCGTCGACCCTCCCTGTTAGACCCTGCCGGTCCCCCTATCATTGGTCGAGGTCTCGCTCTGTCAGCCCAGACTCGGGCAGCCCGCGCCATTCTTGTCGTTCACACTCCAGGCACTCGAGCAAGCAGCATTGCTGCTACTCTTCCTTCTCATCTTCCTTGAGCGAAGAGAGACACTGGCGTAAACTGCATTGGTACTATGAGGAATTTATGTGGCGGCAGCTTCTCTTTTTCCCAGGTGAAGCCACCTCTGGTGCCCAACCCGGCAGTTAGTACCACCGGTGCCGGTACGAGCAGATGAAATGCAGCCCCTTCGGCTTCTCCACCGATTGTGGTGGAGCTTACTCCCTTTCTGCCGAGGGGCCAGCATCCGTCCATGATGCTCAGCCGCTCAATGGGCTTCCCCATTGGCGAAAGTCGCCCCACTCAAATCCACCCTCGGAGGGTGAGTGGTGACTTGGGTGGGAGGCCACTCTTTCAAGAGTCCTCAGATTCCAGGGTTTCTCGCTCCACTCTTGTCCAGTATATATGGAGCCAGCCGAGGATCTTTTTACGGAACAAGGCCCTACTTCTTTTATGGCCTTGCTTCAGCTCTTTTCAGAATCTACAGGTCTCCAGCTGGAGCCCATTCAGAAAAGGGAGAGGTACCCCTTGACTGAGATTCTGGACCGAGGTGACTCCCCTGTGGAGCCCTTTCTGGTTCAGGAAGGTATTCCCGGTCCTGCTCTGAACCTTTGGCAGCACCCGGCCTCTTGCCCGGCTCTCCGGCCCAGATGGCCCACAAGTATGTGTTCCCTACTGCTTCCCTTTTGGGCATCACCGAACACCCCTCAGCTGAGGGGTTAGTGTCCAGTTCCATCTTTTGATGCACAGGCAACACGGGGGACATGGACAAAACCCCCTGAAAGAGTCCAAGAAACTGAACCACTCTGCCAAAAAGGTGTATGCCGCTTCTTCATTTGGTCTCGGACAGGCTAGTTCAGCCCTTCTGATGGCACATTTTTCGCACGCCCTCCTGGGATCTTTGGATGAGATGCTCCCTCACCTCCCTGCTGACCTGGGAACCACAGTCAAGCAAGTCCATGACCAGGGCTGTGCCGTAGCGCAGCAGCATTTCCAAACAGCCATGGATATTCGAGATTCCTGTGCCAGGTCTGTGGCAGTGGCAGTTGCCATGCACCGCAGGGCTTGGCTGCATATCTCCACCTTCACTGCTGATACGTAGCACAAATTGGCAGACATGTCCTTCTTAGGGACTGACCTGTTTGGCCCTGCTGTGGAAGGGCATCTCACCAGAACAGAGAAATCCATTACCACCCTGGATTCATTGATGTCTACCCAGAAGGGCTCCAAGTCCACAAAGAAGAAGCCCTTTCGGCCCCTGCAGCCAAACCTCCTAGTCCCAGACTGGTCAGCAACAGACCTGGTGCCTGAGGCACAAGTCAGGGACCTCCAACACCTGGAAGCCGGAGGTGAGGGTCTGGGGGTTCTGTCCAAGCCTGCCCCGTGACAGGATCAGGGGTTCCTGGGGCAGGACATGTGGTTCTGATTCCTGTATCTTGAGAACACATTCTTCCACATCCTGGTCCATCCATCTCATCGGCGGTTCCTCCGCTTCCGAGCGGAGGGCACCCTTTGAGTTCCAGGCCATGCCATTCGTCCTGTCCTCAGCGCCCTGGGTCTTCATCAAATGTATTACAGTGGTGGCTGCACATCTCCAGTGTCGGGGAGTCTGGGTTTACCCCTACCTGGATGACTGGCTAATAGCATGTTCCTCAAGGTGGAGCGGTCCAGGGATCTGGCCCTCTAGACCTGCATTTCCTTGGACCTCCTGGTAAATGAGGCCAAATCAGAACTTGTGCCTTCCTAGGTGATTAACTTCATTGGTGCAGAGCTCGACTCTTGCAGAGCCAGGGTTCAGCTCCCGACGGACAGGGTGGAGGCTCTTGCCTCCTTTGCCCGATCATTTCTGGTTGGGCTATTGCACCCTGCTCTGGACCTCCTGCCTCTCCTGGGCTACATGGCAGCTTGTACCAGCGTGGTGACGTGGGGCCTGCTGGAGAACGCGCCCCCTGCAGTGGGAGCTGGCCGGCCAGTGGTCTTGGCGCAGGAGTCACTTTGACTAATTGGTTACAGTGACCCAGCGGATGTGGGATGTGCTACATTGGTGGCTGACCCCAGAACATCTGCAGGAGGGTATCCTGTTTGTCTGTCCAGAGCTGACCAACACCTCCCTTGTGGGCTGGGGAGCCAACCTAAGGAACCACAGAGTCCATGGGCTCTGGTCCCAAGAGGAGTCCCGATGTCACATCAGTCTGCTGGAGCTCAGGGTGGTTCGGCTGGCGCTGACCGCATTTGCTCTGCATCTCGGGTTAAGTGGTTCAGGTCCAGATGGACAACACCACGACCATGTACTACTTCAACAAACAGGGTGGTACGCACTCCCTTCCAGTTTACGGGGAAGCTGTCTGCATTTGGACACTTGTGCACAGTCTGGAAGCATATCTTCTGGCCATCCATATGTCTGGTGCCTCCAGCCAGGTGGTGGACGCCCTCAGCTGGGTGGGCAAGGCGTCACATGAGTGGTCTCTTCATCCTGAGGTAGTGCAGAACCTCTTCTCCCTCTGGACCTGTTTGCCTCCAGGGAGAACGCCAAGCTGAGGCCGTTTTGTGCCCGGCCCCCCTCAGCAAGGAACACTGCAGGGGGACGCCTTCTCAAGGCCTTGGACCCCGGGTCTTCTCTACATCTTCCCTCCGTTTCCTCTGACCCACAAAGATCTCAAGATCAGAAGAGACAAGATCCAGCATTCTGGCATGACGTGAGGTCAGTGTGGTAATGGGAAATGAAGGTGTGTGCTGACCTCCAGGACGTAGCCCTGCAGATTTCCTGGACAGGGGTGTCCCTGGAAGCAGCCACCAACACAGCGGTATGATGGTTGGAATGAGCCCTTAGCCCTCCGGGAGGCTCTCTACCCGCCAGTTTATTGCAGAGATCGATGTAGCATACAATCCACCTGCCAATCATCTGCTTGGCTGCAGGTCTGCCAGGTGCGGCTTCAGCGTAGGTGACAAACAGCTGGCAAACCTCTCCCCAAACTCCAGCCATGCGTTCCTTGTAATAAGCGAGCACTCGCCTCAGATCCAGAGTATGGAGCCTGAGGCTCAGCCTCCAAGATGTGACTGGTAAAATATACTGGGAAATTAATCACCTGGATAAGGTGGAAATCCGACACAACCTTTGAAAGGAACTTCGGGTTGGGGCGTGGGACAACCTTGTCCATGTGGAAGACCAGGTAAGAAGACTCCACTGAGAACACGTGGAGTTCACTGATCCTTCTGGCTGAAGTGATAGCCACCAAGAAGGCGTTCTTCTATGGCAGGCGAGACATTTTGCACCTGTGTATCGGTTCAAATGGCTTGCCCATGAGCTTTTACCAAAACCAGCAGTAGATCCCAAGGTGGTGGTGGTGATTCACACTCCGGAGGGGAAATGTGGTCCAAGCCCTTGAAAAAGCACCAGATCACCTCCTGCACCACAGACTGCTGACTGGCCCGCACACGGTAAGCAGAGATGGCTGCCAGGTGCACCTTGAGGTACGTCAACCAAAGACCCCCTGTGGAGCGGGACCAAAGGTAATCAAGAATGTCAGCCACCTGACAAGTTGAAGGTCCAGCCCTTTGCCTGACACCACATGGAGAATCTCTTCCATTTGAAGGCATAACATTTTCGGGGTCGACTCCTTCCAAGATGCCTCAACAACGTTGAGTACATCTTCAGAGAGATCTAGAGCCTGGAACTCTAACCGCTCAGGTACTAGGCTGTCAGGTGCCAGGATTGAAGGTCTGGGTGGAGTACCTTCCCCTGACTGACAGCAGGTCCGGGCATAGTGGGAAATGCCACAGGAGCCTGTTGCTGAGGCTGAGGAGATCTGGATACCAGAACTGGCAAGGCCAGTCCGGAGCTACTAGGGAATACCTGTTTTTGGGGCCTCAGTTCTCCAATTTCTGGGTGTGTGTGCCTTACCTCCTTCCTCCCGGAGAACTGCTAGGAGTCTGCCAGAATGTGTGGATAGAACAACATATCCATGTCCCTAGAAAAACAGGTTACTCACCTGTAGCAGTAGATCTTCCACAGAGTGGTCTCTTGCAGCAGGTAATACACTTGGGTCATCGCCAGAGGTCGCTGTGGCGCACGGCAGCTCTTCAAGCAGTCTTTTCCAGGGGCCGCCCACACATGACATCAGCTTCCTGTTTCCTATACAAGTGTGAATGGTCCCTGGTATCCTCATTTCATTTTCCTGCCATCTTCAGCTCGCACTCAGCAGCTAGAGCAACTTCAGACAGCGGTCATCAACGAGAATTTGGGCAACCAAAACTAATGTCCAAAGAATCTTCAAGCAAGATAGAGCCATTCTGTTCCTGCCATTGCAGTAGAAAGATCTGCCACTTCGACAACCATACTTCTTGTGTAAGGTGTCTGGGACCCACACACGACACCAGTCCTGCATTCATTGTCAGGACTTCAACCAGGCAACCCGTCATCGCCAGTTGCTTGAAATCAAACACTTAATGGAGCAGAAATTGTCTCTCATGGAGAATCAGGGGGCTCGTCCCAAGGGTTCCCCCCCCCCAACTGATTCTCATCAATGGCACAGAAAGGAGGAGAAGCCCTCCTCACACGCCGTGCCCCACCGTCAGTGGCGCGTTCTCAGCCTGCCTGTTCATAGACGGGGGTGGGATATACCCTCTCATCAGTGGCGCTTTCTAGCACGTTGACGGTTGTTTACATTGAACCCTTTATGGGTTCCATCGACGAGGGCTCCTCTCTCATCAATGGGACTGTTGTTTTAACAGCATAGCACTGTTTCCCCAACTGCTTCGTCGACGACGAGTCTCATTCCAAGGGGAAAACCTACTGCCTTTGCTGTGCTTACTGCCCCTCCACCCTCACAGGTGGGTACCTATAGGGCAGCAGATGGGGATCGGGATCCTGGTTTTGATCACCCAGGGGCAAGACCTGCTCAGGCTACGCATCCAATCCCCTCCATCCTCCCTTTGGTTTCCCAGAAACCCCCCTCCTACTCAAAAAGAACTGGACGTTTCTACTGTAGTACAGCATGTCTTGCATGCCATGCGGCACGCTGTGCCCTTCGATCCAGGAGAGCCGAGCCATCCATCCGTAGCCATCCATCCTGTTCACCCACACCTCCACCTAAACGGTTTCATGGTGACAGGGATCCCCTCCCACCTAGGTCGCCACCCCTTATATGGAGGACTATTTGTCAGATGAGCCAGACTTCCCGGAAGATTTTACCAGAGATCTAGAGGACGAGGAA
Organism: Neoceratodus forsteri; assembly: GCA_016271365.2. NCBI lineage: Eukaryota > Metazoa > Chordata > Ceratodontiformes > Ceratodontidae > Neoceratodus > Neoceratodus forsteri. The sequence continues at coordinate 649,755,683 of CM057458.1, read as the reverse complement.
CTCCAGAAACTAGATTTCCAGCCCCACTCTCCTTTATCGGACCTCTCCTCATTAGAAGAGGATTTCCCCAGACATATTGCTGCCTCTCCTCCTGATGACTCTTCTTTCCATGAAATGATGGTCCAAATTCAAAAAGCCATGGGATTCTCCACTACCGAATATGACAGACAGCATAAGGATATGGCAGACTATTTGGAGTTACCCGAGGAGCCGGTCTTAGTGGTACCCCCACTAATTCAGATCTACCAGAATGCTATGCTTACAGCCTGGCACCAGCCTTCTTCTGTCATGGCTGTTCCCGAAGGTGGATTGCATATACCAGTCTCCTCTGGATCACCCTTTTCTATCCACTATTCCTGAAGTAGATACAATGGTGATTGCTGCCACTCATGATCGTACTAAATGACCAAAGCACATGAGCTCCTTACCTCCTGATAAAGAATCCCGCAGGATAGATTATCTGGGGGGAAGAAAGGTATTTCAATCCAGTACCTTGAGTCTCAGAATCCTGAATAATATGGGACACATGATCAAATACCAGCGTACACTCTGGTCATCTGCCATTGCATTAGTCAATAAACTCCCTCCTTCCCAAGAATGGAAACAGTTATTGGCTACAATAGCCACTGGCAACTCCCATTTCCCTTCACCGTATCGGGTCCGGTTATGATGTAGTTGATACTTCGGCCCTTATGTCAGCAACAGGCATTACCTTGCTTCGCCATGCTTGACTTCGCATCTCTGGGTTTACACCTGATGTACAGTAGAGAGTAGTTAATGCCCCCTTTAATGGGTTCGAACTATTCGGGCCAGGTACCCAAACATTGATCATCCCCAAGCTTCAGGCAGAACCCTATGCACAGTTGATGGCATGTACCATACTTCACAGCCATCATACCGGTCCCAGTCCTCTTTGTATACCAAAAGAGGGGGAAAATACAGAGGCTGTAATAGAGGCAGTTTCAGAGGTCGTTCCCAATCTACCAGAGCCAGCACCTCTGCTGCCAAGATCTCCCGCTCACACCCTTCAGGTGGGGTGGGGCAATCTGCCTCCCAATGACCTACTGGGCGGGGCCCTGTCCACGCTTCCTCGACCAGACCTCGGAAGCTGTGAGCAGTTGTTTTGCCTTCCATTTGGAGGCCTGGAAGACTATCACATTGGACAAGTGGGTACTCCAGATAATTCAGATGGGTCACACTCTGGAATTCCTGTCCAGACCTCCCTTTCGCCTGCCCAGTCCATTACCCACATGCCCATATTCCCATTCTCCAAGAAGAATTACAGGCGCATCTCACCAAGAAGGCCGTCTACCCAGTAACCCCTACAGAACATCAGAAGGGGTTGTACTCCCACTTCTTCCTGGTACCCAAGCGAACTGGAGATCTCAGACCAATACTGGACCTCAGACAACTGAATCTGTACATTCAGTACAAAAGGTTCTGCATGATCACCCTGAATTCTGTCATGCCAATACTAAAACAAGGGGATTAGCTATGTGCCCTGGATATGAAGGATGCCAGCCTTCATATCCCTATCCATCTTGCCCACCACCAGTACCTTTGTTTTTACCTATTGGGTCAACACTACTAATTTCGAGCACTCCCATTTGGCCTCTCCTCAGCCCCATGAGTGTTCACCAAATACCTAGTGATAGTAGCAGCAGCCCTACGAAGAAATTGGTACTTTGTCTTCCCATACCTGGATGATTGGCTCAGAAAAGCAGAGTCCAAAATGGCCCTGCTCTCTTCCCTAGAGGTAGCCTTAACTCTGTTCCAAGCTCTAGGGATTACAGTCAATTGGTCGAAGTCCAATCCGACCCCTATACAGTCGCTCCAGTACATAGGAGTGGTCCTCAACGCTGTCTCCACCAGGGCTTACCTCCCGGCCAATAGACAAGACAAGCTTCTATCTCTGGCATTACAGATACAAGCCCAGAAAGTTGTCACAGCTAGAGGCGTGCTGTGTCTCCTAGGTCACATGGCCGCTACCACCCCATGGTAGCTTTCACCCATCTTCGAATGAGACCGGTCCAGTGGGTTCTCCAGAACCAGTGGTATCGAAGAACAGGAAATTTCAAAGACAAAATCAGTCACTCCCTTGTTGCTGTCTGCCCTAGTATGGTGGACGCTCTGAGCCAACCTATGTCAAGACGTGCCCTTCCAGTCCCCCTGCCCCTGCAGACGTTGACCACGGATGCATCCCTGGAAGGATGGGGTGCTAACCAGGGTTCTTACAGGACACAAGGCAAGTGGACCACTTCTATCCCTCATCCCCACATCAGTCTTCTGGAGCTAAAGGTAGTTCGCCTAGCCCTCCAGGCTTTTCAACCTCACCTGTCCCCAGGACAGTTGTTGATTCAGTCAGACAACACTACAGTAGTATTCTACCTCAAAAAACAAGGAGGTACAAAATCCCATACTCTATGCAGAAAGACGCTTGCAGTCTGGCAGGAGGCCATTCGGCAACACCTCACACTAACAGCTGGCAATCTACCAGGACGTTACAACCTCCTGGCTGACTTTCTCAGTCACCAGTTGTCCGCACATGAATGGACACATTATTATGAAGTGCTCTAGAAAATCTCATCTGTGGGGGACCCCGCAACTGGACCTGTTTGCCTCCCCAGTCAACAGCCATCTCCCCAGATACTATTCCATTATCCCAAGCAAAAAGGGACGGTCTATAGATGCCCTGTCCCAAACCTGGACAGGGCTCTTCTTATATGCTCCCCCCCCAACCCGTCCCACTCCTGCAATGAACACTACTGAAACTACAACTCGAGCCTGCCACCATGATTCTCATAACCCTTCTGTGGCCTCGGTAGGTGTGGTTTCCACTACTTCAGCAGTTCTCGGTAGAGGAACCCGTTCCGTTGCCAGTCAGACCAGATCTCTTGACTCTGAATCAAGGTACCCTTCTACATCCCAACCTGAAGGCACTACACCCTTCATGCTTGGCTTCTGAGGACACTTTCACAGTATGTCTACAAGTGTCCTGTTGACAATATATTGCTGGCATCACGTAAACCAGCAACCGGAGAAACATATAATGCCAAATGGAAACATTTTTCCATATGGGCTGCTTCCCAATCTCTGGATCCCTACTCTTGTCCATTGACGAAAGTCTTGGATTACCTAGCCTCGGTTGCTGAGACGGGATTAAGTTATTCTTCCATCAAAGTCCATTTGGCCTCTATTTCAGCCTTCCAAGAACCTCTGGATGGTAGATTACTGTATCATCATCTAGCCAAAATGTTCTTAAGGGGAGTGTTGCATATTAAGCCACCTATCAGAAGACCCACTCCTCCGTGGGATCTCAATTTCCTAATAGAGAAATTAACTCTTGAGCCATTTGAACTAGCGGCCACTTGTGACCTCAGTTTTCTTTCATGGAAAACACTATTCTTGGTGGCTGTCACTTCAGCTCGACGTATTTCCGAGCTCCATGCCCTCCTGCATAGAGAACCTTACCTGATTTTTTACAAACATAGGGTGGCACTACGTACCAACCCACCCTTCCTTCCTTCCTTCCTTCCATACGTAGTGTTTGAAAACGCCTTAAAACCAGTCCTTGGAGTTACCAGTATATTATCCTGAACACTCCAATCAAGATGAACACCTCTTACATACTTTAGGTGTCCATCGTATATTATGATACTACACTAATCGCCGGAAAACGATTAGAAAAACTTTTCGACTTTTTGTCACCTTCGCCTCCGGCAGGGAAGGTCTTCCAGTCACTAAACGGACCATCTCCAGTTGGCTAGCACATTGCATAATAGTTCGTTATTCAGAATACAAGAAGCCATTACCTAGACCTATCCAAGCCCATTCTACCAGAGCTACGGCCACTACTGCGGCCTGCTTTAAAGGGGTCTCAATCACGGATCTCTGCAGTGCAGCTACCTGGTCCACAAGTCACACTTTCACAAAGCATTTACAAGTTAGATATTGCTTCACGTCGTAGGACTGCCTTTGGCTGAGCTGTCCTACAAGGCCTCGTGTCATAATGACCACCCTTTTTGGGTTTACTGCTTGGGATTCATCCCAAATGTATTACCTGCTGCAAGAGACCACTCTGTGGAAGATGGTAGTTACGTAAAATCTTACCGTAACAGTAGATCTCTGAGGAGTGGCTCTTGCAGCAGGTACAATCCCACCCTCTGTCCCCCTCCTTCTCTAAGAGAACAAATTGTTGTCCAGTGACTTATGGGTTGGGATACCTACAGTACTTCGACTTCCCCTCAGTCTTCGCTTAGCGAGCTGAATCCAGCAGGGGAAACTGAGGATACCAGGGACCGCCCACACTTATATAGGAAACAGGAAGCTGAAGTCATGTGTGGGCGGCCCCTGGAAAAGACTGCTAGAAGAGCTGCCATTTGCCACAGTGACCTCTGGCGATGACCCAATTGTATTACCTGCTGCAAGGGACACTCCTCAAAGATCTACTGTTGTGGTAAGATTTTACGTAACTGTATTTTCTAGGAGTGGTATATGTTGTTCATCCTCACAGACTCACCTGACCTCCCCTGGCAGTGGCGCACAAGGATGCTTCCAGTGGGCAAGAACTGGTGTCACAGGGCAGTGCTAGGAGAGTTACCACCCAGGTGGGTGTGAGGAACCAGCTTGAAGACTTTCCGGCACTTCTTAAAGGGGAAAGGACATTGCCAGAATGTGTGGATGAGCAACATATACCACTCGCAGAACTACTGTTACAGGTTAGTAACCTGTTTTTCCTTTCTTTTGGAGGGGGGAACTAGCCAGATAGTTAGGTGGGGTGGTGTAATTACATGTTGAGATTACTGTTTGTTTCCCTCCCACCTTTTTTCGCAGCATCTACTGTGTGGTGGGGCTGTCCTTCTCTAATCCCAGTATGTAGCCATGTGTGGAGTGTAATCAGCAGGCATTTCATCTTGATGGTCCCACTTTATCTGATGGAGTCTGTCTGTGTTGTGCTGCCTTGTGCCCCACATGTCATGTTCTGAGATGCTTGGTTACGCATGCTGAAGCTGTAGGGAGTCATATTTTCTCCTCTTGAGTGCCTCCTGTTTTTATCTTTGGCACTTTCGTTGGTGATAAGAGGCATGGTGCTGCTAGTCGTTACCTAAGCAAGAAGTCAGTCACATCATTGTGCAGTTAACAACTCCCCAGTTCACCTGTCCTCCCCTGCCCCCCTTCGAGTTGTCCCCCTGGTGATTTTTTTTTTTGGGGGGGGGTGTAGTTTTCCCTTCAGTCTCTTTTTGTGCATTAGACTGCAGGTCTGCTTGTTTTTCTGCTCCCTGTGTTATATGACAGGGCTGGAGGCTATTTGGCAGGGCTGGAGACCATTAAGGTCTGCTTCTTGCATTTTTTAGTTGCATATTCTTAGCCTTGCTAGTTTCATCCCAGTTCTGCAATGCTTTCACACAGTGATGAGGATGGTGGTGCACATATGTGCCTTGCACATGCGCTGGCATCAAATGTCACACACATCAGCGTGACGTCGACACGCCACGCCCCACTGGCACTGTGATGCAGTGCGAACATTCAGACAGTGCTGAGATTTGCAGTGCGAGCGGTCCAACTCCCTCCTGATGCTGAGATACAGCGCGAGCATTCAGACTCTCAAACACAGCTAAGTAGAAGTACAGAGCTGAGATTCACAGTTGCCATTCGGTTCCAAGTTTACTCTCTCAATGGATTCCATGCCATGAGTAAGTCACAGTATTTATTTTTCCAGATGTGGAAAAGCGGGCTTTGGTTCAGGACCTGGCCTGCACGTCAGGCTCAAGAACAATCTTAATAGTCTCTTGCTTGGGATAGCACTGAAGGGACAGGGCACAAGGGCAGATGGAGTCTCAAGGGTTTTTTCGCAGCAGGCCATCTCTAATCTGCTTGAAACTTGTATATTTCTACATTCTGACATATCCCTGGCACCATGGCTTATCATAACTTGATCTTGAAGAGATTTAAGACCTGCCACAGGACTATGAGCCTCCTCTCCTATGGGGTCATACCATCCTCCCTGTGTAATGTAGTATGACATGTCTGTTTGAACCTTACCCAGCTGGACCTTCAAACCAGGAGGAGGGGTGTATCTGTCATCTGGCAGTGGTAAAGCTGAGTCATTCAAATCCAGAACACCTGTTTTTTACATAAGATGTTACATGCTGTTGGTCCATAGTCCATATCTATGTAAGACACCCGAAACTGCCCCCCTTAGGTCAAGTGTGAGGGCCATACAGGCATGTCCAGGTGCACTAGAGCAGAGTGACCCTGCTCACCCAGATTGGCAGGCAACCCCTGATCTTGAAGGTCCAGGGGATGTTGCAGGAGGGTTTGGAGAGATTCCTGATCCAGTGAAACATAAAGATCCCTCTAACTGAGAGTGGACAGAGCTCAGAACTGTAGCTTCTGATCTCATTTGGACTCGAGATCACTGCCCTAAGCTCAGACCCTACAGGCTGTAGCTGTGAGCCTCAATATAGGTAGACGTGCAGTATTGGGTGAACTGCCCCCTCAGTGATCAGGTCAGGGTTGACCAGGGGTTAACAGGTAAAATCGGCTACCTTGTTCTGCGACTGGATGTCAGCTTGCCTTCTTTTCCAGGGGACTGTCCTTTGATCAGTGGTTGATGACATTTTTTTTCACAAATGAGGATGAGTATACAGCTAGATTTCTAGAAGGTCTGCCAGTCCAGTAAGGAGATCTTGACTCTTCTGTGGGTGCACCATGCAGGCTAGCTCGAATCGAATCAAATCAAGTTTATTTTTAAGCGCTGTTACAAAGATCACAGCATTGTACAGCAAAAGCAATGAAAAGAGATGTACAGCATAATAGGAGTACCATAATAAATAAAATAAAATCAAGCAATAAAATACTTGTAATAACAAACTGTCATACTATTTATTTTTTATCATGTAAAATTTTATTGATTTTTCAACCTTTGCACAACATCAGTAGGATACACAGAGCAATACTATCCATATCAACATCAGCAGTTCCAGTTTCAGGCATACGTAGGACAGACATCAGCTATAGCATCAATTGATAGGGAGACATGACTTAAGAAAGAAGTAACTAATCTTAGCACATCTGAGAGTCCAAAATGGATTCCAATACACCTATAACTTGCATTATCTGACTATTTCATACTGTAAGCAGCCACAGACACACATTTGGGGTAATACGGAAAAAAGCCAGTTAGAATGGGCCAGACAAGACTTTTACAGGTGAAGTCAGGCAGAGAGATAACAACCAGGTCAGAGAGTATCAGAGGAGTAAAATTAAAGATAGAGGGTGAGTAAAAGATACAGACCACAGTGGTGGGGAACAAAAGTATGAACTGCCTTGGGGGAGGGGGTAATCCTTCTGTTGTCACAATCTATATTTGGGTAACTGGGATTTTGCAATGGTGGGGTGCTACCATGCAGATATGAGAGTGTAGATATGCATCCCATTTAAGATGGTAGACAGCCCGTTTACCCTTGGCTACTGACATGAGTCTCTCAAAAACGGCCAGTCTGGCCATAGCCACCTGCCAGTGCGAGATTGTAGGAGGTGAAGAGTGCCTCCATTTCAATGAGGAGAGCTCTTTTCGCTTCCATAATTGCAACAAGGACCCATGCTTTGCTGTAATAGGAAAGTGTATTCAGTGGGGAGGCATCCCCCAGTAACGTGGTAGTGCTGAAGGGAAATTTGTGTGCCTACTGTGGCGGAGCATTCCTTCAGGACTTACATCCAGAAAGTATGCATTGTTGGGCAAGGCCAGAATATGTGAAGAAAGTGGGCCGGGGAGGAGTGACATCTCCAACATCTGTCTTGTGAGATTAGCTGACGACTGAAAAGGGTCGCGGAGGTCCTGTACCATCTAAGGAGAATTTTAAGTTGAAGTAGCTGGCTCTTGGAGTCTTCATAAGCTGTATGGGTCGCCCTGAGACATTCTGACCATTGCTGTGGGGATAGAGGGTGTGGGAGGTCTCGATACCTTGCGATTTTGCTAGAGAGAGAGAGAGAGGGGCATCCGGCTGGGTATCTCTAAGAGTTCTATACAGGGAGCCTACAAGGCCCTTGCCACCATTGGGTTGGTGAAGGTTATCTAGGCCGCTCCATTTGGACTGGGGTGACGCAGACTTGAGAAGAGGAGTTAAGGCACTCCTTTATTGAAGAAATTTCCAGAAGTCTTGGGATGGCAGGCCGTATTTGTCCCTGAGCTGTTCAAAAAACATTAGTGTGTGAGTGTTAGGAAGGAGAAGATCCGCTACCTTACTGATGTGATTAGAGGCTCAGAGTTTCCAAAGGATTGGCTTGTGATCCACCCTGATAAAGGGGTTATTCCAGATCGGGGTGTAACGAAGGGGAGGGGGGTAGTCCGCTTTCAGAACCCCAGTTAGAACCATCACCCTGCGCCAGGATCTGCATGTCTCTTTCATAGGAGGCGTCAGATGTTGTCCCAAGGGTTGCCTGCTGAACAGGAGAGGAATCCTTGGCGACAAGGCAGTTTCTAACTGAATCCACAGGGGAGAGGGGGAAGAGCGAGGGGTGAACCAGGCCATGCCCTGGACCATCCGAAAGGCAAGCTGATAACCCATGAACCAGGGGAGGTTCAGACCCTCCCACCCCCCGGTCCAGTGCGCACGCATCTTCACACGTCCCCACCTAGGGACCTTGCCCTCCCAGAGGAAAAGTGCCAGTAGCCTATCTAAGGCCTGAAATGGCTTCTGAGAAAGAGGAATAGACAGATTGGAGAGTAAGTAGGAGACTCTGGAGAAAATAAACATTCGAATGGCTTCAACCTTCCCTTTCAAGGTGAGACGCAGCTTCCTCTACCGATGTATCTCGGCCGCTAGAGATGCCAGAAGGGGGGAGAAATTAACTGATTCTAAATCTTTCCAGGCTGTTGTAATAGTGATGCCCAGATAAGGGAAACCTTACGGGGCCCAGGCAATATCTTTGCCAACAAGACAGTGCTTACTACATTTCTTGTTTAATGGAGAAAGTGTAGTTTTCTTTTGGTTCACCAGGAGTCCTGATAATAAAGCAAACTCTTGCAGGATGGACAAAACCGAGGGTAGGGGAGGCTTGCAGATTAGAAAGTGTGAGCAGCATGTAGTCTACATAAGCATTGACTAAATATGAGGAGTCACCCACTGGAATACTGGTGATATTCGGGGTAGTGGTAAGCTTCCTTATCAGTGGGTCAAGAGCCACAAGGAAGAGCAGAAGGGAAAGGGACAGCCCTGCCTGGTACCTCTGTGCAGGGAGAAGGGGGGGGAGATGTCCTTATTAGTAAGGATTCTGGCCATGGGTAGATTGTACTGAGTGGATACCCAGGAGCAAAAGTGAGGTCCAAATCCATACAGTCGTAGAACCTGGTGGAGGTATGCCCATTCCAGAGAATCGAATACCTTGGCGAAATCAATCGTCATGGCGGCCATGGGAGTATCGGACTGGAGAGCTAACCATTTGAGGTTTAGTATAAGATGCAGGTTGTCTGCGCTGGACTTCCCCGCTGAGAACCCTGTCTGTGAGGGATGGACCAATTCTGACAGTACTGGGGACAATCTGGCTGCCAATACTTTGGCTAGTAGCTTGGTGTCCACTGGGAGGAGCAATATGGGCCTGTAGTTCGCACAAAGTAAGCCGTCCAATGATTTTTATTTTTTTTAGGAATTAACATGATGAGGGCCTCATGCATAGTAGAGGGGATTAAAGTATCTTTCTGGGCTTCCTGAAGAGCACTTAAAAGGGGGGGTGGGTGATTGCATTCTGCAACAATTGATATAGCTCGACAGACATCCCATCTGGACCCGGGGCCTTCCCTTTAGCCATGTGGGATAAGGCCAGACATAAGTCATCCTGGGTAATTGGGGCATCCAGCGCATGGGCTTTCTTGTCGGAAAGCAGAGGAAGGTGGGCTCTTTGGCAGAACTCTTGCATGCGCCGGGATAACTCTGCGTCGTACAAGATGTTTTGGGACTGATAAAGTTCTTGGTAAAAATGAGGCATGGCTGCATTGATAGCTTTGGATGTAATCGCAGCCTTCCCCTGCTTGGTCTTTAAGGCAAGGATCCTAGAGGACGCCTGCTGTTTCTGGAGGTAATAGGCTAGTAGTTTTCCCCCCTCGTCCCCTCCCTCTCAGGAGCGATGTTTGGCCCGAGTTAGCTGCCGCGCCACCTTTCTGTTTAGCAATACATTACTTTTGTATTTTAAGCCAGTGATATCAGCCAGAAGAGGAGTTAAGTGGATGATCAGAGGATATCTTATTTTTTTTATACTTTTTATTTCATATTACAGTTTAATGTACATACAAGTACAAATATAGGCTGTCACAAAATGCAGCCAAATTCCATAGAAAATTTATTTATTTATTTTTTGTTTACCAGGTAAGTGCACTAGACACAAAAGTGACTATTTTCAGACATAGCCCGGGAGGTTAACAGCACAGAGAGATATAATCACAAGCATACAGTGTCAGGAGATATACAATACATCACACCGAGAAATTGAGACACAGTATTGACAAGTACTGGTACATGGCATATAAGGTATAAATCATACAAATAGAGATAAGTGCTCATATGAAGACTAACGTAATAATATCTCAATGTTTGATACATGCAAGAAAGCAAATATTATGACAGGGTAAGGTTACATTCAACTAAGAACTGAAAAGGAAGTTAATATTAGGATGAGGGGGGAGAGGTAAGGGAGGCTGAAAATGATACGGGGCATAGATAACAGGGCAGTTAGGACAGGGGGAGTCAGGATCTATGGAGGGTTGAAGCAGGTACAATTTGAGCAAGCGGTGAAGAGAGAGCGGTGCTTCTTCTTAAAGGTGGCATGATTAGGGGCAAGGCGTACATCCAGGGGCAACGAATTCCAGTAGGAGGGGCCTATGTGCAAGAAGGCAGATTTTCCTTTGGTTGTTCTACATCTGGGGATGCAGAGTAAGGAAAAGTCAGTTGATCGGAGACCGTAGGATACGTTCTGAGGGGGTTAACAGGGAGGCTAGATAGGTGGGCAAACTTGATCACAGTACACTATCCAAAAGGTTCCCAAGGGAAAGGAGACTGTGTGCCATGGGGGATGGCCATTTTAGGTTAGAGTACAGCAGGCAGTGATGCTTTAATCTAGAGGATGCGGAGGCGTAACTGCATATGTTGTTTTAGGTTGTGTCCCATCTTTGAAGAGTAGCCTTAGAAACATTAGTATAGATTGCAGAACCATAAGAAAATGAGGGAAGCAGGATTCCTTGAGCAATGGCTGTTCCAACAGTGGGGGTAAGAATATGGCTTGTTTTGTAGGCTAAGCCGAGTTTTACGTTTACTGCCTTACTAATGGAGGTAACGTGAGTGTCAAAGTTGAGGGATTCATCAAGTAAGACACCTAGATATTTAAAGGAGGTTTCCATCTCCAGTGGGGAACCATCAGCCCAAGTGACCTGGAAAATTTTACGGCACAGTTTTATAGGGGATCCAAAGAGCATGGCTTTGGTCTTTCCAATGTTGACAAGGAGCTTATTTTTGGTGATCCAGGACTGAATATTTTGCAGATCCGTAGAGAGCTTATGATTAATAGAGTGAACATTGTCCGAGCTAGTGTAGAGTACGAGGTCATCAGCATATAGCAATGATGAACAAGAGGAAATGCTATGAGGAATGTTGATGAAAATTGAGAAGATGAAGGGGCCGAGGATAGATCCTTAAGGAACACCAACATTGATGGCTGCTTTTTCTGAGGTGGCCGAGTTGAATTTCCCAGTTTGGTATCTGCATGAGAGGTAGCTATGGAACCAGTTCACAACTCCAGTTGAGAAACCTAGGGAGTGAAGGTTGGTAAGCAGAAGAGGGTGGTCAACAAGATCAAAAGCTTTTGTCAGATCAATAAATACTGCACCGGTTTGTTGACCCTGATCCATGGCCTGAATAGCGTCATTTGTCAGCTGAAGTAGAGTAGTTTGAGTACTATGGCCTTTTCTAAAGCCATGTTGGTTTGAGTGGAGAAGGTTATACTTAGTAAGGTGTTTAGAGATCTGTACTGAGATGAGCTTCTCTAGGATTTTATTTAATATTGACAGTATAGCTATTGGTCTGTAATTGGCTATCTTTTTTGTCACCTTTTTTGAACACTGGCGTGACTTTAGCCAGGTTCCATACCTCAGGTACTATGCCTTCACTTAGTGACAAATTTAGTATACTGGATAGAGGTCCTGCGAAGAAAGGAGCCGCAAGCTTTAGGAGCTTAGGTTCGGAACAGTCTGATCCAACAGCGGTACTGTCTGATATGGAGTTCAGATGTTTAAGGACATCGTTCTTCAATATAGCTTTAAAATAGAAGGTAGGCATCATTGGGATGTCATTTGGGTTGGGGGAACCAGGTAATAAGTTATTCGAAGAGAAGGCATTTGTGTAGCTCGAGAGGTTGGAGAAGTGAGAATTAAAAGCGTTGGCAATTGTGCCCAGGTCATTACAGTGGACACCATTCAGTATCATATCATTATTTAGCTGGGTTTGCTTAGAGCCGAGGAAGGTCTTGACATGAGACCAAAACGTTTTTGGGTCGCCGGCAGCATCCAACAAAAGGCCTTTACAGTATTGGCTTTTTGCAAGTCTTATTTGTGTTTTGCATTTAGATCGCTGTTCTTTATAGTTATTAAAATCCACAGAGAGACCGGATATTTTAAACTTTTCCCAGCCTTTGTCCCTGTTTTTGAGGGCTGTAAGGAGGTCTCTGTGTAGCCATCTGGTTTGTTTACCGCGAACGTGCCGAGTGATGACTGGGATGTGTTTATCTTGCAGGGGTACAAACCTGCTCAAGAAGGCATGAAGGGCAGCATCAGTACTTGTAGATTGGAAGACAGGGGACCAGTCAGTGTGAGACACATCATATAGGAAATGAGCCTAATTTAAGTTTGCATAATTTCTGAAGCATATATAGTTATGGGGTGACGTAGAGGTAATGGATGTCCCCCATATGCAGAAAATGGGGGAGTGATCACTAATATTATCCGACAGCGTGCCTGTTTTATAATTCTGTCCACGTAATTTATTTAGGACCCAGTCAATAAGGGTGCTGGTGTCAGTGTTGACTGATACTCTTGTATAATCAGTAATGATTTGGTGCAGGTTGTAGCTTTGAACCAGGGATAGAAGGGTATCCTGAGAGTTTCCTATCCAGTTTAAATTTATGTCACCAAGAATGATGAGTTAATTTTTCCCGGCATAAGCAGCCGTATGATCGAGCAAATCTACTAGGCCTTTTATTCCACTATTGGGTGGATTGTAGGCACATAAAATATGGAGTTTTTTGTCTCCCAACCTGAGTATGGCATGGATGTGTTCACACAAGGAGTGATTTTTGTCAGTTGATAAGGTCATGTTTAGATTGTTTTTGTAACAGATTGCGACACCTTCTCCTCGTTTAGGAGGTGGTCTGTCACACCTGAGAAGGTTGTAGTTTGGGAGCAGGCAAAATGTATCTGCGATAGAGGGTTTTAACCATGTCTCAGATAGACAGAGCACATCAGGATGGTGGTTATCCATCCAAGCTTCCAGGTCTGCATAATTTCGGAGAAGACTCCTGATATTTAGGTGGACTATGTGAAGTCCTTTCATATCATAACCAGAGCAGTTAGAGGAGGATGTACCTGGTGTAGGACCAGGGTTCAGCTGAATATCCCAGGACAGCATAAGAGCCAGCAGTATGAAATACTTTAGCTTATGCCAGACAAATATGTGGCTAGTACGACAGTAGGTACGCCATTGTTTTGAAGTGAATGCTGTGGCATGGTATATGGGTAGTTTAGGGAGGAGGGCAGGGGTCATATCAAAGCGACATTTAGTTAGTATTAGCATGTTAGAGTATTTAAAATCGTTAAGATTCATGTTACTGTTTTGGATAAGATTCTTGCAATTGGGCACATTAGGTATACGTAAATAGCGCCAGAGACAGGAGGAGAGAGGTCCCAATTGGGGGTAACCAGATCATTCTGTACGACTTAGAAATAATCATGTTTGATATGCTAATAGCAGGGTTTGAGGGATGACAGAAAAGGGCAAAAGGAACAGCTGTAAGGAACAGTAACTTGTCTCTTAGATTAAGCGTCCTGAGATTAACAGGATATATGAGAGCAATTGTCGTGATAGTGATTAGAACTGCAATCAGGGAAGCAATTGCAGAGATAGTGATTTGAACTGCAGTCAGGGAAACAACAAGATGGGAAGAAGGCTGCACTAAGATTGGGAGTTCTAACAGGCCGGTTTTGATTATGTGGGGAGAGAAAAGAAATAGCTACAACCTTAAAGTCTTATAGGTGTAGAAGAATAAGGGCAGATTAGGTTTAGAGGAAAAAGAAAAAAAAAATGACATCTTCAAGTCCTAGATCTCTCTTCTGATTCTGTACATATACATTATTATAAATTACCTCCTAGTTAATAAGTTGGCAATAGCATTGGTACAAAAGCGCTTATAAAGAAGATCTCCTTCCCCTCCAACTAATCAGGATCCTGGGTACAACCTATTTGCCTTTATTATTATCCCCCTATTCTAGGTCTAAGCCCCCCTTAATTTCCAATTTACTAGTCGCCTTTTTGTGCTATACTACTTGGTCTTGGTAGAGTTTCCATCCGATCTTGGAGGCCTAGGGAAATCTGTTCATTATGCTGAATACTTAATATTAATAACTTCCACTATGAAACCTGAGGGGCTGCTGTCTGCAACCACTTTTTTGTAATAGATTTGTAGGCAGAGCCTAACAGTATTGACCATAGGTATACCTTAACTTTGTCTCTGACCTCTACAGGTGGGATCCCTAGTAGTAAGTTAGGGCCCATAAGCGGGCTTTGAATATCTAACATCAGCTTAGTGTGGTTCATTACTTGTTTCCAAAAGACTGATAACTTTGGATGGTCCAGGAAGATACGCTTATGCGAAGCCCTTGGTTCACCACATTCCCTCCAACATTGGGATGTATTTCCTGGATTTCTCAGAGCCATTACTGAGGGGACCAGGAAAAACCTCGCCTTTACCTTCCAAATAAACTCTCTCCATATAGGAGAGGAGGTGGTAGCCCACATGACCCTCCATATCTTAATGCAGTCCTTAGAAGGTATTGGCTGTGTAAACTCCTGCTCCCATCTAGCCTGGACTGGAGTCATTGTATGGGATGCTTGTAATATGAGGGATATATATAAAATATCGCCCTTTCCCCATGGGGTGAAGACCAGATGTGCCTGAAAGGGGTATTGTCTTCCTCAAGCATGGAGCTTCTCTCATTATGCCTGATTTGTGCTGAGATAGTCTTTAATTTTGATAATAAAATAGTCTGTCTTTTTCAGACCACCCATAGGTCCTCTGGACTTCCGTGAAGCCTATAATTTCATTCCCTTTTAGGAGTTGCCATGGTGCTTTGAGCCCTTTTTTAATCTGGGTTTTTATACCACTGATTGTCAAATGAGTAGGCCAGGACGAACCATCTATATTTCCAAAAATGTTGCAGACAAGATTTATTTTTTGTTCCCAATTGCCACCCCTTCAGGATAGTTGCAGTCGCCTGAGGGATTGCCTGGACAGCCTTCCTAATATGGGGTAGAGAAAATAGGTACGGTGGGAGTGGCAAAGGGGATGGTCTCGCTAAATCTATTTGCTTCCACTTGGCCTGGTAAGATTTAGTGCCCCAAAGCAATGCCAGATGCATCTGGGTGGCAATCAAACAGTTTTGAAGCGAAGGTAGGGCTACCCCTCCCAGCTCCCTAGGTAAAGTTAGCTTTGGAAGGCTAACCCTCGGCCTCTTTTGATTCCACAGATAAATATTCAATATCCTTTGCCAGGAGAGAAGCCCCTTAGGGGAGAGGGCACATGGAACACATTGAAATATATATAAAAATATTGGCAATGCATTCACCTTAAGGGATACGGTCCTAGTATAAAAAGAAGATGGAAGAAGTACCCATCTCCTCACATACTGTTTGATATTAGTAATCAGAGGGTGATAATTATGGGCAAATAATTTGTCTGGGTCCTTGGGGATTTGTATTCCTAAGTATCTTATGCTAGCATTATCCCATCTAATTGGGTACTGCTTTTTAAGGGAGGGTGTTGGCTCATACTCAAATGTTAGGGCTTCAGACTTATTTATATTAAGCGTGAATCCAGACAGATTAGAAAATTCTTGTACCTTCTTGAAAAGGGCTTCCAGCGATGTATCTGGTTTAGTTATATAGAGCAAAATATCATCGGCAAAAAGAGCCAATTTCTGCTCCATCCCTGCCACTGTTACTCCCTCTATGTCTGGGGCTTGTCGCAGGATTGGGCCAGAGGTTCTATATAATAAGCAAACAAAAGCGGGGAAAGGGGACAGTCCTGTCTAGTCCCTCTATATAGGGGGAATCTTTCTGATATATGGCCATTTGTTCTAATATATCCAATAGGGTTCTTATAAAACTTAAAGATAGTGTCTATAAATTGGGACGGGAAACCAAATTTTGTCAAAGCCCCTCTCAAAAATCTCCATGACACCTTGTCGAAAGCTTTCTCCGCGTCTAATCCCAGCAAAACTGCAGGAATTTCATATGCACAGATATGCTCTATAATGTATACCGTGCGCCTTGCATTATCCTGGGCTTGGCGTCCAGGAATAAAGCCACACTGGTCCATGTTTATTGTGGCTGGGGCATATTGAACCAGGCACTTTGCTAGTACGGAAACCAATATCTTGTAGTCCGTGTTTAGGATAGATATAGGTCGATATGAAGAGCAATATGTAGGGTCTTTCCCGGCCTTTGGTATAATAGAGACTATCGCCTCGTTCCAGGAAAGGGGGATCTCTCCCCTCTGCGAGGTCACAAAGGAGAACACCCGCCCCAGTACAGGAACCAGTGTCTTGGTAAAAGTTTTATAGAACTCCCGGGTAACCCATCGGAACCTGGGCACTTGCCTGTTTTTAGGTTTCCAATTACTGTCGTCATCTCCTTAGAAGTAATTGGGGCCGTCAGCCACTCACCCTGGCTCTGCGATAGTACAGGGAGTTCCAGGGGCGCTAAGAATTTCTGAATTCCTTCATCTGAGGGGTTATTCCCCTCTAAGTAAAGTGTAGAGTAGTAGTGATGGAAAGCCTCAAATTGTATGAATATTATTTTTGAGCTAATTCGTAGCTGAATGTCTTACTTTTAGGATAGTGGACTTGGCTTTCCGGGTTCGTAATTGGCCTGCTATCATTCTTGTGAACCTAGGGCCCCCATCATAATATCTGTGACGGAGATATGTTAATTTCTGTTCTATGGCATAGTCCAAAGTAGTGTTCAACTGCTTTCTAAGGGAAATGAGTTCTCGAGTTTGGGCCTTACATTGTTTAGTTCTTTGCATTTCTTCTAATGCCCTTATCTTCTTATGTGAGGAGATTGCTATAAATTTCCCTCTCACTACCGCTTTGACTGTATCCCAGATCATAGCTGTAGTAGTGTCCTGGGTGTCATTGTCTAACAATGCCTGGGTTATAGTATTTTTGATCATTTCCTGCGTCTCCCTATCTCTAAGTAAAGACAGATTAAGCCTCCAGAATGTCTGTTTTTTTTTTTTATGGGATATATGTAAAAATATCTTAACAGTAAACAGGTGCGTGGTCCGAAAGAGTAAAGTCTCCTTGCCATACCTGATGTATACAATTTAAGTGCTCTTTTTGAGTTGCTAGGAAGTCGAGGCAGGAGTACGAGTCATGAGCCTGCGAGTAGAACGTATGTCTACACGCCGGTCCACACAAGAACCTGCAGACATCCTCGTAGCCCATTTCCTGAAGTAACTTCTGGACCTTTCTATTTATTTTATTTGTTCGACCCTGAGAGGGATGATCCCCTCCCCCCCCCCCGAGATATCCAAGTTGAAATCCCCGCCACATATCAGTCTACCCTCCGCCCAGCCCGCTAACTGAGTAAAAACATTCCTATATACTAGAAATTCCGTCGCTGGGGAAACGTATATAGAGGCAAGCGTAATCATCTGCCCCTCTAAGTAACCTTTTAGGAATACAAGCCTTCCTTCTCTATGTATAATCCTATCCTTGATCTCGAAGGGAGTTCCCTGCTTAACCATTATAGCAGTTCCCCTTCGCCTACCCCCTTTATACGAGGAGGCCACCACCTGGGAGAAGCCTAATCTCTCAAATTTTTTATATTCACTTTGAGAGAGGTGCATCTCCTGTAGCAGTAGAATATTAGTTCCCTGTCTTCTCATTAATTGGAGAATTTTGCTTCTCTTAACGGGATTAGTAATGCCATACACATTATAAGTGCAAATGGTATAGGATTGCGCCATCTTTAGATCGGGTCATGGAATTCTGGTTTGCTTAGAACCTCTAAATTATGGCCTTTCGCCCACAGTGGTAGCCCCCTCTTCTTTAAGCCAGTTGTATCACACCAACATTTTATATTGCCTATACTCTTCAGTCGTCTTGCTATGCCAGTCTTAAAACTACTTTCCAACTCAACAACAAACAGCTGAACAATCATTAACAATAACTTAACAAGTATTGCTTCCAAGGTTGGGGGCTAAGTTACTTCACCAGCCCCTTTGTCCTCCTAGTTCTAGGAGGACGAGGAGGAATTCGTGCCCCTCCGTTACCGGAGGACCTCCTCTGGAGCCTGGTTGTTGTAGGGCTCCTGTTTATGCTGTTGTAATACGGGCTACTGTCACAGCAGTATGCTCCGTGCCCAGCTGACCATAAGGTTTTGTCTTGCCTATTAAGTATATTGTAGAGGCATTTCGGCCAGCTATATAGTTTGGCACTCGTATGCAGACCCCATTGTAATAGCTAAATAATACATTCCTGGGTTTTACCCGAAGTGTGTAGTATCTCTATCTACAGTTTTAACAGCCCAAGTGGGCATGCTAACTAGTTTAGTAAACAGGTCATTATCTCTTTAAATTATAGCAGCTACTTTAACTAAGCCCAACTATATAATAAAAAAAAGGGGGACAACACCAAATATAGTTGCAAACAAACATTTGGCATGGGTATAGATTGGTGCCATCTCTCTCCAGATTTAATCATTGTCAGCGTTGTTATTGCCAATTAGCCATGCCTTTTGGGCCGTAGTCACCTGATGAAGCGAGAAGCACTGTCTAAAAGCCTCAGGCCATCGGTCATTCCCCCCTACATGATGCATGACTGTTGGTAATTGATGGTCCAGCACCATCCCCCCCAAAAGTCGGTCCTCCGTTGAAGGGCCCCGTTTATCTGCTCAGTAGGGAAGGGGAAACAGTCACGAGACATATATGAGTGTGTTGTTTTATACTCATCCTGGGGTGCAGTGCTTTAGCGAGCACTTCTCTTAGGTTCGTGTGAACTGCCGAAGTCCCTCAAAAAATTACTTTGCACTTCAGTTCCTTCCTTTCATCAGGTTAAGGAATCATTCTGTAGTGTCTTCCCGTTGAGGATCCTCTGAATGGTGCGCATCACATCAGGGTGGGTTCCATTCCTGATTCCCCCTGTCTTCCTGCTGTTGGTGCATTGCTTGAAGGGTCCCAGATTCCCTACCTCTTGGTTCCCAGCCTCCTTCATGGGGATATTTTTCTCTCTCAGAGCCTGCATGGCGTCTTCCACTATAGAATACATCTTCACCCCCTCCTTCCAGAATATTCTCAGTCTTGAAGGGTAGGGTGTATGAAAACGTATCAATTTCTCTCTTAGTGCTCTCAAAATGGGTAAGTACTTATCCCTTTGGACTTGTATTTCATGGGGGTAGTCGTGATCTAGGAGGAGCCTATGGGTGAGATATTTAAGTTCTTTTTTTAGTCCAAGCACGCCTCAGTATATCTTCCTTAACACTGAAGGAGCTCAGCTTGAAGATGATGGAGCGAGGGCGTGCAGCTGGGTTGACCAGCTTTTTTTGCAATGACCTGTGCGCTCTCTCAATGTGGAAATTCAGGGTAGGTGGGAGGTCAAGGATGTCTTTCAGCAGATTCTCCAGGAAAGGTGCCATTGGGGTTGTCTCGGCATTCTCCAGGAGGCGATACAAACGTAGGTTGTTGCGTCGAGAGCGACCTTCTAGGTCCAGACATTTGGCTTGCAAATTTTCTGTTTGCTGTACTAGGGTCTGGACTATTTTGGCGAGCTGCGTGGTAGTGTCCTCTGTCTCCGATACCCTCTCCTCGATCTGCCCAGTGCGGTTCTCGAAAGTGGCTAGTTGTGCCTGCATGGCCCGAAACTCTTGCTTATTTTCTTTCCTGGATTCAGTAATTTCATGCAGGAGCCTCTCAAATCTGGAGCGCGATAGGTGTTTGTTTTCTCAGTCGGTGTCATAATCAGGTGCCTGTGAGCCGGGTGGGGAGGACGACCTACTTGGCAGGCCCGACTTCAGTCTGGTGGCATCCTTGGAGTTTGCCCTAGGGTCTGAACGATTTTTGCCTCTATTTGTAGTCTGGAGTGCTCCCCCTAAGCTTTTCGACATTTTTCAGCTTTAAAAACTCAGTTTTAGGAGGATTTTTGGTCAGCCGGGTCGGGAGCCTCATGGATTAAGCTTGATGCTGCTCTGTGACATCACTGGAAGTCCCGATCAGTGGATATCTTAAAATGTCTTTCCAGGCATGCAAGTTCAGCTTGCAGCTCAGTTATCTGTTGCACCTTTTGTTTGTTTGTATTTTGCCGCTGAGTAGGAGATAATTCTCCCCTTTATAAATGCCTTGAAGGCTTCCCAAACTATGGTTGCACTGGTTTCCCCTGGGGTGTTTAAAGGTAAAGTAGCAGAGAGTCTCTTCCTTCAAGAAGTCTTGAAATGCTGTATCTTGCAGCAAAAGTGGGTTACACCTCCATCTTGAGCTAGGCGGTCCCTGCCCTGGGGGCCAAAAAGTGATTGTCACCGGGGCATGGTCCGATATAAGTATACTGCCGATAGTGGAGGGCAGTATCCCGGGAAGGGCAGCATAGTTAGCCAACCAGAAATCAAGTCTATGTGCCGATTAATGCGTTAGAAGAAGGTGTACTCTCGCTCGGTCGGGTGATGAAGTCTCCAAGGGTTCCCCAACTCCCATTCTGATATTAGAGTGTTTAGGGATTCCAAGGCCCTTGGGTGGGACTGTGGTGTGGGGAAAGATTTGTCTAGAAAGATATCTCACACCAGGTTATGGACCCCTCCCAGCAAGATTGTGATGTCGAGTTCTTCAGCAGAGAACTCAGCAAAGGCCTGGCTCAGATCAGGGTAGACGTCTCCTGTGTCGGTGTTATAGCCGTAGACATTGGCTGCTATGGCTTTGCCACCTGGATACGACAGCTTGGCTGTTACCCATCTTCCCTGTGAGTCCCAGCGTTGTGCTTACATTGTCCAGGAGCCCGACTTCCGTAGTAGAACAACAGCCCCCTTGGATTTTGTGGAGGCACAACAGGCCAGCACTGTGCCCACCCAAAGCTTCTTTAGCCATTGGACCGTGCGGGTGGTAAGGTGCGTCTCCTGGAGTAAAGCTATGTCCGCCCTCATTGAGTTTAAAAATTGCAAAACATTAGTGCGCTTTACCAGATTATTCAACCCATGCACATTCCAAGAGACGCACTCCCAACCGCGCGGCCCAGTTGGGGTCTGAGTTATTTTTTGTACACCACCAAGTAAATAGTAGAGGAAAGGGTACTCACCTATTCAGTACCAGCAGAGGGGAGACAAAGGCGGCGAGAAGGGAGGGAGTACCTGGGCACCGACTTGTGCTGAAACGTGTGTCACAAGTAACCCCAAAGAGCAAGAGCTGAGAGAGAAGGAGTGATAGCAGTGGAAAGTGTTTCATCAGGGAACTGCAGAAGAAATCTTAAGCAAAACAGAAAGAAATAAAATACCAATTATATAACTCGAGGAACCATAAATGTAGCAAACAGCTATCCAGCAACAATTTAAATGTAACACAGTATGAACTTTCTATATAAAACACAAACTCAGTTATGGTGCGGAGGTGTACGTGTGAGAAGGATGGTTGGTACACCCAGCAGCCACACTGCTTCAGACTCCAAATATATAAAGGGGGTAGGTCACACTAGACATGGGTGATCTGTACCAGCCCGGCTTCACCGGATTGGTCCTGAGACCCGCCTCCTGGTATCTGGAAAGGCCCAACTATCCTGACCATCCTGAGCCAGGTGGGACACCCTCAGCCAGTAAGTAGCAGGACACGTCCGCCTGCTCAGGAAATGGGGAGGGAGAGGGGGTCTGTCATCACATATTACAGTTGCAGGTCAGGTATCGGGAGTCAAAAAAGAGGTAAGGGCGGGGGGGGGCACTTGGAAATGGCAGATCAGGATGCCCATGGGGAAGGTGAAGCCATATTATGGCAGCACTAGTAAGTGTTCCTTGACCAACTAGGTGTATGGGCCCTTTCCATAGGACAAAATTGCCCATGCACAGTGCTCAGTGGATGGGGGGGCAGAGCGAGAGGTACTAGAAATACAGAGCAACACCATGCAGTGGAGACATGCAGCTACCCAGGAGGATAGTCGCATGTGCACAGCAGGGGGAAAAAAAAAAAAAACAGAGGCCCAAAGGTCATGGGTCGAGTCTCGGGCAGAGACAGAGAGGGAGGAAAAGGAAACAGGAGGTCCCTGTACTCCTGGCATTGACCGTTGGAGAATGCGTCGGCCCGAGCCAGCCAGCGGAGAAAGGTGCATATCTGCTATATCATTAGTGTATCACTTGTTCTTAAATGGCTCTCCCT
Organism: Neoceratodus forsteri; assembly: GCA_016271365.2. Classification (NCBI taxonomy): domain Eukaryota; kingdom Metazoa; phylum Chordata; order Ceratodontiformes; family Ceratodontidae; genus Neoceratodus; species Neoceratodus forsteri. The sequence continues at coordinate 649,733,021 of CM057458.1, read as the reverse complement.
TGCTAGGTGTCGCAAGAGCTTCAACGAAAGTTTTAAGTCCAGGTTTAAGCTGGCCAGCAGTCGGGATTGGGTCTTCTGAGTAATCCACTGACCGGTTCTCCGAAGGGGCCAGTTGCTTTCCCGTATCCAACGTTGACCTATCTGCCTGGAGGAGTTTTGCCGCAGGGGACGCAGCAGGGTTGCCTGATGCTGAGGAGTGGGGGCTTCTAGCCCGCTGATGCTGCTTCATTGGGAGAGAGGAGTCGGGTGAGGCCATTGGTTTGGCTGTCGAACCATCACTAGGTAAATCAGGAGTAGGCTGAGTGGCCTCTTCAGTTGCTGGGGCCCAGAGCTACCGTTGTGTGTGTGTGTGTGTGTGTGTGTGTGTGTGTGTGTGTGTGTGTATCCTTATTGAAGGAACCCGTCTGTTTGCAATCAATGTCCCTAAGAGCAGCGTTACCCTTTCAACCTGTTCCATGATCCATGTGGTCCCGTGGTTCCCAGAGGCGTCTGGGGGATGTAGTCCCTGATAACAGGCCAAGCCAATGGCTACGAATCCAGGCCTCAGCGTCTCGAGGGGGCTCAGCCAGAAAAGACTGGCCATTCTTCGACAAGTGCAAGGCGGTAAGGTTCTTGAAGCGATATTGTGTGGCATTTGCACTCAATACCTTTTTCAAATAGTTATAAGCTTTGCATTTAGCTGCAACCTCCTGGGAAAAGTCTCTATAAAAGGAAATGGTATGGTCCCTCCAGGTCAACTCCTCAGCTTCTCTTGTTGCCCTGAGTAGTTTCTCTTTAATAGAAAAACGCAGTATGTAGGCAATTATGGTCCGGGAACTCTTAGTGTTATTTGGACTACCAGGAACACGAGTGCGTTCCACCCCCACAGGCTCTTTCCATCATTCACCGAGGAGCTGGGGGATCCATTCATTTTGGAACCTCTCCATATTTGGGCCTTCCATCCCCTCTGGCACCCCGAGGATCCTAATGTTGTTTCGCCTAATCCGGTTTTCCTGGTCCTCCGCTCTGTGCCATAATTGAGCCAGTTTAGCTTCGTGGTCCCTAAGCCTGTGAAGGACGTTTAAATGTTGGGTTTCCAGCTCCTCCACACGCTGCTCAAGAACATTGTGCTGGTCTTCGAGGCAGCAGATATCCGTAGTGTTAACCACAAGAGAGGCGCCAGTTGTGTCCACTCTGCTAAGAAGTGCCTCCAGCATTTTCGTAATATTTGCCAAGGCTTCCTCCACCTGCGTGTGATCTGTTGAACTGAGGGCCGTCCGGGACTCAGTACCTTCAATAGAGCTGCCGGCCTGTTCCATCTGATTATGAGGGTCTCGTAACCTATAAGTAGCTGAAGTGTTACTGGTCTGCTGCCAGACTAATGCCAGTCCTACTAGGGTGCGTAATGCCCACGAACGCCGCCCGATGGGGAACGGGGCGAGGGAGGGAGAGAGCTAGACGCCACTGATCTGACTAAAGCCGCGCTCTGGCCTTTATGGCCAAATAAACCGGGCCAGGACCGAAATCTACGTGGCACGTAAAAGTTACTGGAGCATGGCCATCCCCAAAAGAAATTCGGGAGTAGGTGACAGTGGTGTGACAGGGAAAAACCGTCAGGAGGGAAAGGTCTTCAGTCCAGCATAGTGACAAGATACAAACAGATTTTCGCCGGGCTGGGCAGAGCGAAGGAATCAAGCAGCCATCTTCTCCAGTTCCAGGCCACACCCCAGTCACTGTCATACTATTTAAATACTCAAATTCAGATTAAAAAAAAACTAGTTATCACTCTGATCTGGGAAGGCTAACTGAAACGGATAAGACTTCTGAGCAGTTTTAAAGCTCTCAATGGTCAGGCGCTCTCTAATCCGATGAGAGGTAGAGAATTCCATAGGATGGGGGCCACAAAAGCAAAAGAGCGGGCCGCAGAGGTCTTTAGATGGACCCTGGGAACCTCTAGCAATTCCTGTCAGAGGAGCGTAGAGGGCAGAGGGGGCGGTAAGGACAGAGTAGATCTTGGAAGTAGTGTGGACCCTGTCCATGTAGGGCTTTGTAGGTCAGCAACCCAACCTTGAAGGTGGTCTGCCAATGCACAGGTAGCCAGTGCAGGCTGCGGAGCACAGGCATGACATGGCAGGATCTCGGTAAGCCAGCCACCAACCTGTCTGCCGCATTCTGCACTAGCGGATATCAACCCCCGGTAGCCCTAGGTACAGGGCATTGCAGTAATCAAGGTGCGAGCTCACACCTCAAGTAGAATAGAATCATTTTGTGTATCATAAATGCCTATTTTGTATTCCCAGTGTCATACCTGTGGCCGACCAGAGGGATGATTCAGGGCCAACAGCAAAGATCTTATAAATATTGTCTCAAGGCATTGAACATGTACTCACAGGAGATCAGGGGTGTTGGGGGGAGATCTGTTGGAGACCTTTACGATCCTGAAGGGAGTAAACCAGGTGAACATCGGGGAGCTATTTGGCAGGAATACAGAATCAAGAACCCAAGGTCATGAATGAAAACTGGGAGGGGGAGGTTTTGTTTCTTTTTTTCTTTTTCTTTACAAAAAGAGTGGTGGAGTCATGGAACAGTCTCCCAGTGGATGTTGGGGTGCCAAGACCTTATGATTTTAAGCATGGCTGGGAGAGCATGATGGGTTTGGTGGTTGCTCCGGCTGGCAGAAGTGGGAAGGGGAGCAGGGGGTGGACCAGGAGGGATAAAACCCTATATGGAAAATAGGTCCCAGGGCAGATAGTTAACTTTGGGTAAAGTAGATGGTCCTTTTCTGCCATCAGCACATGTGCAAGACCCAATGGCTCACTGGTACTGTAGCTGTCTAGATACAAATGAAAAATGAAATGAGTGAAGAATACTAAAATTGCATTGGGTGCAAGTGACTGGCGGAGGAGCAAGATGCGGTGCAGAGGGAAGCAAGGAAACTAGGCAGGCAAACGCAAATATTCACCGTATATGGTGGATGCTAAGGAAGAATTATAGACAGAAAGTAAAAAGGGTAAGGTTAGTGTAGATGCTGGAGATGGGGGGGGGTCTTGTTGCAAGAGTGTGTGTGTGCGTGTTTGTGTGTGTGGAGAGAGCATGCAAGACCTATTTGACAATGTAGAAGGAAGGAGTAGGAGAGAGTAGGAGGGTTGTTCAGGAGAAGTTAGAATACTCAAAGGGGGGGCTTACATCTGGGAATGGAGATGGAGTGGAATTCTGAGAAGTGGAGAGAGCATGAGGTGGGGAAGGGGAAAGAGTGAGGAGAGGTAAAAGGGAAGTGAGCTAAACCAAAATGTGGACACGAAAGTTGCAGTAGGAGAGATCAGAGTTTTCAAGGGAGCAAAGAGATAGGTTATTGCAGAGGTAGACTATGTTGGCTTGGGAAGGGCAGTGGAGAATTGAACAACAAAAAGGTAGTATGGAGGTACATCCTAGCCAAGGAATTTCACGGTGTAACATACACACCATGTCTCTGTGAGGCACATACTAGGAGAATTATCTTGTGGATGATCAGACAGCAGACTGGGAGAGCAAGGCAGGATTTATTGAAGTACTATGTGCCGGCAGAAGGTTGAGGCAAGCTGTCCCTGTTCCTTCCTCTTCAGGGCAGACTCAGTAAACTATAGAAGTGCAAAACTGAGGATAAGATTTATAGAAGCCATACTAGAGTGAGAAATGAATGGTGGAAAGTTTGGATTGACCACATTTTTCCTTCACTTTGATGAAAACAGGAAGAAGATATGTGGGCCGTGTGTGCTGCATTTTCTTTTACAGTGTCCTGTTCTTGTAAGTTTACTGTTCTAGCTACAGGCTGAAATCTGGCCACTTTCAGTCTTGTAGTCCCCCCACCCAAGTACTGTATAAGGGACATACAAGTAAGATAAGAGGCAGTAAGTTGCTTGTAGTTGCTTGCTTTCTCCTGTGCTGTATGTGAGGCAGACACAGAGGGAATATAAGTAATGAAAAAGAACTGAAACACAGAGCCTTGCACTCTGTTTTATTTTGTGTAAATTGCTTTGGGTTTGCAAGAAGCCAAAAACAAAACATTACATAGAACATAGAAACATAGAATTTGACGGCAGATAAGGACCACTTGGCCCACCCAGTCTGCCCATTTCCCTACCTAATGGATAAGCTGCAGATCCTAGTTAACCAGCAGCCTACTTTTTCTACCCCCCCCTAGAATTGCCTTATGACTGTCCCATGCATGCTTGAATTCAGCCACTGTTTTTGACTCCACAACCTCCTCTGGAAGGCTGTTCCATGCATCCACAACTCTCTCTGTGAAATAATACTTCCTTACAATACCTCTGAGCCACCCCCATCTTCAAATTGTGCCCCCTTGTTCTTGCACACCTCTTTTTTTTTTTGAAAGATGCTACCCTCTTGGACTTTGTTGATTCCCTTGAGGTACTTGAAAGTTTCTATCATGTCCCCCCTCTCCCTCCTTTCCTCGAGGCTATACATATTAAGCTCCTTTAGTCTCTCTTCATATGTCTTCTGGTGCAGACCCTGCACCATTTTAGTTGTCCTCCTCTGGACAGCTTCCATCTTGTCTGTGTCCTTGTGGAGATTGGGTCTCAGAACACTTTACAGGACTCAGATGGGGTCTCACCAGCTGTCTGTACAGACGGTAACAACTTCCTGTTTTCTTCTGGTGATGCCTCTCCCTATGCATCCCAGTATCGCCCCAGCCCTCCTTACTGCCCTCTCACATTGTGTGCCCACCTTTAAGTCATTTGATATAACTACCCTCAGGTCCCTTTCCATTTTTGTTGTTAGTATCTCACCCCCCCATTGTGTACTCTTCCCCAGGGTTTTTGTTTCCCAGGTGCATTACCTTGCACTTCTTAGCATTGAATCTAAGCTGCCATACATTTGACCATTCCTCTAACCTTGCCAAGTCCCTTCCTTGTGCATCAACTCTGTTGCAGGTCTTTGTGTCATCTGCAAAGAGACATACTTTTCCTTCCAGTCCCTCTGCAATGTTGCTTATAAAGACATTGAAGAGGACCGGTCCTAATACTGAACCCTGCGGTACTCCACTAGTAACCCCCCTTTCTTCAGAGTGGACTCCATTTACTATTACCCTTTGTGTCTTATTCTCCAGCCAATCCTTTACCCAGGCTATCTTTTTGGGACCCACTCCCAAACTGGCTAACTTGTATATTAATCTTTTGTGTGAGACCGAGTCAAATGCCTTGCTAAAGTCTAGGTAGGCTATGTCCACAGCCCCTCCCTGATCTACTACTTTGGTCACCCAGTCAAAGAAATCTATTAGATTCGTCTGGCATGACCTTCCCGCTATGAATCCATGCTGCCTTGGGTCCTGTGCCCCTCTGGCCTCTAGGTACTCGACTATTCTTTCCTTCAGAAGTGATTCCATCATTTTCCCTGTCACTGAGGTTAAACTAACAGGTCTGTAATTTCCCTTCTGCCCTGCTCCCACTTTTGTGAAGGGAATCACATCTGCCCTCCTCCATGCCTCAGGTCACCCCATCCTCCCATGATTTGTTAAAGAGGGTAGTCAGTGGTGTCACTAGTTCTACTCTTAGTTCTTTTAGAATTCTGGGATGAATCCCATCAGGCCCCCATTGCTTTGTCCACCTTCAGTTTTAAAAGTTCTTTCAGAACCCTTTCTTCTGTAAATGGGCTGGTATCAACTTCTGTATACAGAGTTTCTGTTGTTTGTTTTAGGTACCTCCCCTCTTCATTTGTAAATACTGAGCAAAATATTTGTTTAGTATCTCTGCCTTTCACTGTCACCCTCTGCCCACCCTCCCTTTATTAAGTCTCACTATCCCTCCCTTAGTCTTCCTTCGCTCCCTGATGTACCTAAAAGGGTTTTATCCCCTTCTTAACTGAGTTGGCTATCTTTCCTCGGTTGGGCCTTTGCTGTTCTGACTGCCTTCCCAGCTTCCTTTTGCTTTAACTGATACAATTCTCTGTCCTGCTCCTTCTGTGATTCCTTGTACTTTCTGGATGCTTTCTTTTTCTCTTGAACCTTCACTGCCACCTCCTTTGAGAACCATAGTGGTTTCTTACATCGTTTTGTTTTGTTTATTTGCTTCACACAAAGGCTTGTTACCTCTGTGATGGCAGTTTTTATTATTCCCCATTGTTCTTCCACCCCTCCTTCCTGCCCATTTGCTAGTGCATTCCTTAGGCACTAGCCCATTTTGGCAAAGTTAGCCCTCCTGAAGTCCAGTACTTTTGCCTTTGTATGGCTTGACTCTATTGCTGTGTTTATTGTGAACCATACTGTTCGATGGTCGCTCGTTCCCAGATGGCTACCCACTTCTACATCTGTGATCCTCTCTCCATCTCCATTTGAGAGAACCAGGTCTAAGATTGCTCCCTCTGGAGTGGGTTCCAATATTAGTTGTCTAAGGCATGCTCCCTGTAGGGCATCTAGAATAACCCCACCCTTAGAAGTGGCTGCTGCAACTGCACTCCAGTTAACATCTGGCATATTCAGATCACCCATCAGCAACATCTCCCCTTTATCTGCCATTCTAAATATACTTTCTATCATTTCCTTTCCATTTCCTCCCCCTGAGAGGGGGGGTCTGTACACTGCCCCTGTGCGGATTGTGGTGCCATTGCCTGCCTCCAAATTGACCCACAGTGCTTCTTCTCTTCCCTGTTTACCCTTTTGTTTCTGTTGCTTTGATTCTTTCCCTTATGTTGAGAGCTACTCCTCCTCCTCTTTTACCCTCCCTGCCCCTCCTGTAGATAGTGTATCGTGGTATGTTTACATCCCAGTCATGGTTCTGTGTGTACCATGTTTCTGTGACTGCCACGATATCCAGATGTTTCTCCTCCATGAAGGCCACTAATTCAGGAAGCTTGTTACCCAGACTACGGGCATTGGTACTCATTGCTCTCCATTTTTTGATGGCTTTACCTTCTGTAGCAGCATCCCCCACTGACCTTTCTACCTTATCTTTTTCTCATTTAGTACCCTGTTTTGTAGGGGGAGGCTGGGATTTTACTGCTGCTTATCAGTGCCTCCCCCCTTGACTAGTTTTAAAAGCTTGCCAATGAAGCATTTAAACCGATTGCACAAAAGACTTGTTCCCTTCCTGGACAGATGCAGACCATCCTGCCAGTATAGGCTGGTGTCCCTCCAGGTGGAACCCCAGTCCCCAGTGAAGCCAATCCCTGTGCTCCACACCATTTTTTCAACCGTTCGTTAAACTGCATGGTGCAAAGTACCCTCGCCTCACCCATGCCACTGACAGGCAGCACCTCTGAGAAGGATACTGTGTGTGCTACTTGTCTTAAGCCCCTCCCCAACTCTACAAAGTCCTTCTGCATTGCTTTAAGTACATTCTTTCCTGGGTGAAGCAGAGGTGTGTAAAAAAATCAGATCGTCAGCCTCGTAAATTTATTTAGGATGAGTCAGCCTGCATGTGTTTACTCAGACAGCTCGCATAAAAGCCTACCTCCTCGGATACAAAACGGATAAGTCAAATAAGTCAGTCAGTATAGACCTCACTGTCATGGAGAAAGCATCTTGTAGTACGTGTGCACTGTTCCCCATAGCACATGCAAGTTTTCATGTGCTAGGAATCTGTTTGGCTGGAATGAAGCCTGGAAGTTGTGGACGAAGGGAATTATGCGCTGTTTTTGCAGAACTAAAGAACTAATCACATATTTCCTTTCTGTATGTTTATTTTATTTTGGAAAATAAATACCACAAAGTGCGTTCTACACCATTTACCCAAGTCTGTACATCTGTCTCACCCACTAACCTTCACAGGCAGTAGTAGTTGCCTGGGAGGAAGAATTACCTCCTTTGTAGAGCAGAAGACTTTAGCATGTGCCCAAGACTCGGGAACCTTGCTGGGGCAAGTTGAAAACTTGAGAAAACTGAAGATGGGGTTGCAGTGGCAGTGGCAGATAGATGGAGGGACTTGAGGTCCAGCCCATCACGGCTGTTACCCATGGAGGGTTTGAGAGTTAAAAGAGCTGTAAGGGGAGATGTGGGAGAAGAGGTGTAGGGGGTGAAAACAGGAGCAACAGCCAGAGAGGGAGGGTAATGCGAAGGGAAATCGGAGAAGGGATGGGTGGGTGTGGTTTAAAGGGAGTAGGGTGTGAAGAGAGCAGTGAGAGGACGCATAAGGTAGTGTAGTACAAGTGGTGGACAAAAGTCTCCTGAACTCTAGTTCAGAAAGCTTTAATGTGCAGTGCATAAACTACACAATTTTCCAAAATCTCACAGAGGATTGCTTGAGACATGGGACGTGAAACAAGAGCACTGCACTGGCTGCCAGTCAAGTGAAGGGTCCTCTTTAAGGCCCTACATGGCCTGGGCCCTGGTTACCTTGCGGACCTTATTACACCAGCTACCTCAGTCCGCTCCCTCCATTCCTCCTCTCGGGGTCTCCTTGCGATTCCCAGGACGAGGCTAAAAATGGCTGGCAACGGAGCCTTTAGTGTCGCCAGCCCTGTCCTGTAGAATTCACTCCCTTCATCTGTAAGGGAGGCCCTCTCGGCGGAGGCATTCAAGGCATGCCTTAAGGCCTTTCTTTTTAGGCAGGCTTTTCCTGATCCTGTTTTATAAATATCACCCAGTACTGACTATTTATATTGCATGTCTCTGATGTTGTCCTATTTATTCACTGAGTTTTATTTATTTTATTGTATTTTTAACTATTGTTGCTATTTATTGATGTTTTCTTTTGTTGGTTTGTTTTTATGTATGGTGCCCAGAGCCTCAGGGATTGGGTGTCTTTAAATAAAATTTGCCTTGCCTTGCCATTTTTTTGCTGGCAGTGTAATGATAATTTGCAAGTGTGAACCGGGAGCAGGTTATTAGACTATGCAGATACCCTGAAAAGGGGATGTTGGTCCCAGTGGAAGGAGGCGGTAGGGAAGGAATGGTATGGTGCATTGCTGCAGGAAGTTAACCATGTGACCCCATACACAGAGTGCTGTCCTAGAATGTTGGTGGAAGGAGTAAGATTTGTCCATTCGGAAATCACTCAGAACTTGTAAGAAAAAAACATATTTAATGCAGATAGATATTTTTTGTCAGTTTGTGTGCTATCTAGATGGGATTGAAAGTAAGCTGAGGTTGGGGCTCCTCTGTTGCAAGGTTGAGGTACTGCAGTATCATTTTTTGTTGCAATTCTTATTTTTGTTTTCCCTGCCTGGTGTGGGTCACCATCCTGCCGGTTGGGTCCAGCTCCTTACCTCCTTCCCCTTGGTCCCACTGGCTAAGACATGTTGGGCCTGGACACAGCAGGCAGTGTTACCCAGCACTCACATTACTGCAGTGGGAGAAGCCTTAGTGGAGCTGGAGCAGACAGCAACAGAGAGCAAGGCCAAGTTATGCCAACACTCCTGCTGCATGAACCAGATGGACCCCCCCCCGGCTGTGAGTCCTCCCCGGCACATTGCCAGTGAGTGAGCATCCACAAAACCAACCTGAAGGTAGGGAACTGCTGACGCTGCATGGTCACCCACAGCGTACAGGCAGCCCTCCCTTCCCACCTGCCTGTGGTGCTCATGGAGCAGGATACTGCACCCCCTTCCCTGGGATCAGTGCGCAGTGTCTCTGCATTGCCTTTAGACCCCACTGGCCAGGGTGGGGGAGTCTGGTCCATCATTTGTACCCGGTTCTCCCATATGGCGAAACAGTACACGATTAGCTGATGCCACTGGGCCTGAATTTCATTAACAAAAAAAAAAAAAACTGTCAGCAGTATAGATGGATTTTGTTCACTTTTTCTGTGCTGACTGCCAAGTGCTCATATCTGATTGGATGTGAGCTTAGGTTGGGGTGCCCCTTTTTTCTTTGCAATGTATAATACATGTCTGTATTTACAGCATCATGCTCCACAGCAGAAGCATCTCCCCAAAATCATTTCTAACAGATAGTGTGTGACAGTGTAACCATAATGGATCTAGTAAGAAATAAGAGCGTTCACTATTTCTGTGATAAATGTCCATATATGTATGTGACTGGCAGGGAATGAGCAGAGGTGTAATGGCTTCCATTATTTTCTCTGTGAGAACAGTATGTCTGTGTGTAGGGTTGTGACAGCACCATTCACACTCTGTAGCTGAGGCAGCTCTCAAGTTGTTTTCTAATAAATAATAAGGAATATAACAATATTACACAACAATAAATTGTACAATTTAACAGGAGAGTCTGTGAGCAACAAGCGTCCATTTTCAAAGGTGACCTGGGATATAAGAAATAGTGTTCAATTTCTTTAAAATAACTTTGATTAGCTGTCATTTCTGTACATCTAGTTCAGTGATGGAGACAGAGAATACACTTCCGATTGCTTAACATATTGTAGCTATTCAAGTTGCAACAGAAAGTTTGTTATCCATATCTTTTCGTTTTATTTTAGGTTGTCCTTGTTCTCCTGTCTTGTAAGATGCATCTCCCCCCATCTTTTGACTGCTTTAGCATTCTTTGAAATTATTACAGTGACCTGTGGGCTTGAGTTGTATAATGTCATCCTTAGCCCAATTTTGGTGCTGAATTGGAGGTGCTATTCCAGAAAGGTCAGAGAGCAATGTCTGTTGCCTGTTAAGTTCATCTTAGCCACAAGAAGAGTTGGGTGTTCAACATCAGTTGAGACTACTAATGCCCTCCTGGGGCATCTGTATTTGTGGGACCTTCTCCAAATGGAATATAAATATGAAATGTAACATGATGTTCTAGTTTCTGTATCTAGCAGTTTTCTGTTGAATTGGGTTATAATGAAGCGTTTAGCTTTGCAAATACAGCATGTCTCATTCTTTTTCTCATCCCGGTCCTATAACATCTTTTGTGGTACCCCATCTTAACACTGTGTTGTTTTTTTATCCTGTAAGCAAATCTTCCATTTCATATAACCATGCACTTGAATCTCCACAGTGCCATGCTACTATGCATGCAAACAAATGGGTACATGGATGACCAGGAGGCAATTATAGAAGAAGATGATGGTGATGGGGATGGGTGGATACCTTTCACAATACAGGTATCTAGTTTTCAATATTACATTGCAATGTTTTTTGTAGTAATCTGGCTTTCAAATGTAGGTTGGGTTAAGGAGCCTCGCTTTGGGAAAAGCGAATGGACTAAAACAGGCAAGTGGGGTGTATGCATGTGTAGAGTGTTATAGATGACGCTTCTTGCCTTCAGTGCTTCTAATGAGTCCAGTAGTGATGCCATAGCAAAATGCATCAGCTCCAGTGCATAGTGTTGCCCACTAAGACTTTGGTATGTTCAGTTCACAGTACACTTTTGTTTGTTTTAATACCACAAATAAAAACGAAAGGTTTTAGAAATTGTTCTCTAGTCCGAAAAATTGTAGAATTTACTGAGAAAACCCCCAAATCTGATCTGGGCTCAAAGTTTCTTATGGGAATTCATTCCACGTAAGTATTTTTCTGGCCAGGCCAAATTTTAATCTACTTATACAAAACAAAATGTATACTTGTAGGCCCACATTTTCAAAGGAAATGCGTGGCCCATAATAGAGATGCGCTGTGCATCACCGAAAATGTGTGAGGCTGATATTCAAAAGGGAGAGGTATGTTGTGCATTTCCAAATGCATGATCATGCAGAAATAATGCATGCAGCCCAAATAAAGGGGTGAATCCATGAATATGCTGCATATCTCTGTATTCAGCCAAATGTGCGGCACATCTGCTGGGCATCACAGAAATGAGCCACCCAAAGATAGGCAAAGAAAAGGATGGCTTAAATCATCTGGCCACCCACATGCAGGCCGCAGAACTGTAGGCAGGCCATCTGGAGACAGCCCTCGAAGGTGCACCAGAACATGCTTCAGGCACCGACACGCAGTAGACATGCCAAGATGGATGTATCCAGAGCCACAGGTGCTGCGTCACCACCAATACTGTCCAGGGAGCAACTCCCCCATACCGCACCCAGGACGCAGACACATGCCAATGCTCTCAGGTGCTCCCATGGCACACCAGCAGAGCGGACTGCCACAATGCAGCACATGTACCAGGGGCCATGGCCTGCACCCATGCAATCTGCTGGGTGTCGCGCAGGAGTGTGTGTGTGGCAGCAGTGACCAGGTAGCCCCGGTGGTCCTAGTGGAAGCATGGTATGGGCCAGGGACTGACCTGTGGCACACCATAGGCACACACAGGTGGGACCCATCCACCCAGGTACCCAGTCACCTTCGCACACCTGCCATCTCTTGCAATTTACACCTTGGTCCTCACATACAGGGGTGTGTGGGGCACTGCAGGTGACTTTTTGTAGTATATGGAGCTGGTGTATCGCATGCATGTGGTATACCGATCAGACAGTGTTGCCCTGTGCTCTCCCCTGTTGCTTGACCAGGTGGGCCCCTCTGGCTACTGTCCAGGTGCGCCCCCTGTACAACACTGTACAGGGCTATGGGTAATAGCACTGTACCCAGTTCAATGCAGTCCACCCACCCACACACAAACATTTCATCACATCTGCCTGCTAGGCTACAGTACCCCTGTTCACCTTTGGTGGGGTGGTGGGGCAGTCCTGCAAAGCTGGCACTGAGCATGCCCGGGGCATGCAAATGGTCTGAATACATTCCAGTAATGAGATGCAAATGTGCAGTTTGGGCACAGACTGTGCAGTGAGGCCATTTACATATCCCAGCTGAATATTGCAAATCTGCGCTCCGTGCAAGTGGCTTTGCATTGCGCAACTCCTTATGCTCTTCACTGGGATTTGGTGCCTGCAGCACTGCGCATCTCCCACTGTGCGATTGTATGTGTTCGGGATATTCAGCCGCACACATGCGTTATTGCAGCTTTTGAATATACCATTATTTTGTGCCGGTGCATCTCAAGTTGCACAGCACAGGCACTTATGCGATGCAGCCTGAGACTTTTGAATATGGGGCCCGTAGTCCCTAATTTGGCAAAATAGCTAACTTGAAGCTCATTATTCTTAAGCCTCTGAATAATCTGTAATTTATAAGATTCCTTCTCCCCTAAATTTCTATCCCAAACCAAGGTCGGAAGGCCCAACTTTTACCAAAACCTTGTTCAGCAAATTAAACCATGAGGCCCCAGATTTCAGCCCTGTATAAAAGGGCCAATTTTATTTTAGCTTCATAGACACTTGCATACATTTATGTGGGTCAACACTGAAAAAAAGGTGTCCGTGACCATTGGCACCAGCCAGAAACTGGCCTAACTCTGAGTTGTACCCATCTTCTCCTCTTTGGATGCTCTTCACTCGAAGTGGTTCCTTCAAGTACCTTGGTTTGTGGCTTTACAGCAAGCTTGACTTCACTGTCCACATTGATGTCATCCGTGTGAGGCTCAGACCTAAACTTGGTGACTTAATAAAGATTGTCTTTCCCCACAGGTTCACCGAGAGCATGTCACCAAAATAGTGTTTTCAGTCTTTTGACTATGAAGACAAGGTCTATGGTTCTACCCCCTCCACCTCACTAGCCATATTGGATACCCTCTGTAACTCCTTGTCGCTCTGCAACCAACTCCCCTCTTGAACTCATCACTGCTGGCTTTACACATTACTGGCCATTCTGTCTACCATCCCATTGCCAGATGCACTGTGCCTTCTTTATATCTAAATACTGTTTTGGGTCCCATCCCTCCTACCTCACATCGCTCCTCTCCACTGATCCCTGTGCCTCCTGCTTCCTCTGATGCAGGGACCATTGCACCTTTGCTTTGGCATGTCCCCATACCTCAGCTGGCCAGTCAGCCTTCACCTATCATCTTCTCTCTCACTTTGGAACCAGCTCCCCTCTTCCCTCCACTTCACTGCCTCCCTTAGATATCGGATGAGACTCCTTCTCTCTCCCCCTTGCTCCTGTTTGCCCCCCCCCCCCAACAGTCCCTATACACTGGATGTATGTACAGCTGCCTGCTCTTGACTTGTTTGCTCACTGTGCTCTTCAGTGGTCTTTGTGTGCCCTGACTTTCATCGTTTGTAACATTAAATTTGTCTGTCCTCTGTATTTTTATTCTTTGCTCCCCTTCCCTCGTTCACACCTGGAAACCAACCTCAGTTCAGTGTGCCTCTCCCATTCACACCTGGAAGCGACCTCAGTTCAGTGTGCCTCTCCCAGTCACCAATTTTCAAATACATAGATTTATAAGATTCAGTATGTAGATTCCAGTTCAAAGAAATTGAAACCGTAATACCAAGGTAAACAAAACTATCCACCAATTCTAACTTTTATTTTCCAGTTTTCCATTCAAAAGAACATCTGTTCTGATTCCCATAGATCAACATTTTGATTTTATTTACATTAGGTTTTAGCATCAATGGTTTAAGGGTGGCCACAACATTATCAGTTGCTTTTTACAAGCCAGCACAGGTTCTTGCAATAATCTCAGCATTATCTGCATCTAAAAGTAAATTGAATTTTAGATTGTCCACCTTTGGGGCATCTGTCTTAACTTTATTCAGTTCTTCCACTATTTTGTTAAATAAATATACACATCCTTGTTTCACCCCCTTGTTTACAGTATTTTTTTTTCTGTAATGTGACAGTCTCTAGAAAATCTCACCTGCTGACAGTTTTATTAGTCTGTCATCCCCCAAATTCTCTGTTCTTGCTTTGTGTACTGCACACCTCGGTCTCCCCCTCCCCACCAGAGTAAATGAAAATGTTTCACTTCTTGGAATGCTGATCATCTCCGATCATCCATGCTGCTGCTCTGCTTTTGGCCTGCTGCATCATTTATCTCCTTTGTACCACCCACATACGGCTTTCTTTGCATCTCCCAGCCAACCGGTCTCTGACTCCTGTACTTCTCACCATGTCATGCGGTTTAGGGGGGGCTAAAGTGCTATAGCTCCCCATCATGGAGCTCCTCTATTTGTAACATACTGCGCTGCATTCTTAATCAGTATGCACTAATGCCTCCATGAAAGCTGCCTGAGTCACACAGGTCTCAGCTGTCCTCCAGCAGAGCTGGCTTTAGCTAGGTGCAAACTGTGCCCCTGGACCTTGGGGGCCTATGTTTTTTTCTTGAGGAAAAAAAATAATTTAAAACATTTAAAAATGGCTAAATGTTGTTAGAGATGAAAAGATTTACCAGCAAATGAAAGTGGAAGACAACTGGCTCTGTTACTGTTACAAAAGGTGGGGGCAGCTTTGCTGCAGTGGAAAAGATTAGGTTAAGTAAGTGCTAATGGTGTTAATGGCCATACTTTACACCTCCCAAGGTTGACTACTTTCACAAACAAAGGGCTATGTTGACAAGAGAACTTGTCTGTAACCTGGACATGTAGATGAAACAATGAATGATATGACAAAATATGTTTCAAAAGTATGTGAGCACTCAAAATGACTCAAAAACCTGACCAGCATAGAGCAAAACTGTATTTCCTGATAGAGACCCTGAAAATCTGATCACCAGGTAAAAAAAATGACAGCTGACAACCTTACTGGTGTTCCATGATAATCCTCTCTATTCTGTCACACTCACACCACCAGAAAAGTTAAGTTGTTTAACTTGTTTGCAAATCAGAGTATCTGAGGTGCGAGTGTCCAGTGATGATGTTCCTGTCCTTACAGAAATGAATACCGTAGTAGTACCATACTTACTTAAGTTCTTGCTCCAGGTTCAGTCACATTCATTTCCAGTGGTGAAGTCAAATAATTCAATGAAGTCAATGGCACTAATTGAAAGATGCTAGTTAAACTAGTATACCTGGTACTGCTTTAGTAATTCAGGACAGGAGGGTTAGTGAGGTGTAAATGTTGGATGTGTGGGGCCCACAGGGAATGGAGTGGTGGGGCCCGGCAGGGGGCTGCACAGTGACCCAGAATGGTTGAGGCTGGCCCTGTCCTCCATTGTCCTGGTAGTGCAGTAAACAACCACCCACCTGCATTACATAGTTGATTTCCCCGCCCCCCCCCAACCCGAAAAGCCGGTCTCCAGCATGAATTTCTTATAACGTTCATCCTGCTCCATGTGGTCCGGTCTCAGCTCTGTGGCAACAATTGGTCTTGCCTTGGTCTTTCTCTACTTTTGCAGGCTTGGTGCAGCTCCTTTGTTCATGCGCAGAGGGTGAGTTCGTGCAAGGGGGGGGGTACAGCTGCAGCAAAGCAGAGTGGACCTTAATAATACAGATCTCAACCAGGTCGCCTGGTGCTCACTGCTCCTGATTTGCTGTTGCGTCCAGTAGTGGATTTGGCTAGCAAGGGGCGCCTTCTTTAAATGTTTGGGCTGCTGAAACAAGAGTGAGCTATAATTCATTAACTCAGAAGATTAATGTTGGAGTAAAAGAACGCGTGTACTACTGAGGAGGAGCAAACACAGAGAGAGTAGTGCCCACAAGTTAAGAGCAAAGCCTGAGGTTTCAGGCCGAAGCAGTCCAGTAACATGGGGTCGGTGTGGCCTTGGCAAATCAGCACAAGGAGTTTGAGTGAGGTTCAGGTCATCTTCTGGTAGCTGAAGCAAGCTGTAGCTGAGAGCTCTGCTCATTAGGAGTCATGGGATCAGTGTGTGCTGTCTAGGGAGAGAGTTTAGCAGCCAGGTGACCGGAAACAGTACTCAACTAGGGGCACTTAGACTTCAGCCTGCTGAAAATTGATCAAGTCTTCATTTAATTTAAAAACAAAAGACTTTCACAGTCACAAACTATGGTGGGTGGGGGGCAGCTGCTAGGATGGGACAGGACATTAGTGTTCCATTAAACTGGGTGTGTAATAAATGTAGTAGTGTTATTCATTTCTAGTATGAGGAGCTTAAATTCATGACATTAAAATTGTTTAAGGTCACTGCTAGTTTTGTCCTATATGGCAAATTGATTTTGATGCAGATTTGCAGGAGAGGGAGTTGGACAGTAGTGCCCTCCTGCTGGGGTGTAGCCAGCAATTTCTGTTTTGTACACACACTCTCTCCAACTGCCACCCCGCCCAATAAAACAATGTACACATCCTCTCTAAATGTTGCCCCATAAACAAATGAGATTGTCAGATGACTCATCCAATCTCTAAGTAGGTGTACACATATCTATCACCTAAACAGTAAAAGGTTGAACAGAGACACTGCTCAGAGGCCTACACAAGCAGATACTACAGAACAGATTGATGTTGCGAAGAGCCATATGATTTGGGACAGGCACTCAGCAAAACTGTACACAAATGTGTACAGTGGTATGCCTATCTACACTCTACCCTCCTGTAGCATGCTAGGAATGGTACAAAACTAATGCTAGGGCAGGTCTGGTCTCAGCGACAGCATGAACCAGGAGAGGCAGAAACTGGTGCATGAGCGTCTGAACTGAGGTAAAACTTCAGCATGTACTATATGTATAATCTGTGTGGTCTTTCTCAGTCGTGGTTGTACAGTGTGAATGAGCACAGAGGAATTAATAGACATGGGGACTTTGAAGGTGTTCTGCTGTATGCTATGGCAAATGCAGGAGCTTCTGCACGCTTGGAGAGCAAAATTGGCAACAGAAGTCATAAGACCTTATTTGGCTCATTGACACAGGCAGTTACAAAACTGGAAAAAAAGTGATAGAATCAAATATTTAGTTTATGTAGTTCTATGTGTTGAATTGGGGGGTGCAAGTTGTGATGTACCCAAACAAGTGCTGTTGCTAATTAAAGAAAAAAAAAATGCATTTTATATTTGTTTAAAAACTGTTTTCTGTCTGCTTACTGACTTCTTGGACCTATCATAAAAATGAAATGCCTCAGACCATGGAGTTATCTCAGTAAGGACATTTTAAAACAATAACAAATATTTTATTTATTTAAAATGTATTTTCTTTGAAATAAATTGTTCTATAGAATAACATATGTTTTGCAAAAATAGCAAACAGACTTGAAATTATATTTTCAGAAACTAGATAGCAAAGTGACTTTCTTCAAATATTTTTATAGTTATTGCATTTTTGTTTTTACTGAGATAAGGTTGGGATACGTTAATCTGTACTGCAGGACAAACTGGGATGGGTTGGCTTTATGGTAATGTCGTAATGTGCTTGAGTGAGTGACATTTGTGAACTTGTTTACTTGGATTGTCATTTAATTTGTCTTTGTCACCATGGCACCATCTCTACTGACCTAGCCCATATTGCCAACTACCTCAATAAATCCTTCACTGACCTTAGCCCTGTCCTGCCGAGCAACTTTTTTGATGCCCCCGCCCCTCCCTACCTGACCCTATCCTTATGCACCCTTGGCTCCACTTTTACCGGGTTAGTGCCCATGAAGTCAGGCCGTTCCTTATCAAGACCTTAAAAAGCAATACCACTGGGAGCGACTCCCTGGACCCCTGTCTCCTTCATCAGGTTCTGGATCAGGTAATCGCCCCTATCACCAGCCTCTTCAATAAATCTCTCTGCTTGGGGCAGTTTCCTCTGTCTGGAAAATTGCAGCTGTCACCCTCTTTCACAAGGGTGGTGATAGGTCCCTACCTGTAATTGCTCGACCCGATCTCCATCCTCTCCTCTCTCAAAAGCCTTAGAGAAAAATAGTGTCATCACCCAAATCTCTGAGTATCTAACTAAATATAGCATCCTTTGCCGGAACAGCATGGGTTCCGTGCTGGTCACAGTACTAATACCGCCCTCCTTGAGTTTTCTAACTTTCTTCACTCCTCTCTGGACTCTGGCTCTCTAGCTGGTGCAGTTTTCGTTGACTTATCCAAAGCCTTCGATACTGTTTCCCATCCCCTCCTGCTGGCCGCCCTCAGCCACGTTGGCTTTGCCACTGGGCCTGTCTCCTGGTGCTCCAGCTACCTGTCTGCCCACTCCCAGTGTGTTAAACTCAATGGGACACTCTCCAGCTCCTGCCCTATCCGCTCGGATGTACCCCAGAGCTCCATTCTTGGGCCTCTGCTCTTTCCCTATATCTCAATTCTGCCTGCTGCATGTAAGGTAAACTCTCACTTTATGCAAACGATGCCGTTATATTTGCCTCTGACCATAACCCTATCACCCTCCAGGACTCCTTGCAATCTTTTATAATAGCTCTGAAGTCTGGTTTAAAGAGCACCGACTTGTAATAAATCTTAAAAAACAAAACCATGCTCTTTGCCCACCCCAGAACAAAGCTAGTAATTTCCCTCTTCAGGTCCTTGCCAGTTCAGTACCACTCGAGCAAATCTACTCGTACAAGTACCTTGGGATATCCTCCAACCCGCCCTTACATTTCCATGCCCATATTTGGCCCCTGCCTCAGCTCTCCAATATGTGGCTGGGCATGCATCGCCACAAAATCTGTCTCCCCCCTGATGCCCTTAGACTCGCGGTCACATCCTCCATACTATCCTTAGTAGACTATGGTTTGCCAGCTTATGGGGCTGCTGACCACACTTCCCTAAACAAAATCCGCCTCACCTTAAATAAAGCTTGTAGGTTAATCACTGGGGCTCCCACACTAACCCATACTTGCCATTTATATGCCCAAGCTAATCTACTCAACCTAGATGAACGTCTCTAACTAAAAAAAACTCTCCTTGGTATGTCCCCACCTGGGTTAACTACCTCTATCCACCTAGCAAACCCACTATCACTTACTCGATCCTCCAGTAAAGCCACACTGTCAGTACCGAGGGCAAGAACCTCACGGGGACAAAGGGCCTTCAGTTACAGAGCCCCATCCTGGTATAACTCCCTCCCTACCAGTATTGCTAATGCTCCCACAATCTCCAGCTTTAAAAACTCTCTCCGTAATCACCTACTCACCTCCTGCCGCTGTGGCTGTATCTAAGTCTGTTCTTGCTCAATTGCTCTGACAAAACTCCCTGAGTGGCTACTTCCTACCCTCCTAGCGCTATCTATGGTCTTCCACCTCTCTGTATGTACCTATAATGTGTATTAATTTATAGTCCACTACTGCTTGCCTGATGTATAAATTTATTCTGAACCTACTTGGTTCTTGTTCGACCTTGTATCCGCAAATTGTAACCACTATATGTTCACATGTCTTTCCCTATTTTGTAAACAACCTTATTGTATAAGCATGTCTGTACTGTTTGTCCTCACTGTAACGAGGTACCTTTGCAAATGAGCCTCTGGCTCAAAGGTTTTAAACTGATGTTTCAGTCAATAAATAAACAATAAATCAACTGTTCTAATTTTTATGTGTTTCGGATGTGCTGCTGCCCAGCTGCAGTCTTTTGTTTTTTTGGTTTTTTTTTTGGGTGGGAGGGTATTTTGGGCAACATACTGTCATGTGGACTATGGAGACTCTGGGGATGCTGCTAGGGTGCAACTAACAAAGCATAGGGACAGAGGGAATGAGTAGAAATTGCATTAGAAATACCCTCCAAAATGCACCAAACTGTTAACAAATTTCTGGGGGCCTAGGCAGCCCACCAGACCCCCAGCCTATTATTTTTAATTTTTCCTCTGACTTGAGCTCCCCCATCTATAAGTCTCCTGGATCCGCCCCTGCTTCTCACAGACTCCTACACTCCTTTGACTCCCAAACACTCTGGCTCCTACAAAAAGAAAAAAAAAAAGCAACACATGGAAATCTAACCATCGATGAAAAACCCTGCACAAAGAAGACCAGAAACTCACCAGTAACCAAGTCTTCTTTTAGTCTATCTGACCTGATCTGGTCACCGACCTTCTCCTGGAATGATGCTTGGCTCGATACATAGCAGATCACACTACAGGTCATGTTTCTTCCCACAGAATGGCTGGGTGGGGGGGCTAGCATGAAAAGCAAGCACACTGGTTAGCCGGTGGGGGGTTGAAAGAGGGTGGGATCAGACAACCATCGTGTGGAAAGGATGAGAAGGGAATTGGCAAGGTTGGAGGAATGGTCAGAAGTATGGCAGCTTGGATTCAGTGCAAAGAAGTGCAAAATAATACACCTGGGAAACAAAAACCCTGGGAAAGATTACACAATGGGGGGGGTAGTAACAACAAGAAAAATGGAAAGGGACCTGGGGGTGGTCATATCAGATGACCTTAAGGTTAGCAAGCAATGTGAGAAGGCAGTAGGGAGGGCTGGGCGATACTGGGATGTATAGGGAGGGGCATCACCAGCAGAAAACAGGAAGTTGTTATCCCTCTGTACAGCCAGTTGGTGAGACCCCATCTGGAGTACCACATCCAGTTCTGGATACCCTATCTCCGCAAGGGCATAGACAGGATAGAGGCAGTCCAGAGGAGGGCAACCAGAATGGTGCAGGGTCTGCAAGAGAAGCCATACGAGGAGAGGCTAAAGAAGCTTAATATGTATACCCTTGAGGAAAGGGAGGGTGGCATGATAGAAACTTTTAAGTACCTCAGTGGAATCAACAAAGTCCAAGAGGGTAGCATCTTTCAGAAAAAGAGATGTGCAAGAACAAGGGGACACAATTTGAAATAGAGGGGGGGCAGTTTAGGGGCAATGTGAGGAAATATTGTTTCACAGAAAGGGTGGTGGACGCATGGAACAGCCTTCCTGAGGAGGCTGTGGGGTCTAGAACTGTGGGAGAATTCAAGAATGCATGGGACAGAGATGAGGTAATTTTGTGGGGTAGGAAGAAATAGGCTGTTGGTTAACTAGGATCTGCAGCTTATCCTGTAGGTAGGGAAATTGGCAGACTAGGTGGGCCAAGCGGTCCTTATCTGCCGTCAAAGTCTATGTTTCTATAACCATGGCAACACAGGGAACCAAAAAATAACTATTTTATTTATTGATTTTTTTTTTTTTTTTAAAGATGCACTGTGCCAGCAGTGTGATTAGTAATCACAGATAATCTTGCTGGCAGTTGACTTGCATATCCCATTTCTTTGATCATAAATTACGATACTGATCCATTTATTTTATACACACTTGTACCCACCTACCCCAACCTGCCTCACTCCACACACACACACACACACGGACTCCATCACAGCACCACCCATTGGGATGCCCGCTGTAAGTCCCTGCAGGAGCCACCAGCAGGAAGAGAGAGCGTTCTATGCAAATATCAACAGCTTGGCCAGGCCAACTGCATTATTTTCTATCACCAGGTCTATCTCTAGGGGCAGCTAATGGGAATAACAAAGCAAGTGTCAAAGGATGGGTGATAATGACACTACTGTAGCCTGCTACAGACAACTGCTGTTTCTACATTACCTTGGTGGGTAACATTGTATTGTATTACAGCAAATCACTAATGCTGTACAGACAAACTTTAGCCCTTGGGCAGCTGACAAAATTGGAATGTATTGGTGTTCTAGACAGCAAGGGTTAAGCTAATGCCAAGCCAAAATACCTGTTGTGGGCTGCAGCCCACTTTTGTTTGTTGTGTGGTCACTGTATGCTAGAATACTCTGAATTCCAGGACCTGTACAGTAAAGGATGTTTCTAGGGACATGGATATGTTGTTCATCCACATTTTCTGGCAGGTATCCTTGCCGCTTTAATTCTTGCCGGAAGGTCTTCAAGCTGACTCCTCCCACCCACCCGGGTGGTAAAAATAAACTCGCCCATAGCGCCAGATCTTCCTTACCGCTTGGAAGCTCAGGTTTCCTCCTTAGCGCTCTCGTTTTAGACTGGATCCTAACTCTTGGTTCATCCAAAATTGGTTTTGAAGTTTTCTAAACTTGGTTTTCATCTTCCCTCACAGCTCGCGATGGACAAATCTGTTCCGGCTTTCGGAGGTGCCCTTGCGGGCAGAAAATGTCCAGGACAGATCTGCACTCAGAAGTGCGTCTACTGCTTAGGCCTGAGATCACGACCCGCGGGTCTGTGAGGTTGTGCCGCTCTTCTCTCGACCAACGTTCTGGGCGATCGGCTGCCGTTTGGGCTTCGGGCAAGCGTTCCGCCGGTAAAATCAAAAGAGGCTCAAGGTGTCCGTATGGCGGTGGCTCCTGGCTGGAGCAGCTCGAGCAAATGATCGCCCTCGAGGAGGAGGCGGCCCAGGCCCATCCTCCCTCGGCCGCTGACATTTATCCCACTCTCTCGAGTTCCTCATATACGGCTTAGTTCAAGGAGCTTTCAGTCCCTTTCCACAAAGGAGAGGGGCCTTCGGGACATTCTTCTCGGCCCAAGAAAAAGGAGTCGAAAGGTAAGTCCCACCGTCGGCGTTCATGGGAGCGGGAGAGGTCCCCTTCCCCGGGCAGCCGACTGTCTACTTCAGTCGTGGTTGCGGCTGAGGCCGCTGGCTTCACGGTACCCCTGTCAGGCCAGCCTACCGAGATTCCCGTCTATGAAGTCGAGATTTTTCTCGATCCGTTAGACGGGCTGTCGACTGGAGAAGCCGACAACCCTCCTTCACCAGTTCCCCCGGTGGATACCGAGGAGCTGCCTGCTCCTTCTGGGCCGCAGTCCCCGGTTAAAGTGCCTGAGCCGAGGGAAGGCAGGTGTCCCCGCCCTTTCAGACCACCCTCGGTCCCCGAAGGTCCGGTCTCGGACCTCTTCTCGGTCCAGCCCGTTCCGCCCGACATCAGGCGGTCTCGGTCTCGTTACTCAAAGTAAGCGGCGACGCCATTCTTTTCTCGCCCTCCTCCTCTGGTGAGGAGGCTGCGTGCAAGTTGCGCCGGCACTACGAGGACCTTATGTGGCAGCAGTTGCTGTTGTCCGGGCCTAAGCCGATCCCGGCCGAGACCCCAGCCATCAAGTGGCTGTCGCCTGAACGACCGAAGCAACCACTCGTCCCAGTCGAGTTCCCCGCTCCAGGGCTGGTTGCTAGGCCGAAACCAGCTGCTCCACCGATTGTGATGGAACCTCCGCCTCCACAACCGAAGTCAGGGCACCGACCAAGAATTCTCGGTCGGGTCACGGCCTGCCCCACAGGTTGTCGGTCACCC
This sequence comes from Neoceratodus forsteri, assembly GCA_016271365.2. Lineage (NCBI taxonomy): Eukaryota > Metazoa > Chordata > Ceratodontiformes > Ceratodontidae > Neoceratodus > Neoceratodus forsteri. The sequence goes on along the minus strand of CM057458.1, from coordinate 649,709,328 downwards.
TCACTCCCGACCGTCCTCGGCAGGTGGAGGGTGGATCAGGGCCGAGGCAGCTCTTCGCAGACTCTTCAGAATCTGACGACGATTCCTCCCTGTTCTCCAGGCAGTTCGATCTGGAGTCCTCTGGGGGCCAGTCAGTGGACGATAGCCCATCGTCCTTCTTGGGTCTGCTTTGACTCTTCTCGGAGTCCACCGGGATGCAGCTCAAGCCCATGTCCAAACGGGCCAGGTATCCCCTGACGAAGATTCTGGACTGAGAGGATTCTCCCACGGAGGCCTTTCCGGTGGCTGAGGCGATTGTCGGCCCAGCCTTGGAGCTTTGGCAGTGGCCTGCTTCCTGTCCTGCGCCCTCAGCCAGGATGGCCAGGAAGTATGCGGTCCCTACCGGCTCTTTGCCCGGTTTCTCGGAACACCCCTCTTCCGAGGGGTTAGTCACCAACAGCGTTTTCCGGCGTTCCGGTAACGCTCGGGATGTGGATAAGCCCCTCGACAAAGAGTCCAAAAAGCTGGACTTTGCCGGGCGCAAGGTGTACGCTGCGTCCTCCTTCTGCCTCAGACAGGCCAGCTCGGCCGTGCTGATGGCACACTTCTCCCACGCCCTCATGAGCTCCCTGGATGAGGTCGTTCCTCATCCTCCCGCCTGACCTGCAGACCACGGTCCACCAGGTACGGGACCAGGGTAGGGCGGTGGCGAAGCAGCAGCTCCAGACTGCTCTGGACATGAGTGATTCCTGTGCCAGGTCAGTAGCAGCCGCGGTGGCCATGCGACGCAGGGAGTGGCTGAGGATATCCACTTTCACGGCGGATACCCAGCACAAGTTGGCGGACGCCCCTTCTTGGGAGTGACCTCTTGGCCCTGGGTGGAGGGACACCTCCAGCAGATCAAGAAGTCCAGTGCCACCCTGGACTCGGTCACCTCCGCCCAGAGGGACAAAGGCCGCCGTCAGCAGCAGAAGTCCTTTCGTCCTTTGGTCCCTGCTTCTCGACTGGCCCAGCAGCACCAGCAACAGGGCCAGCAGGCTCGCGCTTGGCGTCCCAAACCCAAGCCGACCGCTTCCTTCAACAGGAAGCAAGGAGGTAAAGGCCCAGGAGGTCCCTCGGCTGGTTCTTCCTCCAAACCTGCCCAGTGACGGGTTGAGGGGTGCCGGCCCCAACCTCGTCACTCCCCCCTAGGTTCCCCCCATGGGGGGACGGCTCCACCGCTTCCTTTCCACCTGGTCCGCTGTCACCATGGACCGCTGGGTGTTGGAGGTGGTAGGAAAAGGCCTGCCTCTGGAGTTCGAGCAAGCCCCACCTTTTCAAGCCGTCGCCCCTCGGGGGGCCACAGGGTCTGCAGCCTCGCTGTCGGCCCGCCGAGTCGATATTGCCCTGCTCCTCGAAAAAGAGGTAATCAGGAAGGTGGCGGATCCTCCTCCAGACCTGGGGTTTGTGTCCAGGTACTTCCTGGTCCCAAAACGGACGGGGGGCTGGCGCCCCATTCTCGATCTGCACAACCTGAACAAGTTCCTAAGGTCTCGAACCTTCAGGATGGTCACTCTGGCTCAGATAATCCCATCCTTGGAACAGAGGCATGTGGTTCTGTTCCCTGGACCTCCAGGGCGTGTTCTTTCCACGCCCAAACGTCCATCCATCAGAGATTCCTCCGCTTCAGAGTGGAGGGATCCCTGTTGAGTTCGCGGCCATGCCCTTCGGCCTCTCCCTAGCTTCCAGGGTCTTCACCAAATGCATGGCAGTGGTGACAGCATTCCTGTGGCACCGAGGGGTCCGGTTGTACCCTTACCTGGACGATCGGCTGATAGCAGCCCCCTCCAGACAGGAGGTGGAGCAGTCCAGAGATCTGGCCCTCCAGGTTTGCTTTCAGGTCGGCCTCCTCATCAACGAGGCCAAGTCGGAACTCGTGCCAAAGCAGGTGATTCTGTTCATCGGGGCAGAGTTCGACTGTTCAAGTAGCCAGAGCATGGCTCCAGCTGACAGGGCCGAGGTTCTTTCCTCCTTGCCTAATCATTTCTGGTTGGGCACCAGCCTCGCCCAGGACTTCCTGGGCCTCATGGCGGCCTGCACCAGCGTGGTCCATTGGGCCAGTTGGTACATGCGTCCCCTTCAATGGGGACTGGCCAGCCAATGGTCACAACACTGCGATCCGTTGGACCAGCCCGTGACAGTGTCCCAGGAGATGTGGAACGCTCTCCAATGGTGGATCGTTCCAGCACATCTGCAGGAGGGCATCCCATTTGTCCGCCCCGAGCCGATGGTCTCTCTCTCGACCGATGTATCTCTGATGGGTTGGGGTGCCCGTCTGGGAGAACACCGAGCGCACAGTCTGTGGTCCCCTCGGGAGTCCCGATGCCACATCAACCTGCTGGAACTCCGAGCAGTCCGTCTAGCTCTCACCGCCTTCGCTCCGTTTCTACGGGGTCAAGTGGTTCAGGTCCAGACGGACAACACCACGACCATGTACTATCTGAACCGCCAGGGCGGGACGCGCTTCACGCTGTTTTGCAAAGAAGCTCTCCGCATTTGGTCCCTCGTGCGCAGCCTGGAGGCGGATCTCCTAGCCATTCAGTTGGCAGGAGCCTCCAACGCCCTGGCCGATGCCCTAAGCCGGATAGGGGCTGCGTCTCATGAGTGGTTTCTCCTGCCGGAGGTAGTACAAGATCTCTTCTCCCACTGGGGCATGCCTCAGGTGGACCTGTTTGCCTCCAGGGAGAATGCGAAGCTGAGTCTGTTCCATGCCCGCCCCTCTCAGCAGGGCTCGCTGCAGGGGGATGCCTTCTCGAGGCCGTGGACCCTGGGCCTCTTCTACACCTTTCCCCACTTCCCTTGATCCACAAGGTGCTTCTCAAGGCGAGGAGGGACAAGGTGCAGGTGATTCTGGTAGCCCCATACTGGCCCCGCCAGTTCTGGTATCCAGATCTCCTCAGCCTCAGCTCCAGGCTCCCGAGGCGGCTTCCAGCCCGCCCGGACCTGATCTCAGTCAATCAGGGGAAGGTATTCCATCCGGACCTTCAATCCCTGCACCTGACTGCCTGGTTCCTGAGAGCCTAGAGTTCCAGGCTTTGGGTCTTTCTGACGAGGTCCTCAGCGTCGTTGAGGCGTCCCGTAAGGAGTCGACCAGGAAATACTATGCCTTCAAATGGAAGAGATTTTCCATTTGGTGTCAGGGGAAGGGCTTGGACCCTTCCGACTTCCCCTTGGCAAGCATTCTGGACTACCTGTGGTCCCTTTCTCAGCAAGGGCTTCGGTCGACAACCCTTAAGGTGCACCTGGCAGCCATCTCTGCTTACCGGGTGGGGGCTGGCAAGCAGTCGGTGGCACAGGAGAAGGTGGTCGGGCGCTTTTTCAAAGGCTTTGACCACATTTCCCCTCCGGTGCGAGAACCTCCACCTCCGTGGGATCTACTGCTGGTATTGGCCAAGTCATTCGAACCAATGCACAGGTGCGACATTTCACATCTGTCGTGGAAGACCGCCTTCTTGGTGGCTATCACGTCAGCTAGAAGGATGGGAGAGCTCCAGGCACTTTCCATCGAGTCTCCCTACTTGGTCTTCCACAGGGACAAGGTTGTCCTGCGCCCCCACCCGAAATTCCTTCCGAAGGTGGTGTCGGAGTTTCACCTTAACCAGGTGTTGACTCTGCCAGTGTTCTACCCATTCACACCTGGAGGCCGGTATAGGCTCATACTTTGGACCCGTGAGCGTACCGCTTATTATAAGGAGCGGATGGCTGAAGTTCGAGGGGAAGTTCGCCAGCTGTTTGTCACCTACGCTGAAGCCGCACCTGGCAGACCTGCAGCAAAGCGGACGATAGGCAGGTGGATCACCTCCTGCATAGAGCTCTGCTACAGGTTGGCGGGCATGGAGCCTCCTGGAGGGATAAGAGCTCATTCTACCCACCATACCGCTGCATTGGTAGCTGCTTCAAGGGACGTCCCTATCCAGGATATCTGCAGGGCTGCAACCTGGAAGTCTGCACATACCTTTATCAGGGTTCCCCACTGTCTGAAAATATAGGGTGGTGGCAGTGATGATCGAGTCCAAAGGTGCATTATTTTTCTGGACCTCCTATATGCACTGTACAGGTGCATAAGTGGATTTTAAGTAAAATATAATGGACTGGTATCAAAACAGGGGTAGTAGTTCAATAAAGGATGAGAATAAAAGACAATTTTGGAGGATTTTATAACAAACAATCAGTAATGGATAAAATATAGGGTGGTGGCAAAAAATATAGGGTGGTGGTGGTAAAAAATATAGAGTGGTGGTAAAAAAAAAATATAGGGTGGTGGCCCACCATGCAAAAAATAATGAATGGGGAACACTGCTTTATTACCCACTACCACATCGACCTCGAGTCATGCCGGGATGCTGGTTTGGGCCTCGGTTCTCAGTCTCTTTCCCAAGTAAGTATCGAGGTGTGCGCCTTGCCTCCCTCCTCCTGGAGAACTGCTAGGAGTCTGCCAGAAAGTGTGGATGAACAACATATCCATGTCCCTAGAAATACAGGTTGCTCACCTGTAACAGGAGTTCTAGGAATGGTATATGTTGTTCCTGCATCCACCACCCACCCGACCTCCCCGGCTTCGACGCACGACCTGAGCTTCCAGCGGGCCAGATCTGGTGTCATGGGGCGGAGCCGAGAGTTTTACCACCCGGGTGGGTGGGAGGAGCCAGCTTGAAGACCTTCCGGCAAGAGTTAAACCAGCAAGGATACCTGCCAGAAAGTGTGGATGAACAACATATACCATTCCTAGAACTCCTGTTACAGGTGCTTAACCTGTATTTAGTGTTGTGTCCCATTATTTTACCATTCCTTACTTATACGACACCTTTTTTTTTTTTTTTTTTTAACATTTTATTTATGAATTTTGTGCATTACAGCACAATTCTTCATACAGGAAAATGAGACAGCATGTAATACAGTTGATGCAAACAGAACAGAATATATGGTTACCAACCTGTTGTTACATACTCGGGGTGGGGAGGATGGGATGGACCCAGGATCAAAAACCATTTGATCTGGGTAGCAAGTAACACTACAAAGAAGGAGCTATTGCAGCCAGTGGGCTAGGGCCTGACATTGAAATACAGTATTTTTACTACTAATAGCTTGCATTCTCTGGTACTAAAGGCCATGCAGACCCATGCATTGCACCCCCAATGGGGCAGCCATAATTTAAGAAAATGGTGGAAAACCTCCAAGATAATTCCCAATGTGGAAGTTGCCAAACAAGGGCAAAGTAAACAGATCCGTGCTTTGCTACCCCTCACATGCCTAAGCCTCTAGAAATGCTGTAATATGTAGCAAAAGTAAACATCAGTGTTAAGAATTTAAAGAGGCGTTCTACCCAAAGCTAAGCTACAGCAGGGGGAAAACTAACACTGTAAACAGTGTGCTCTGAAAAGAACTAGCTTACTAAAATCAGAAATGGCAAACTATATGAAAGTCCATATAAAGAAAAGTACTATGCCCGGTAGGTGTTCTCAGCAGTCAGTTCACACTGTCACCCAGGTGCCATTTTAAGCATAGGTGTGGCACAGTTTGACATGCCAAACTCCTAATAGGCATTGCCAGTTGTCAAGATGTGAAATACAAAGATTAGACAACACTATTAGAAAAGTTGCAAAGTCACATCCATGCCAGCCGAAAAATTGCCTCGATCTCCTATGGCAGGAACCTACAGAGTACAATCCTGATGTCCATATAGAAAGTTCATTCAGGCATTGGAGTCAAAAACCTGGGCCTTCTGCAACCCTGATTCAGTGCGAGCCAGCAGTTTGTCAAGATCTTTCGGATCCGAGTAAACATAGGTCTGACTTATATAATGTAGCCGAAGCTTGGCAGGATAGACAGAGAGTTACAGGGGATGTAATATTCATGTAATTTGCATTTACTCCCATCAAAGGTCTTTTGTCTCTGCCTTGTGCAGAAACTAAAATCGGTGCAATTGTATCTTCCTGCCATCCACTTCAAGATCTTTTGTCCAGTGAGTCTCAAGCAATACCTTGTCTCGTTGTAGAGCTGATGCAGACTGTAGCAGTAGAGTATGAGGGCTAGTGGGATCGACTATTTTACGAGGAGTTATGTGGTAGCATTCCTCCAAGTTCAGCCTCGGAACAGTCGGGTCAATTCCCAGGGCTTCTTGTAACCAAGCAGTAATTGTTGGCATTGGATTGGAGCCCTGCAATCCTTCTGTAAGGCCATTAATGTGCACATTCTATTCTCTTAACAAATTTTCAGAGTGCTATGAGCGAGCACAGTCATTTATTTTGGTAGCCAGACCATCTGAAGCAGCAAGTGCCTTCCTCGCTGAGCTCATTGCTGCCCAGTCTCTGCTCCATATACATCCACATGCTGCTCAACAGTTTGTGGTATGGTGGGGGAAAAGTGTCAAATTTAGTATTTAAAAGTTCGACGAGTTTATGTAGTTTTTCCATAGTCTGATAAAGAGATAACGTAATGTCAGTAGTCTTGCTTGGCAGAGCCTCTGTGGTCTTCCCAGTAGCTTTGCCCAGAGCTTTGGACTTGAAGAAATCCTGAGAACTACTACAGGTATTTTACAGCTTTCCCATTGTGATATTTCACTCAAATTAGCACATAGTGCAGAAAAACAAGTAGTCCACCTCTGTAAGTGTTTGAAACATGATTTGATTACTAAAATAGTATATTTTAAAAATGTTTTAAAGGTTTTCCACATGGGAGCTATGTAACACATCAGGACGCCTGGACTGCTAGCTCCGCCCCCCTCTATGACACTTTCTTAATTCTGTCAGCTGCAGCTATTTACTTGTTTTTGTTCACTTTGTTTCAGCGGCTCATTTGTGATTAGGCACGTAACAAAGCTGACAAATGCAGGATTAAACAAAATGTGTTAGGTACAGGAGACACATTGATTAGGATAACATATGATTTACCACATACAAGCTGTCAAAACCTCTTAACTTGACGGCAGTAGCCTACATGAAGAATACATTTGGCATTTCTGACCTGACCTGATGTTCCTGCTTATTTCACAGGTGTTGCAGGCACAGAAGTCATAAAGAAATCACGCTGGACACCAAGGTATGCTCGTTGCCCAGTATTGCCTGCAAACTGTTTTATTTTCACTGTTGCTATCCTGATTGCTTTAAAAACTAATAGGAACAGTACTCGATGAAGTTAACTTGACATGTCGTTTGGGAAGATGATGATGGTCTCCCCTACCGAAATATAATTACAACTCTGGTTGTTTGCAGTAGCCATAGTCACATTGTAATTTCAGGTTGGAAGGGGACTCTAGGTCCATCCATCATGCCACCCGAACCCCCCTTCACTGCATAAGCAGGAATGAATACATATGCTGTGTAAACGTGCTAATTTATAGGGATTTCTCTCTCTGCTCAAATATCCATGGTGACCTGTGAGTCCCTTAGGGAGTATCCGCTTGTCCAGGAATACACTGAAAGCCTGCAATGCCTTCCCGTCCACTGCTTTTGCTGGTAGGCTGTTCCACAGGTTCACCAACCTCTGGGGCAAAAAGTGCCTAACTAAATTGGTTTCCTGTGTTTCTTGGATTTTCTTGTGATTCTGCCACATTCTCAAGCTGCCTCTGAAATATCCTCTTTGAATCCTGCCCACTTCTCTATTGACCTCATCAATCTGTATATAGTCTTTTAGTTTCTCCTGCATTTTTACCTCCCTTATTCTGAAATTAATTTTTTTAAATCCAGATTCCTTGTAGCAGTGGTCACTTTTGACCCCAGCCTCATGCTGAATTTCACTGTGCAGTGATCACTCTGACCAGCTGGGGCCTCTACCCTAACAGCCTTAACAGTGTCCTGATTGGACAGAAGCAGGTCAAGTTAACACCCCCCATGGCTGCATTACCCACTGTATAAGGAAGCAGTCCTGTGTGACATCCACAAATCATCACACAATTCTTCTCATCATTCCATCAATCAGTTCAGTGGTAAAGAATGCTGATGTGTGTGGAGGGGAAGGGGTTGGCTTACGGTAGGGTAATCCCACCTCATGTATTTGTCTTAAGCATCACTCAATGACAGGGTACATGTGGTACCCATGTGGCTACCGTGTAGTAAACCACATGTAACAACCAATCCAAAGGCTGGAATCTCAGCCTTGATTTTATAAGTAGAGATGGTGCATCTTAAACAGCACTATTCTAAGAAATAATTACTCAGACTGTCATTTGTGGGTTGCCAGTCAAACTCTGCTTCTGAACAATTATAAAATAACTCTGCCAGTTCTGGAAGCAGAGAGTTTATCCAGATAGCAACAACCCTAACAGAAATTTTTAATGCCTTTGCATGCTCCATCTGTCTCTTAACACAACTCTGATTTATTAAATTTTCCTTTCATAAACTGACAAATAGATGCATGAAACTTGTGGTCTTTAGTGCTGAATGACAAAGCATCTGGTACGTTGCGAAACATCTGGTTGGTTTGTGGCAGCAGCCAGACTTGTGAGCACTTTACATCATCCGTAGAATAAAGAAAAAGTTTACTTGCCTGTTTTGTGGATCTTTGATCTGCCTGCAAGAGAGCATGCTGTGCTAGTCTTTGTTGCTTAATGCTCAGTAAAGAGAGTTTGCTTCAGTCGCTCAATCTTCTTCCACTGATCCTCAGGAACAACACTGCTGGTGTCTGTAGATTGGGGTGGTGGTACCATACATACAGTATATGTAATGCACTGCATCTATTCCTTTTAATATACATGTATATAACAAACTAGTATTTGTTGAAGGACTGTTCAAAGAAGCCTGCAGGCCTGGCTGCGTGTGATGATGAGGATGACGACGATGAAGGGGAACCAGCTGACATGGAAGGTACGTGTTAGATTTTGGAGCTGCCCCAAGTGGGCCAAATGATGAATCTTTTCAGTATTTCTTTTATTTTTTTATTATACTTTGTATTACTGTAGCTGTTACAAGAGAATATGTACAATCCACTTAAGAGAACTGCGCTGAACCTGAAAATAATTTATCATATTCAGGGGTATCTCAGTCATCAGGTCACACCGTAGGAACTTCACTGTCGGTGAAGCAGGATCCACACGGAAGATTTTCAGCAGTACAACTAGGGCAGCCCATGCCGACATCATGTGACATCAGCAAAGCTATAAAGGTGCGGGAGCTGCCCTGCTCCCTCCTCGGTTCTTTCCCACTGTTGACTTGTTCGCATGGGTCTCTGTGGAAGCTCTGACGCAGTTTCACACCATTTTTCACCTACTTTTTTTCTTATCTATTTTACTATAAATCTCTTTTATAAAAGATTCCTTTATTTTATGTCAAGAGTTGATCCTTCGACTTCTCTCTTCTGTCACTGCCGCTGCAGAAACAAGATTGCCTCCACAGACTCTCTCTCTCTCTCTCTCTCTCTCTCTCCTTCTCCTATCTTGGGCCTGACGACAAAGTCTCCGACTGTGAACACTGCCAGAAGTTTAATCAAACCACCCTCAGGTGACTCAAAAAAGCACTTAAAAATTTCCTCAACAGGATCAACAGCTAGCCAGCTCCAGGCAAGGCCCTCTGGGTTCCTGCTTCTCAGTCGCCAGCAGGGTGTGAACTCCCAGGTCACTAAGGCCGAGATGAGTCCCAGGGGAAGAGTCATAAAAGACTGAGATCAGGACCTCTACCCCCAGCGGCAGTCCCGCTCCCCGATGGCCTCTTCTTCTTCATCCGGTTACTCGACTGCAGCTGTGTCAGTGCACAAATCTGCAGTTCAGTCTCTGTTCCTGCTAGACGATACAGCGCTGCCGCCCAACCTTCAGGTTGACTGGTCAACCTCAGAGTCATCGGCCCATTCTTCATCAACAACAGGGTCATTGTCAACAGCCTTCCCCGTAAGCCTGATGCTTCCCCAGGCTCTCGGGGGCCCCTCTGTGGTCGCCGGCTCCCTGCACCGTCAACACAGCCTTAGACAGTCATCGACCTCACTGAAATCTTGACTAAATTTAACTTTGATAGTCCACTGGTAGGTAGCATACAGGCTTATTTTGCCTCTGCCGTACGGCACCATTGTCGTCGTCTCTCTACCTGAGACAGTCAAGGGGCCACCCCCCACCCCCACCCTCGGCCGTTGTCTGTTCCACAGACATCAGACCTAGAGCTGGAAGAGGTTGACATTGAGGAGGAGTACCATCCTGACCTTATCCTTCCTGATGAGGAAGAGGAGGTGGAAGAACTCCTTTCCTCAAACAGATCACGGCTTTCTCAGTGAGCGAGGATTCTGTCAAGCATACTCCTAGGTCTCCTCTTGAGGACCCTAGCTTCTTGAGTATCATGAAGCAGTTGTCCTCGGCCATGGATTTCCATACTGAGGAAGAGGATGGCACCGGGAAAGGTTTGGTGGACTTCCTGGAGATTCCAGAATCTCCACCCAAGATCATTCCTTCTATTCTGCCAGCTTTGAGGAATGCTACTGCTGCAGCCTGGCACAGGCCTGATTTGGTGCTAGCTATGCCCTGCAGGGCAGACAGACTTTATTATACCCTGCAAGGTTTTCTGCATTATGCTGCCCAGCCTGAAACAGATTCTGTGGTCATAAAGGCAGCTCATGACAGGTCCAAGGTGCCCAGGCACCTTAGTTCCCTCCTCCCAGACAGAGAGTCATACAGAATTGATCTTTGGGGCAAGAGTGTTTATGCCTCCTCCACCACCACTGGGTTGAGGATTGCTAAGTACCCGTCTCGCATGGTAAAATACCAGAATACCAACTAGAGGAAGGGCAAGGCCACGGCTCAGGCTTTTGCAGAGTGTAGCCAGAAGTGGGAAATTCTGGCTTTCAAGCTGCTGAGGATGTTGGCAAGCACCTCATACAGGTCATCCATGATCTCTCGGATACCATTGACAGGGCTGCTGCCACTGGCATTTGCCTATGTAGGCACTTCTAGCTGAGGGTCTTAAGCTTTGCTGTGGACATCCAGCAGAAGGTGCTGAATGCCCCTTTCAATGGCTCAAAGCTGTTTGAACCAGATGTCCAGGACATCATTAATGATTTGCAGGTATCAGCAGGGCTGTCAAGTCTGTCCTTTGGCTCTACCATACACAGCCGAAGAGCAGACAGCGCCCTCCTTTTTCCCGTGGACCCAATAGGCAAGGAGCAGCCTCTCATCCCGAAGGCAAACGCAGAGCCTCTGCCGCCCTACACCCCCCCCCCCAAACTGCAGAGGCCACTGCCAAGTGCCCTTGAAGTGACGGGCCGGCCCAAGAGGCTGGATCCGCCTTTGCTTGACTACTTGCCAGACCTCCCTCTTCAGTCCACGACCAAGAGGTAGTGGTCAGAGGTCAGTTCTCCCTCCATCTCATTCAATGGAGAATCATCACATCAGATGCCTGGATTCTTCAGATCATAGAAAGAGGTCACACTCTAGAGCTCCTCAAGCAACCCCAAGAGACTCTTTCTCTGCCCTCCAACTAACCCCCCGCCCACCTGGCTCTTTGAGAGGAGGTGCAGTTTCTTCTGTGCAAACAGGCCATTGAGCCACTGCCCAGCCACCAGAGAAACAAGGGGTTCTATTGCAGGTTCTCCTTGGTCCCCAAAAAGACCAGAGATTTGAGGCCCGTCTTAGACCTGAAGGACCTCAGCCTGTATCTCCAGTATAAAAAATTCAGGATGATTACTTTGCCAGGTCTACTGCCCCTTCTCAAGGAAGGTGACTGGCTGTGTTCTCTTGATATGCGGGACACTTACCTGCACATCTCAGTTTTCCCTCCCCACAGGAGGTTCCTCCCAATTCAAAGTGCTGCCCTTTGGCTTGTACTCAGCGCGTGGGTCTTCACCAAGTCCTTAGCAGCAGTAGCTGCAGCTCTCAGAAGGGAGGGGCTATATGTTTTGCCTTATCTGGACGATTGGCTCTTTAAGGCCCTGCCCAGGGAACAGCTCCTGTGGACACTGGAAAGAACTCTTCAGTTGTTTCTCTCCCTGGGCATTATGGTCAGTTTGCCCAAGTCTGTCCTAGTCCCGTTCCAAAGGTTGCAGTACATAGGGGTGGTTCTAGATTTGGCACAGGGAAAGGCCTTCCTGCCTCAAAACAGGGCAGAGTGCCTTATTGTCCTGGCTCAGGAGGTCATTCAGAGCCATTATGTTCCTGCAAGACTGTACTTGAGGCTGTTGGGGCTGATGGCTGCAGCCATCCCCAGTGTTCCGCTGGCCAGGCCCCACATGCGCATCCTCTAGTGGACTCCAAGTACATTTATTTATTTAAACTTTTGTTCACCGGGTAAGCACATGAGCCAATGGCCCTTATTCATGAGTGACCCGAGACCATTCATAAGACAGGCAAGATGTTACATTAAACATAAACATTAGGACCAGCGCATAGACAAATTGGATCAGTTAGTGGTGGTCTCCTCCCCAGTCTGGAAGGTGCCCCAGTGGTGGATAGACCCCCTGAATCTGCTGTAAGGAGTCCCCTTCCAGGTCTCTTCTCTTCCCCCCCCCCCCCTTACAGATTCTCACCACGGATGTCTGGTTTGGGCCGGGGGGATACTCTTGGCTCTTACTCCCAGATTGAAACTTCCCTGCATATCAGTGTCCTGGAGATGCGGGTGGTCCTGTATGCCATGCAGGCCTTTCAGAATTATCTCCTCCCATGCCAGCTGTCTATTCAGTCACACAACCTCAGTGTCATGTACTAAGTTGACAAGCGGGGAGACACATCGTTCATATCCCTTGTGCAGAGAAGCCATGAGGTGTGGTACTGGGCACTAGACCGCAGTCTGACTCTCTAGCCGGTTCACATCCCAGGAGTGCAAACACCCGGCAGATAGCTTCAGCCAGATGCAGTCCAGCATGCACAAGTGGGAGCTTCTGTCATCCATCGCAGAAGATCTGTTTGACAGATGGGGTTGTCAGTTTGCTTCCCCACTCCAACACAAAACTGCGTAATTTCTGCTCACTTGATCTGGGCCTGGAGTTTTCTGGTGAGGCGCATTGTGTCTCTTATGGAGCAGGAGGTTCCTTTACACTTCCCCCATTTCCTCTGTTTCGAGGATGCTAATCAAGCTGCAGATGGAGGGGGCCAGCATGATACTAGTAGCTCCATTCTGGCCTGCCAGATATGGATCCCACTACTGTGACAGCTGGTGGAGGAGCCTCGGTCCCTCTTCCTCGCTGCAGGAATCTGTTGACCTAGACTTGGGGGATCCTGGTCCGTCCCTACCTGAAGTCTCTCCATTTGCATGCTTGGCTCCTGAGAACATAGCCATTGCCAGGTTTGGAGTTTCTAATAAGGTAATGGATGTTCTAGTGGCCATTCGAACACCCTCCACTCGAGCCACTTATGCCATGAAGTGGAAGAGGTTTGTCATCTGGACTGCCAGACATAATCTAGACCCTTTCACTTGTCCAGTGAACCAGATTGTGCACTACCTGTTATCGCTATCAGGTTCAGGCCTCTAGTACTCCTTTCTCAAGGTGCACCTTTTAGCTATTTCAGCCTTTCATGAGCCAGTGGGTGACCGCATCATTGCTCAGCTGGATGTTTCTCATACTTTCCTGAGGGGCATCCTGCATCTGAAAGCCCCAATCTGTTCTTCTGTCCTGGCTTGGGATTTGAATTTTGTTTTGGAGAAGTTGACTCTGTCTCCTTTTGAGCCAGCCATGTCTTGCGAGCTACGCTTCCTTTCCTGGAAAGCGTTATTTTTGGTTGCTATCACTTCTGCTTGAAGGGTTTCTGAGCTTCGGGCCCTCTGGTGAGAGGAGCCTTATTTGATTTTTCACAAAGATAGTGTGTCTTTGCGTACGAATCCTAAGTTTCTCCCAAGGTGGTGTCTGAGTTTACCCTTAATCAGTCCATCTGCCTTCCTTTTTATTTTCCTGAGCATGCCAATCCAGGGGAAGCACTGCTCCAGATGTTAGATATGCACAGAACTTTGAAGTACTACCTGCTTCGCACTAAGGAAAGTGTAAAGTTGAAGCAGCTGTTTGTTTCTGTTGCCCAGGTAGAGAGGGCGTTCAGGTTTCCAAACTATGTTTATCTAAATGGTTGGCTAATTGCATTGTGTTCTGCTACAGTGAGCATGGCAAAGAGTTGCCTGGAACTGTGAAAGCTCATTCTACAATGACCTCCGTGGCTTGTTTTAGAGGGGTCGCCACCGCTGACATTTGCGCGGCTGCCTGCTGGAGTACCATCCATACTTTCACCAAGCACCATAGTCTGGACATTGCCTCAAGAGCCCGTGCTGCAGGACCTCCTGTCTTAAGCTGAAGGTTGGCCTACCTCCCAGACTGTCTTGTTGTACCTGTAACAGCTTTGGAATCGTTCCTATGGTGTGACCGGATTACTGAGGCACCCCCAAAGAAGATCGAACAGATACGTGTGAACTTACCATAACAGTAGATCTTCGAGGGGACCTCAGTCATCAGGTCTGCCTTCCCTCCCACCATGTCTAAAATATTGGGAAGGGCCCTAGGATCACATACAGGAAAGGAAAAAATCTGGGTGAGATATCAACTCACAGCTTGTATATAAAATCTCCTCAGATATAAACCATCCAACCTGGCTACCACCCCCACCCGTGGGGAGTTTCCGATGTGGAATATGTAATGTGTGCTGTTACTGCATTCAGGGAAGCTCTTTTGTTCGTCCAGTTTCCAATAAAAAAGTGCAGATTCGAGAATTTATTTCATGTACAACTTATGTGGTTTTATGTCATTCAATGTTCCTGTCCCATGTTGTATGTGGGACGCACTAAGAGATCCCTTAAGGAAAGAATGCAGGAAAACATTAGTGCAATTTTAAAACCAGAACCTTATACACCTATTGGTATACACTTTGCCTCTTGTCACAATGGAAAACCAGACAGTTTTTCCTTTCTGGGTCTTGAACATGTGCGTCCCACTATAAGAGGTGGGGATAGATTGAATAAATTGCTCCAGAATGAATCTAGATGGATCTATACCCTTGGGTCTGTGTCTCCTTTAGGCCTAAATGAATGTTTGAACATCATTCCATTCCTGTAGATTATAGTGCTTTATGCAGATAAATTATTTTCATGTCTACAGAAAGATATTATTTCTTTATTTGTATTTTTAATATTTTAATTTTTTATTTTTGTCTGCATTTATATTTTGAAGCTTTGATTGTCTGGATCTTTCCTGTTAGGTCCCCGCTGTTTTTCTGTTCTTTATTGAAATTTAAAATCCACAAAGTTTTGTGTTCCTTTTATTGAATTTTCAGTGAGTGGCAAAATTAAGGGAACCTATTTCTGTTCCCTTCTTATTCCCAGTGGGGCCCGTTTCTGTGGTTTGTATCCGATTGACATAGTAAATTAGGTGAATCATTGTATTTTTTTTTTCTAACAAATTTGGGCCATTAATTTGACCCAGACTATAGTATCTCCTCACTTTATGTAACATTCTTTATAAGTCTTATTTAGTGTCTAAATTTAAGTTCTTGACCTTTTGCATTGTGCTTGACCTCCCATCTGTGAACTGCTTACTGTTCTGTTTAATTTTTAATTTTAAGTACGTTACTTCACTATTCTTGCAATTATATAAGGTGCATGTGTGATTTATCATTTTTTTATGCTTGGTGTATGAATTATTTATAAAACTGCACTGTCGCTTTAAAATATCCTTAATAAAAGAGCAGTCCCAAGCATCAGAACCCCGTCTCTGACAAAGTGTCCCGGAGAGGACACGAAGCGCTGGGGTAGTTGTGCTACAGGTTCCTTGCTCATTAACCGCGTTATGTGTGGCGTTTGAATTTTTGGTCTGAGTGCTCACTTTTGTGTGTCTGTTTCCTCCCACCACCCTCCTCTTTTTGGGGAACTGTTTTGTGGAACTGGCTGTCTGGTGTATCCAGCCTTTCGTACAAGCCTGGGCACCTCTCTGTCCTTGGCCCCCATGGCTAGAGCTATGCTTCCTTTGTGTCTTGGGAGGGAGTGGGGCCGCTCATTCCTTTTATAGGGTTGGTAACGTCACATGACTTAGGTGTGTGCAGCCCCAGTTGTACTGCTAAAAATTGTCTGTGTGGATCCTGCTTCATCAACGGTGAAGTTCCTACGGTGTGACCTGATGACTGAGATCCCCTTGAAGATCTACTGTTACGGCAAGTTCTTACATAACTGTTTTCTAATAGAAGCATTTTTTTTTTAAATAATGGATTTAATTGTATTATTATTCCATCTATATGGGCCTAGTAGTAAGCTCAGAGGTTGTTTCCGATTTATACTCTAGTGTTGATTACAGCTTTAGAACTGTGTGATGTAGTTTTAACATGGGGTTCAGTGCCAGAAAATACAAATTCATGACCTAGGGTATAGGACCCAGAACCAAGTGTGGGAATGGAGTGCCATCAGTCACTCAGCAGGAAAGGAACTGTAGGTTGTCTCCAAAGACCTCATAGTGGCAGGGTAGTGTGACATAGCAGTGGGTAGGTTCAGTGGGATGCTGGGATGAGTAGGGAGAGGTATCATTGGACATCAAGAGCAAGATCAGTCTGTTTGCTGATGATACCAAGGTAGGAGGCGGTGGTGGATGACCTGGGGGATGGCAGTGGTTGCAGGATGATCTGGCAAAGCTTGAAACCTGGTCAGACACCTGGCAACTGGGGTTTAATGTCAAAAGTGCAAGGTGCTGCATTTTGGGATGAAGAACCCAAGGAGGAGTTACCAGCTGGGGAGTGCAGCTAGCCCAGACAGAGGAGGAGAAGGATCTGGGTGTGCTCATTGCAGGGTCAATGAACAACTCTGCACAATGTAAGAAGGCAGCTGCAAAAAGCCAACAAAATGCTGGTTTGTATTGCAAGGGTATATCCTCGAGGAGGAGGAGGTGATTCTGCCACTGTATAGGTCATTAGTTAGACCACACCTGGAGTACT
This sequence comes from Neoceratodus forsteri, assembly GCA_016271365.2. NCBI lineage: Eukaryota > Metazoa > Chordata > Ceratodontiformes > Ceratodontidae > Neoceratodus > Neoceratodus forsteri. The sequence continues at coordinate 649,692,509 of CM057458.1, read as the reverse complement.
GCATGCAGTACTGGCGCCCATATCTGAAGAGGGACATTAAGTTACTGGAGGGAGTGCAGCGCAGGTGGCAAAAGATGATCAAGGGGCTGGGGTCATATCATACAGAGAGGAGGCTGAGGAGTTGAACATGTACTCACTGGAGAGAGAGGGAGGGGCAGAGGGACATGATTGAAACCTTTAAGTACATGAAGGAATAAACAACACAGGTACAGAGGGGCTGTTCAGAGTAGCGGAGGAAGGGACACCAGGAGCCATGATATGAGACTGGAGGAGGAAGATTCAGGAGGGAGATGAGGAGACACTTTTTTTTTTTTTTTTTTTTTTATTTCAGAGGGTGGTGGCTGGGTGGAATGCGTTATCTGCAGAAGTGGTATCCAGTAGAACAGTGGACTGCTTCAAAAGGGGATGGGACAGGACAAGGGGGAGGGTTAATGAAGGGGAAGGGTGGAAGGGAGGAGCAGCTGCAGAATAAAGGGTGCTAGCTGCACATTCGAGCAGACTTGAGAGACCTCTAGGCCTTTATCTGCTGGCAAATTTCATATGTTCGTATCTCCAGAAGGAGAAGGGAGGTGATGTTGCCACTATATTGTTCACTGGTGAGACCCCACCTGGAGAAATGTGTCCAGTTCTGGAGGTCACGCCTCGGAATGGACATAGGATGGAGGCAGTACATTGAAGTGCAACTTAAATAGTGCAGAGGTTGCACCAAAAGCCCTATGGGGAGAGTCTGAGGGATCTCAATATGTACACCCTGGAAAACAGAATAAGAGGGGGCTAGATAGAGATGTACAGGTACTTAATGTGGTGAACAGTGTGCAGGAGGGGAGACTCCTTCAGATTAGTAAGAGTACCAGTACCACAGGGCATGCAATGAAGCTGAAGGGGGAGGAAGCGTTTAGGAGGGATGTGAGGAAGTACTACTTCACTGAAAGAGTGGTGGATGCCTGGAATAGACTGACACAGGAAGTGGTGGAGGCAAAAACAGTAGGGGACTTCAGCCATGCATGGGATAGACATTGGGGAGTATTATTAAATGGACACGAGTGAGGGAGGTTCGTCTGAGACCAGCTAGGGTCTGCAGAGATGGACAAGGCAGGGACCATCTGGGCAGACTGGGTGGGTCAAGTGGTCCTTTTCTGCCTATAAATGTTATGTTCCTATGCTCTATTTAATGACTAAAACATTTATTTTATTGGTAGTTTGCTTAATCTGGATCTCTAGATCCCAGCCAATTAGTTTTATGGTATCCTAGAGTTCCCCTGTAACGATACTACAACAAATTTTAGCTCTTTAGTTTCTTTGCAGTATTTAAACAAATTAAAAACCACTGTTCAAACAACATGACGTCTTGCTATATTATGACAATTGCAATATGACCGCAGGTTAGAACTGCTCCGGAGGTGAAATAGTTAACTTTCCATGCAGGCATGGAACTTAGAGCGCGAGCTCGGTTGAAAACATGTCTGTTGTGCTTCAAACGCAAACTGTCAGATTCTTTACTCAGCACTCACTGAACAGTCGCTCCGAGATTTCTCCTTCTATAGAGTTCATTTTGTCAGTTTAAAAGTATTAATTTCGGTTTTAGCCGAAATTAAACCATAACGGTCGGTTCAAGCTCTGTCTGTGGTAATGTAAGTAATAGATAGGTTTACATTTATTTTTTCTGTGTGGAACTTGTAATTCTTTATCGGTTCGCTTTGAACCGATCAGGTTGTATTTAAAATCTACTAGTCCTTTTTTAGAGTGCGGTTCCCGGTTCTTATCGGTTCTAAAAAAAAACGGATTTCATTACGTTTTTTCCACGACCCGTGACACGGTTGGGAACCGATAAGGGTGTCTTGCTTGGTGGATTGCCATAAATGGGCAAGTTGGTTAGGCTGGCATTATGTCTGAGAAACCCAAAAGAAAAACCGGACCCACTGGGTTTCAACACTGTAGTGTTTGTGGGGAAGCTTTTGCTAAGGCTGACCCACACACCACATGTGTCTATTGTCTGGGGTTTGACCACCTCAATTCAGACTGCCAGATTTGTCACAATTTCCCTGCTGCCACCATAGATAAGAGAGTTGGTAGGCTCAGGGAAAGGGAGGCCAAAAAGTCTGCTGACCCGGATGGCCAGCCCGGTTCAGTGCCAACCGAACCGGAGGGAGTGCCCTCTGACCAGGGCGCTACTTCCTCAGGCAAACGAAGAGCCGGTTCTGAGGAGCCGGTTCCAGCAAAAAGGACTAGAAAGTCAGCTAGTGTAGAGCCAAAAGTTCTCTCCCCAACTGCTGAGGAAATAGCTAAAGCAACTCAAATTGTCCAGTCTCTCTCTCCGGTTCCGACCGTACCGACACCTTCAGGTAAGCGTTCGGTTCGGCCGGTTCCACCGGTTCAAGATTATGATTTTGAGGATTTTTATGAACTGGGAGGGGGAGAGAATATGAGGAGAGTGAATATGGTTTTGAAGATCTGGATGTGCCCATTGATCTGGACATCTCTCCAGATAGACCCCTAGGGGTTTCTCCTCCAAGGCTCTCTGAGTCCCCTTCTCATTTCATGTTTTATGAAAAAGTTGCTGAAACTCTCCAGCTCCCTGTTGAGGAAGCTGTTGATGACCAAGAGGAGCCAGACTATGTAGAAATGATGAATATTCCAGAGTCTAGGAGACTGTCTATTCCTTTGCATAAATCTTTTCGGAAACAGACAGTAAAAGTCTTAAAAACTCCTCACACTATACCTCCTGTGGATAAAAGGATGGACAAGAGGTATACCTTATCAGCTCTGACACTGATTTCCTCACTCAACAATGCAGCCATGTGGGGTGTGTACGCTGCAGCCTGTGACAAGGCTAATATTCCCTAACTTCACCCCCCTAGAAGGACTCCAGGAAGATTGATGCTATGGCAAAGAAACAGTACATGGCAGCATCTTTGGGACTCAGACAAGCAAATTATATGGCTTATGCTGCTAGGTACCAGAAATCCAGATGGGATACTGTGTTGGCCCTAGCAAAACAAGTCCCTGACCAGCTTGCCAGGGAGCTGGAACAGGTGGCTATGGATGGTATTGAGGCATCCAAGGTGCAATTTCATGCTGCAGTGGACTCTAATGATGTTTCATCAGGAGTCATGGCTACATCTGTGGCATTTCGCAGGATGGCTTGGCTCAGGTGTACTACCCTGTCTCAGGAGGATTTTCCTGTTGTGGGAAATTCTCTATTTGGGGAGCAAACAGAGAATTACATGAAGAAGATGGATGAATATAGGACCACCTATAGGAGTGCACAGGCCAAGGAAAGGCAGGCCACTCCTCAAAAGCAGCTTCCTAGAGGCAGGGGCAGGCCTTTTCATAGGCCTTTTTACCAAGCCCAAGCTTTCTCCTCCGCCTATGCTCAGAGGGGTTCTTTAGAGGAGGCAGGACGGGTACAAGCAGGTCTGCTTCTACCCCTCAGCCAAAGCCCCTGCAGCAGGCACCCTGATGGGATTGCCAGGGCCGATTCTTCTCTACCTGTAGGGGCAGGCTGGCTTACTTTGTCCAGGACTGGAAGTCTTTAACATCAGACAAGTGGGTCCTGGAAGTAGTAAGCCAGGGACTGGTTCTCAGCTTCAAAAAATTTCCAAAGCTGAGAACCAGATCTTTTCGACCTGCAACTCCATCAGAGGCACTCGCCCTAGAGGCAGAGGTCTCTACCCTCCTGGCTCTCAGAGCTGTGGAAAGGGTTCCTCCCCTACACCAGGGCAAAGGTTTGTACTCCAGGTACTTCCTTACCCCAAAAGAGACAGGAGAATGGCGGCCCATCCTGGATCTCAGATATTTAAACAAGCACCTTTTAAAGCCAAAGTTCAAAATGGTGACTCTGGGAATTATTCTACCCTCTCTAAGGCCAGGGGACTGGCTAGCTTCCCTGGACCTCAAGGATGCCTACTTCCATATTCCCATCAGAAGCTCCCATCGAAAGTACCTCAGGTTGAGCTGCCCTCAGGCCACTACCAGTTCAGAGCAATGCCCTTGACCTCACTTCTGCCCCAAGGGTATTCACCAAATGCCTGGCAGTAGCAGTTGCCTACCTAAGAAGGCAAAAGATTGCCATCTTTCCTTACCTGGACGATTGGCTCATAGTAGGCCAGTCCCCAGACCAGGTCAATTTACACCTTTCAGATAACGCAGCAACTGCTTACCTCTCTAGGTTTCCTTCTGAATCTCTCAAAGTCAGTTCTAGAGCCTGTCCAGCTTCTTACCTTCATAGGCGCAGAACTGAACATACAGGAAGCCAGGGCCTTCCTCCCCCTGGACAGGGCAAAGACCCTAGTCCCCTGGCCTCCTCATTTACCCTGCAGGTCTCCCGGCCAGCAAGGCATTTTGTGCAGCTCCTAGGACACATGGCTGCTTCCACAGCAGTTGTGCAAGGAGCAAGATTTCAGATGAGGGACATCCAGTTCCATTTGAGAGCTTTTTGGTCTCTAAGAAAGGATCCTCTTACCAAGTTGATCCCAGTAACTCGAACCCTGATCCAAGCCCTACAGTGGTGGCAGGATCAGAGCAACCTGAGACAAGGGGTTCCTTTTGTCACTCAGTCTCATTCTCTAATCCTTACTACAGATGTGTCCCTCTTGGGCTGGGGAGCTCACATGGGCGACCTCACCACCCAGGGTCTGTGGTCTCCCCAGGAATCTCTGCTCCACATCAATCTGTTGGAGCTCAGAGCAGTTCTTCTAGCACTTCAAGTTTTTTCCAAATCTGTTCAGAACAAGAGTATTCAGGTCAGAACAGACAACACCACTACAATGTGGTACATCAACAACAACAAGCAAGGGGGCACTCGGTCTACGGCCTTGTGCACCGGAGCGATGAAGTTGTGGTCTGTAGCTTACTCCCTGAACACCTCCCTTACGGCAGTTGACCTCCCAGGCAAGGACAATGTCCTGGCAGATGCTCTCAGCAGGATTTCCCAGGGCCACCACGAATGGTCACTGGATCCCCTGGTCTTGGGAGTAGTATTTGCCAGATGGGGCACCCCGCAGATGGATCTTTTTGCAAGCCCCAGAAAATCACCAACTTCCTCTTTTTTGCTGCAGGCCCCCAGTGTTGGGCTCACTCCCCCTGGATGCCTTGGCCCTCAGTTGGGAGGAAGTTTCTCTATGCCTTCCCTCCTTTCCTCTCCTGTTCAAAGTGCTAGTCAAATCAGATCCCAATCATGCAAAGTCATTCTGATGGCTCGGATTGGGCCAGACAGCCCTGGTATCCACTCCTGCTGTCCTTAGCAGTCCATCCCCCTGTCCCTTCCCAGGAATCACAATCTGTTAACCTGTGCCCAGGGAAGGGTCTGGTACCAGATCTCAAATCTCTCAATCTCAAGGCTTGGTTCTTGAAGAGTTAGAGTTGCTGATTTACACCTTTCCCAGGTGTAATTGGATATATTGAAGGCCGTAAGGAAGCCTTCCACTCAGGCTACTTACAATTCCAAATGGAAAAGGTTTTCCATATGGTGCTCGGAAAAGCATATTTCCCCAGTCACTGCTGCTCTACCCACAGTCCTGGATTATATGGTCCACCTGAATTCTTTGGGGCTGAGACCAGCTACCCTGAAGGTGCACTTGGCAGCTGTGTCTGCTTTTATTTCAGCAGGTAAATCCTCTTCTTCTTTTCAGCTCATCCTGTATTTTCCAAGTTTTTTTAAGGGGTTGTTTCACACCAACCCTCCATTCAGGGATCCTGCCCCTGCCTGGGATCTTAATGTTTGCATTGCTCAGCTTATGCAACCCCCCTTTGAGCCCTTGTCTTCAGCTGAGCTCAGGTACTTGACTTGGAAAACTGTGTTTTTGGTAGCCATCACCTCTGCCAGACGTATAAGTGAATTACAAGCGTTGTCAGTGGAGCAGGAGTTTATCCCTTTTCACAGAGATAAGGTGGTCCTTCAGACTAACAGAAAGTTCCTGCCTAAGGTGGTTTCAGATTTCCACCTTAATTAATCTATTTCACTTCCAGTGTACTTCACTAACCACTCCTCCTCTGGGGAGAGGAGGCTGCACAGCCTAGATCTGAAGAGAGCCCTTAGTTACTACATAGAGCGTACCAAGGGTCATAGGTTTGACTCCCTCCAACTGTTCCTCACCTATGGTGAAGTTGGTAAAGGGAAGCCAGCCACTAAAAGATCCATTGCCAGGTGGATTGTCTCTTGTATCCAATTCTGCTATGAGAAGTTGGGTAAAGTTCCCCCCTCAGGCCTGAGGGCTCACTCTACCAGAGGTACAGCTGCTTCTCTGGCTGCTGCCAGAGATATTCCTATTCTAGAAATATGTCAAGCAGCTACCTGGAAAACAGTTCACGCTTTTACCAAGCATTACTCCCTGGACATCCAGGCTAGGAGTGATGCTCGGTTTGACACAGCTGTGCTTCAGAGCCTATTTCCTAGGTAGGTTCTGTCCCTCTCCATGGGGGTACTGCTGTGTAGTCTGTAATTGTCATAATATAGCAAGACTTCATGTTTGAAGAAAAAATTACTCACCTTAGTAATGTTTCTTCTAATGGAGTCTTGCTATATTATGAGCTCCCTCCCTGCCTGCCCCTCTCAGAACCTCTGTTTTGGGGATGTAGGTGGGCAGTACAGGGTTGGCACATTTTTGATGCCCACCTTGTTGTTTTCACCTATTTTTTGGGTGAATTGGTGTTTGTGTTTTTGCATTTTGGGTCTCCTGACTTGAGTCTTTGTTTTAGGCCAAAATGAGTGTTTATGTTAGCAGCCAGTTGGCTAGTGTAGGTTTACAGCTTCCACACATAACCTTAGTGAGTTTTAGCTCGTAAAGATCTGACAGTTTGTGTTTGAAGCACAACAGACAGAGTTTTCAACCGAGCTTGAGCTCTAAGTTCCATGCCTGCATGGAAAGTTAACTATTTCACCTCCGGAGCAGTTCTAACCTGCAGTCATACTGCAATTCTCATAATATAGCAAGACTCCATTAGAAGAAACAACATTACTAAGGTGAGTAATTTTTTCCTTTTTGTTAATTAAAACCAGATCATTGGCTTGCCATGGCACTGTGGTGGTGGTGTGGAAAATACCTAAAATTGTGGCATTGACATGAAAAATGACAGCAGTTATGGTATTTTCATAAAAATGGAAACAGACATGGTATTCATGACTTCATGGTCAATGTACAGCCCCATATACAGTAGTAACCATATACTTTGTCTTCTCTGCGTTTGGTGAGCTAATTTGACGTGACCCTGCTATAAAGCAGCGAAATACAGAGTGAGGTTTGATAAGGGCGGTGGTAATTGGCCAATGAAGAGTGGTGTCATCAGGAAAAAGCGCGAGTCTATAATTGGATGAGAGACTAAATAATGTAAGTAACAAACATTGGCACTAAGGCAGAACCTTGAGCAGTACTGGAAAGGACAGGGACTTGAATGTCATTTGGCAATAAACACTGAGATCTTGGATGCAAATAATCAAGAGTACCAGTTCAGCATGGAACCAAAGCTGCCTGCATTTCTCCTTTTGCATAGAGGAGCAAATGAGCACAGCGCATAGAAGAGGTTAGTGGATCACTCTGTCAGATACTTTGGATAGGTCAAAGAGTACAAAGGTGGTAATAATCATCAGATGCTTTATAGCAAGGGTGAAGAGCTGAGAGTAAAGCATTCCCTGCACTGTGGGAGAACCCAATACTGACTGGAGGAGAGACCTGGATTTTGACTGGAAATCAGAGTTGAATTGAAAACTACATTTTCAAGTGCTTTAGAAATTGACAATATAAATTAGTCTTTGAAGGTATAGATGTTGTTCTCTAATTCGAAAGAATGAAGAGATAGAATGCATTGATGCCACCTGATTACTCAATAGGAACAGTCCAGGTATGTTTCTAATACTGTAGCTGGAATGTAGCCTTGGGTTAAGGATACATTAAAAATATAGGCTGTGGAGGGAGCAATGACGTAAAATCATTTCCACTTGTAATGCAAAGCATTTCACCTGTAGAACAAAATACAGTAACAAAATCAGCAAGGCATTTCTGAGCAGCTACTTACAACAAGAAAGTTGCAGCACTTATACATCATTTTTTCTCCTTTTTTTTTTTTTTTTTTTTGTTAAACAGAATATGAAGAGAGTGGATTGTTAGACACAGATGAGGTAGGTAAAGCTTCACCTCTTACTAATGAGTTACATTTTCTCAAAACAAATGAGCTTTCATAAAATACGTCAAAGGCATGACTTGCATGAGATGGGGCGGTACATGTTGGGAATGGCTTCCATATCAAAATTTGTGTATGCTGTTAATAGCTTACTGGAGCTTTAGAAACATAGAATTTGATGGCAGATAAGGACCACTTGGCCCACCCAGTCTGCCCATTTCCCTACGTAATGGATAAGCTGCAGATCCTAGTTAACCAGCAGCCTACTTCCTTCTACTTCCACCCCCTAGAATTGCCTTATGGCTGTCCCATGCATGCTTGAATTCAACCACTGTTTTTGACTCCGGAAGGCCGTTCCATGCATCCACAACCCTCTCTGTGAAAAAATACTTCCTTCCATTACCTCTGAGCCGCTTCCCCCATCTTCAAATTGTGCCCCCTTGTTCTTGCACGCCTCTTTTTTTGAAAGATGCTACCCTGTTGAACTTTGTTGATTCCCTTGAGGTACTTGAAAGTTTCTATCTTTCTTGTTGCATTACACCAAACTGGCTCAATTTCTTGCAAAGTAACTACCGTCACATTGACTCTACAGGTGCCATTACGTCTAGTTTTCAGGATCATACGGAAAGGTTGTCTTCTGATTTATATATATATATATATATAAATGTGTGTGTGTGTGTGCAATAAGAGTGGGCTCAAAACTCATTGAATGAATCTATTTATCTTCATAGCCGTTGAATAAATAAAATTTATCCATATAGTAGCTATGTCACAATCACTTCGGAACTCTTTAGAATGTTCGGCCTCAGTAGCAGTACTACCCATATTTAAATGCAAATAACTTTAAAATGAAAAAAGATAGCATGGTACTGTGGGCATGAAAGTTGTTCAGCACAAAATTATCTACAAAATGAGTGGTGTTTCATTTATAAATATCTTATAGATTTTTTATAATTGGCAAGAAAGAGCAGAAAATGCTATTTTTTTGTTCATGTTTTTGACAAACATATGCAAAAAAAAGATAAGCAATCAAAAGTAAATGTCTCTGCACTGACAGAAAGCATCCCTATTGCATAAATGAAATATACAATGGTGAGCTGTCAGATAATTTATCTACACTTGTGCTGTTTGACCTCAAACTTCTCACTCGTGGCGTACGCCACTCGTGAGGTTACCCAAGGTCAAACAGCACTTGTTTAGATAAATCATTTATCTGACAGCTCTTCATTGTATATCGTGTGTGTATATATATAATATATATATAGTGTGTATTTCTTGGCCTCCAACAGAAGAGTAAAAAGTTCAAAATGAGCAGTCTGCATTTCCTCTTAACCTGTTCAACGATGAAAGCCACTGAGTATATGTTTAGATATTATAATCCGCTCAATTAAATGGGAAAAAAAAGGATCCGACTGTGATGTTGGTAGTTTCATACAATAAGTCCCACTCCGTTCTCCACCTCCTTACCCTGTTTCTCCTCCTTGCTGGTTATGTGGAACTCAATCCCAGCCCCTCTTCCCCCTTCCCATCCTCTGTTCCTAGAGGCCTTAGTATTTTCAACCTCAGTGCTTGGAGCCTCCTCCTTGAACTGGATCGCCTCACTGTACGGTTTCTCAACACTCTCCAGACCTACTCTGTATCATGGAATCTTGGCTGTCTTCCAGGATTCCTGATTTTAGCTTGGCAATCCCTGACTAATTAAATCAAATCAATCAAATCAAATTTATTTATAGAGCGCTTTTCAGTATATCAAAGCGCTAGTACATATCAGGAATAAACATCAACCATAATAAATAATGACATAAAACAGTAAAAACAACCATAAGCTTATTCAAATGCTATTGCAAATAAGTGGCTTTTTCAGAGACACCTTAAATGATTCCACGGACAGGCACTTTCTAATCTGACGAGGTAGAGAATTCCACAGGGTTGGGGCCATAAAAGAAAAAGCCCTGGCCCCAGATGATTGAAGATGAACCCTGGGAATCTCTAGCAATCCCTCGTCAGTGGAGCGGAGAGGGCGGTAAGGACGAAGGAGATCTTGCAGGTAGCCCGGTCCCTGACCGTGTAGGGTCTTATAGGTCAGCAACACGACCTTGAAGGTGATTCTCCACTGCACTGGCAGCCAGTGCAGTTCGCACAGCACAGGTGTGATATGGCAAGTTCTTGGTAACCCAGTCAACAACCTGGCTGCAGCGTTCTGCACCAGCTGCAGGCTACGGAGATCCACCCCCAGCAACCCTAGATATAGAGCATTACAGTAATCAAGACGTGAGGAAATAAAAGCATGGCCCAACACAGGAAGGTCATCATGTGGAACAAGGTGTTTTATCTGGGCGATATTCCTCAGATGGTAAAAGGAAGACTTGACAGTGGCCGATACCTGTGTCTTCAGCGTCAGCTCACTGTCAAAAATTATGCCCAGATTTCGCACCTGTTCAGAAGGTCTCAACTGGTTACCCCCTAATAAAAGACCAGAGGGAGACCCAGGAGTCAACTTCTCTACATGGTGACCCGGGTCCACAACCAACACCTCAGTCTTATCCGGATTTAGTTTCAACCAGTTCGCACTCATCCAGTCCTGAATCTCAGCGAGGCAGTTGTTAAGAGACCGATAATCGTCATTCTGTTCTGGTACAAAGGACATATAGAGCTGAGTGTCATCTGCATAGCAGTGAAAACTCCGACTTATAATGTCTCCCAACGGCAGCATATACACTGTGAACAACATGGGGGGAAAGCACAGAGCCTTGTGGCACCCCACAGGACGGAGCGAAGGGAGCAGAAGAAAAAGTTTCTGAAACTACCCTTTGACTTCTGCCTGTGAGGAAAGAGTGGAACCATCTGAGGACTGTTTCCGACAGTTCGCAGAGTAGCCGCAGGCGATCCAGCAACATCCCATGTTCCACAGTGTCAAATGCTGCAGAGAGATCAAGGAGAACCAAGATCGAACAGCTCTTCCGATCTCTCGCTATTAGGAGATCATTAAGTATCCGAACTAACGCTGTCTCGGTACTGTGCCTCTTCCTGAAACTGGACTGGAGAGGATCATAGACCTCATGGGTGGTAAGAAAGTCATTGAGCTGCAACGTGACTACTTTCTCAATAACCTTACCCAAAAAGGTCAGGTTAGAGATCGGTCTGTAGTTAGCGAGACAGTCAGGGTCAAGGGAAGATTTCTTCAAAAGGGGTGTCACAACAGCCTCCTTTAAGACTCCGGAAATACCCCTTGGTCCAAAGAGCCCCAGACTATCTTCGCAAGGACTGGTACGGTCGCATCCATGCACCCCATAAGGAGGCGCGTGGGACCAGGGTCCAAACTACAGCAAGTCGGTCATAAACCCTGGACAATTTTCATGATATCCATGATCGCTGGCTGGTCAAAATCTGTCCAGGTAGACCGAGGGCATGTAACCCCACATCGATCGCTGCAATGCTCATTAGAACGTGTGCTGCGGATCTCCGACCTGATTGATGACACCTTACCCTCAAAGAACCGAGCAAACACATCACACTGTATTTGTGAAAAAGCTCTCTGACCCCGCAGACAGGCTGGATTGCACAGTCTGTCGACTGTCCGGAAAAGCTGAGCAGGTCGGTTTCTTGATGCAGTTATGTCCCTGGACAGGACCTCTGCCTTCTTATGGGAGATTACTGATTCATAGTCCAGATAATGGGTCATCAATCTAAGTCTGTCACCTTCCAGGCCGGATTTCCGCCAACAACGTTCCAATCTTCGTCCCACTCTCCTCAACTCCCTCAATGTCCCATCAAACCAAGGGACGAAGGCGAAGAGAGAGGGGGCGAACACGGACAGGTGCTATGGAGTCCAGTGCCCTCAGTACCATGTTGTTATAGTGCACTACTAAGGCATCTGGTTCCATGCACTCCACAGGCAAACTCGATAGGTACAGCACCGCTATCAGACCCTCAGGGTAACTCCCCTCAAAGGGTGATATTGGACCATCTCCAGAGGGGTAGGTCTCATAAGGGGGGCTGTGAAATTGAACGTTATGGAGTGATGGTCAGACCACCCAGCTGGTTCCACCACCAGTTCCATGATCTCCATCCCCAGGGTGAACACCAGATCCAGAGAGTGACCTTGAATATGGGTAGCAGCGGTAACCACCTGTGTGAAGCCCAATGAAATCATCAATTGGAGGAAGTCTTGACCAAAATGCAAGAGTTCATCGTCGACCCAGGCATTGAAGTCCCCCAGGACCAGCCACCTGGAGGGCTTCAACACCAGGTTGACAGTGAAGTCCGCGACTTCCTGCAGAAAAATGTTCTCGTCACTGGGTGGATGGTAGACGAGCAAGATTCTGCAGCCCACACCTGCTCCCATGATGCACTCGAAGGATCTAGGGGACACCACTGGAACCTCCACAAGGCCCAATTCCGATTTAAAACAAATAGCGACCCCCCCAACCGATCCATCCTCGGGCGATGTATTACAGAGTACCCGGCTGGAACAGCTGACTCCAATATGAGATCAGCGTTTTCATCCAGCCAGGTCTCGTTAATGCAAGTCAGGTCAGATGACTCAACAAGATCAGCAATAATTGCTGTCTTGTTTTTATGAACCTGGCATTGCATAATATCACCGGGGTTGGATGAGAAGCCATGGAGGCGGACTGCCCTTCACTCTCAGTGGAGCCCTTGGGTATGGGAACCAGGCATCGCACTCCCTATCCTGGGCCCATTTCGCCCCAGGGCATCTCCCTGACCCAACCACCCTATTCGCCCACTCCGCCTCTCCCCGCGGCCGGGAACCCCTCCCTCTCGCCTCCTCCGGTAATCCACAAGGCACTCGACGCCTATATACCTTGGCTGCAACGGGGACTATCGAAAGGGCACAGGTCCCTCAGCCTAGAGGGGGAATATAGCGCCTGTCCATGGAAGCCCGGTCCCAACACATGCTATCTAAATATTTAAAAAAAACAACTTTAATCCACCACTTTGATTTAAATACTATCAAAACCAAAAACTAATTTGAATATATTAATCAATAAATAAAACAATTATCCATTCCTCTTCAGGTCAACTCCTCAGAGAAAGTCTTAAGCGGTCTGGGCAGGTTTTAAACTCTTCAGGAAAAAGTTATGGTTATTAAGACAAGCATCACAGTTTCTTCCGACTTATGCTTTATTAAGAACAAGAATAATGAGAGTCCCTCAGAGCTCTCACCCCTGAGGAATCTGTCCCAAAGCCTATCTCACATAGGCAGAATAAACAATCATACAGTCAGATCTTGAAATAAAAATGAAGCCCTCTCACTGCTTCAATGAGATGTATAAGGGGGAAGAAAAAGGAACAATCTGACCTGAATAATGATCCAGTAAGAATTAAATTTATAGCTGTTCCATATACTTCATGTAGAGAAGGCAAAACCTTCACTGTAATTAACAGATCACCATCCAGTCCTCGGGATTTATTCCAGCCGCTTAGGGGGGAACACAATCGACCAGCCAGCAAAAAAAAAAAAAAGACTCTCCCTTAGGTCGTCCCCTGAGGTGTTACTAGGGAAGTCAGCCAGCAGCTGGATCTACGCGAGCAGGCTCTCCAGCCTACCCCCGCAAAAATCCAGAAACCACGGGTACCCTGGGCCTGTCCTCCGACAGCACACCCTCGATCTCCCGTAGCAGCTGCCTGCCCCAGTGAACCACCCTGGGTTCAGGCCAGCGCTTTAACCAGTAGAGAGAATCCCCCTGGTCATCCCCCAAGGTGCCACTGAGGAAATCGGCTAGTAACTGGAGTTCACATGAGCAGGCTGTCCAGCCAGCCCACCGTAAAGTCCGGGAACCATGGGCACACTGGGGCCCGTCCTCCGACGGCACCACCCCCAGTCTGCCCCAGCCAACCACCCCAGCAGACTACCCTGGGTTCAGATCAAAATCTGACAGGCTCGCCCACTCCAGAGAGATGATACAGAGGATGTAATAATCCGCAGAGCCCAGAAGTGAAAACCGCCAAGTCTCCAAGGAACGAGTCCAATCTCGAAGTCCCAATCTCCAACTCCAGGTCACACTGAGCTGCGAGAAAACAGATCCAGGCAACAAGTTCCAATAGCCAGCTTATATGAGGGCTGGATCCAAATGTTCTCCAAAGAAAAGAAAAGCTCCGAAAATAAATCCCTTGGCAAATGCCGCAGTCAGAGGGGTCCAGCGTTCCTGGTGATAGGTCTTCAAGTAATCCCCCGGAAAAACACCACAAACACGGCTACAAGTGTAACTCTCAACGCTAACGGAGAGTAAAATCGGGGGCAGCCCGGATCGCGCAATTGAAAGACGCACTCTAACACTGCCACAGCGCCGTAACAATTCAGACCCAATGCTACCAGCAAATACGAAAACGGTAACATTTACCGAAAACCATAAGATTAAAAAATTGAACAAAAACTGTTCAAAACAGTTAAAAATAACTACATAGAAGTTAAAATAAAGTTCAAAACTAAACAAAAACAGAGCTAGAACAGAGGCTGACCCAGCGTGGTCGCCATCTTGCAGACTACCACCTCTTCAGGCAGGACAGGCGTAAAGGAGGGGGTGGCATTGCCCTATATGTCCACCAGAGCCTTTCCTGCACTGTCGCCTGACTGCACCCTCCTCCCATGAGTTTCTTCTCACCAAACTTTCTGTTCCCTCCTCATAAGCCATTTTTATTGGTGCTTTCTATGCTGCTCTGAGAATTCTCCCTCCTCTCTGGTGGACTCACTCTCTACCCTCACATCACACTTCTCTGCTGGTGATCTCGTCATCCTCTGGGACTTTAACATTAATTAGCTTTTCCCCCTGTCTCTAGGTCGACTTCCAACAGGACTGAGTCTCTTTACCTCTTATAGCTCATCACTGAACCCACCCATCTCAGTCTTCATTCATTAAACCATACCCTCCTGGACTGGGTTCTCCCCTTGCACCCCACAACATTGTTGCAGCAGGTATATTGCTGGACACCTTCAATGACCACTGCATGACATTTTGTCAGGAAGGTCCAGCTCCCTCCCTCTTCCCTCTAGTACATCTGATCAAGGTCCCTCCAATCGATGAACAAAGAAGCTCTACCGAGTGACCTGACTGCAGCTGACCTCCATGCTCTCCGTCCCAGACATTGATACAGCCCTCTCCCTTTTCCACTCTACATTTACCTCTGTCTAGCACAAGCATACCTCCATCAGGAAATCCAGGGTTAAATCCTCTCACCACCCCTGCATCTCCTGTGATCTCAAGCCTGGATCCATGCAATCTATCAAGCCTACCGATAGATTGCATGGATCCAGGTGATCTGGTAGATGCCTATAATGAGGCAGTAACAGGGGCCCTGGATTCTATTGCACCAGTTCGTGTTCGTCCTCTTACTCCTCGCCCCAGGTCTCCTTGGTTTGATGAGACCATGAGGGAATTGAGGAGAGTTGGGCGAACTGGAGGAGGCGTTAGCGAGAATCCGGTCGTGATGATGACAAGCTTAGTTTGATGGACCATTATTTGGTCTATCAATCCGCAATCTCTCGTAGAAGGCAGAATTCCTGTCAGAGAGATAGCGGCTGCACAGAATAGATCGGCTCAGCTCTTTCGGACTGTGGACAGACTGTGCAATCCAGTCTGTCTTCAACCCAGAAGAGCCTTATCTCAAGAAGCAGTGTGAGAGTTTGCTCTCTTCTTTGCAGATAAGGTTGTCAAAATCAGATCAGACATTCGCTCTTCCCTCCTAATGGAGGGCGGTGGTGATCAGAGATGTCAAACACCCAGTTGGAATGGTCTGACTTCAGCCTTCCCATAATCGAGGATGTTGTGATGATCATTCGAGCACTGCGACCGACCTGCTGTGACTTGGACCCTGGTCCGCAGCCTCTTAGTGGGTTGCGTGGATAAGATTAGCCTAGTCCTTGCTTTGATCGTATGGAAGTCTTTGGAGAGGGATTTTCCAGATCCTTAAAGAGCTATAGTTAAGCCTCTATTAAAGAAACCCTCCTTAGACCCATACTGTCTAGCAAATTACAGGCCAGTCTCTAACTTACCCTTGTGGGTAAAGTTATTGAAAAGTGGTCGCAGTGCAGTTAGAGGATCATCTGACCAATAACAATATCTCGATTCGTTCCAGTCTGGATTTAGGAAAAGGCATAGTACCGAGACAGCGCTAGTACGGGTACTAAATGACCTCCTAATGGCAAGAGATCGTAGGACCCGATCCATCTTGGTACTACTTGATCTCTCTGCAGCGTTTGACACCGTTGACCATGGTGTGCTGTTGGAGCGCCTGCGGTTAGTCTGTGGACTGTCTGGTACGGTCCTCAGATGGTTTCAATCTTACCTTGAGGGTAGGACTCAAGAGAGTGGTGTCGGGAATTTTTTCCTCAGCATCATTCTCCCTGCCCTGTGGGGTACAGGGCTCCATTTAGCACCATGTTGTTTTCGGTGTATATGCTACCATTGAGGGCGATTATTAAACGATGCGGTTTGGTTTTCACTGCTATGCAGATGATACCCAGCTGTATATGTCTTTTGTGCCCGGTCAGGACGCTGCCTTGTCGGTATTTAATAACTGCCTTGAAGAAATCCAAGACTGGATGAATGGGAGTTGGCTGAGTTAAACCCGAGAAAACTGAGGTGTTGGTTATGGATAAAGGTTGCTGTGAGGCGGGTCTGCCAGAGGGATCACCCTCAGGCCTATGGCTTGGAGGTGTCCAGCTGACGACCTCAGACCAGGTGCGAAATCTTGGCGTAATAATTGATGACCGTTTGACACTTAAATCCCAGGTGTCAGTGGTCATAAAAACTTCCTTTTTTCATCTGAGGAATATTGCCAGGGTGAAGCACTTGGTTCCTCCAGAGGACCTTCCAACACTGATCCACGCCTTTGTTACCTCCCGGCTTGACTATTGTAACTCCCTATACCTAGGGCTATCGGGGGTTGAACTTCGCCGTCTGCAGCTGGTGCAGAATGCGGCAGCCAGGCTGTTGACTGGAGTTTCTAGATCCAGTCACATAATGCCTATGCTCCGCGGACTGCACTGGCTGCCAGTGTTTTGGCGAATTACCTTCAAGGTCGGTTTGCTGACCTATAAAGCCCTACATGATCTGGGACCTACCTACCTGAAAGAGCTCCTTGCCCTATAGTCCCTCTCGCCCCCTCCGATCCACTGACGAGGGATTGCTAGAGATTCCCAGAGTGCGCTTGAAAACATCTGGTGCTAGATCGCTTAGTTTTATGGCACCTACCCTGTGGAATTCTCTACCGCCAGGTGCGTAGATTGCCCGACCGTCCTTAGTTTTAAGGGAGCGCTGAAAACCCAGCTTTTTAATATAGCTTTTAAGGATTTTTATTAGTTTGACTTATTATATTTATTGTTATATGTATCTGTACAGGCGCTTTGATTTTAAGAAAAGCGCCTTTTAAAAATAAAGTTGAATTGAATTGAATTGAATCTCATAGACTTGTGCAAGTCCCATGATCATGCTTGGTCCAGGTATAAATTATCCAGCTTCCTGTTGGACCTGTTCTCCTACAGGGTGCTTAGGAACTCTTGCACAAAGGCCATTCATACCTTCAATTCCCTCTGTTTTAAGGCCAACCTCCAGAATGATCGTAAGTCCCCAACCAAATTCGGGAAGGTTATTCACTCCCTTTTTGGCACACCCCCCAGCCCAGTCCTCTCCTTCGGTCCTCATGGTTAATGGCTCACTAGTATCTGACCCTCCCTCTGTTACAATGAGTTTTTCACCACTTGTGCTTTCCCCTTCCTCCCACCTCCTGGCTCCTTTTACCTCACTGCCCCTTACCTCACTCACAACTGGGGTTTGATTTCCCACCTGTTCACTCCCCTGGAAACCTTGCTTGCCCTTTCCTCACTCAGCCCCTCTGAATCTAGTCCAGGTGGCTTGGACCCTACACTTCTGCATCTGTCAGCTTCTGCCATTGCCTCCCCCCTTACTAATCTCCTAAACCTCTCCTTCACCCTTTGTGCAGCACGTCAATCTTGGAAGATCGCCAGGGTTCTTAATCTCCCCCTCCTCAAGGGGGGGGTGATCCCTCCGACCGGCTACTTCCACTCTATCTCCCTCCTCCCCTCTCTAACGTCTTCTCCCCCTTGCAGTCTGGTTATAGGAAGTAACACTCCATCCTTTCCTCTGTGCTTCAGGTCACTGACTTCATCCTCTTTGTGATGGATAAGGGGCACATCACGGTGGTCATTTTCGTCAATCCTGGCGAAAGCCTTTGACTCTGTGTCCCATTCACTCCTCCTGGACAAGCTGAGCTCTGCCAGCCTCTCAGCCCCCTTTGTCAACTGGTTCCTATATCTCGGGTCACCAACAGTTGGTACAGGTAAGAGGTGTCCTATCCACACCCTCCCTGTGAAGGAGGCTATCATTTGCACACTGTTCCGTACCAGAGAGCTGTTCGAACAGTTGGGAATTCTGGTGAATGAGAAGTCGTCAGTTCTTACTCCTTGCCAATGTCTCTAGTACATAGGAGTAGTTGTGGACATGAGTTTGGATCAGGCTTTCCTTCTCTTGGACCATGCTATGGCGCTGGTTGCCTAAGTTTAGCTGGTCTCTTCCAGTGGCTATGTCTTGGCTAGATACATCTTACGACTGCTAGACCTCTTACGACAGCTAGGCCTCATGACTGCTGCCATTCCGAATGTCCCACTGGCAACATCTGCATATGAGGAATACTAGTGGTTCCCCCATGCTCAGTGGGCTCAGCATTCCAACGAGCTGGAGTGTCTCGTAGAAGTGACCCCTGTGTTCTGTCATTCCCTGCTGTGGTGGTTGGACTGCTTCAACCTGGGTACAGAATCCCCCTTTCTAGGGACATGAATATGATGTACTATCCACACTTCTGGCAGTGTTCTTTTCCTTTAAGGCTTGCCGGAACGTCTTCAAGCTGGCTCCTCCAGCCCACCCAGGTGGTAACTACTTTGTCACCACCTCATGACATCCAGTCTTCCTTTCCACTGGAAGAAGGTTCCTTCCTTACTCACCATACTGAGTAGGCCCTTTGCTTTCTAAACTTTGCAAATTAGCAAAATTCTCGTCTTCAGATGATTTCTACTATCTCCGCAATTGACGACACTAACTTGGCACTGGGCTTTAAAAAGTGCGAGTGTGGGCAGAAGATGTCCCGGACAGACCCACACCACATGCGTCTACTGCCTAGGCTACACACAAGGCTCAACTCACCAGGGAGGTGGAGAACCGTCTGCTGGTGCTGGACCCTGCACAGGGCCCCCTTCACCGGGGACGAGAGACTCCCTTCCCCTACCCGACACCAGAGGTGAACCCTCAGGCGCCAGGGGTGAGGAGGATATGCTTCCCTGAGGTTTGCCCAAGGGGTCTGTTCCTCCCCCGTCTCTGCAGTAGTCTTCCTCCTCTTCTTCGGAGACCTCTGACTCAGACTGGGGGGGGGGTGCTCCGATCCAGACGACAAGCCACGTACTCCAGACCGACTCAGGCCAAGGACTCCTCCGAAGTCTCCTCCGGAAGATCCCTCCTTTCTGGAGTTACTTAGAAAGATCCAGGAGGTCCACCAGTGGCAATCTCTGGAGCCAGATCCACAGTAGAAGAAGCTCGCTGCTCACATGGATCTACCCGAAACTGGTCCGACATTGATTCCACCCTGGATCGAACCTCACGCGGACCTTGTTTCCACTTTGGAAGCAACCGTCCGCGTTAGCCCTCCTTCTGAGGAAGGCGGATAGGCTATACCAGGCTCCTGAGGGTGTGGATTCCTTGAATGCACACCCCAAAGCCGACTCGGTCGTAATTAGTTCCGCTCATGGCCAGTCGGCCAGTTCAAAACACCTGAGCTCATCTCCACTCGACAAGGAATCTCGTCTTTTGGACCAGTATGGGAAGAAGATGTACGCTTCTTCCACTCTGGGGATCAGGGCCCTGAACTATGTCGCACATATGGGGGGACTACCAGAAGACGATCCTGAGTCAGGTGGAATCCAAATTGGAATCCCCTTCCTGAGTCTCAGACCAAGCAGGAAGTGGCTGGTCTTGTCCGCTCTGCTCGTTTGGCCAGTCGGCACATGCTCCATGCCACATACGATGCAGTGGACACAGCTGGTTGGAGTTCGGCATTTGCCATTGGTTTGCAGCATCATGCCTGGCTCTGGGTGTCAGGTTTGGTCCCTGAAGTGCAATCCGCTGTTCAGGATGCGCCCTTTAGGGGTTTGGTGCTGTTCAGTGGGGATGTCAAGGACATCATCGCCGACCTGCAAGAGAAGGGTACTGCACTCAAGTCCATTGGCTCTCTACAGGCCCCCTCAGCGACAGCATTGCCCTTTTCGCAGACGTTCTTGGCCTAAAGCAAAACCTCAGGGCAAGCGGGCCAACAAACATCGGGACCCCTCTGGCTAACAAGCCTCCTCCCCCCACCCAAAAAGGTTGCGGGAGCCTCTGCCGCCACGCTGCCCCACACCTCCTGACTCCTTTCCTCGCCCACAGACTCTGGACCCCCCAGAGGAACCAGTAGGAGGGAGGTTCTCCTTCCATCTACTGGGCTGGGAGAGGATTACATCAGATGCTTAGGTGCTCCACCTGATAGCAGCAGAACACTCAATCGAGTTTCCTCAGAAACCACCCAGAAAACTACCATTAAGGTCGTCTTACTCCCCGGAACATTTTCCTCTGGTCCTGGAAGAAATGTCCTCCCTTCTCTTGAAGGTAGTGATAGAGCCAGGCCCCACCCACCTTTGGGGGACAGTTACTATTCCCATTTCTTCCTAGTTCCAAAGAAGACTGGAGACATGAGGCCTGTCTTAGATCTCAGCTCCCTGAACATGTTCGTGGAGTACAAATGCTTCAGAATGCTCTCCCTGCAGATCCTTCTGCCGCTTCTTTGGCAGGGACAGTGGCTGTGCGATTTGGATATTCAGGATGCCTACCTGCACATCCCCATCTGCCCTTCCCACTGCAAATTCCTTCAGTTTTCATTTCAGGGGGACCACTACCAATTCAAGGCCCTCCCATTTGGTGTTTCCTCTGCTCTGCTGAAAAAGATAGCATTCCGGAAGTATAAGGAAACACAGAAGGAGCAGGACAGAGAGCTGTACCAGTTAAGGCAGAAGGAAGCAGGGAAGGAAGTCAGAATAGCAAAGGCCCGAACTGAGGAAAAGACAGCCAACTCAGTTAAGAAGGGGGATAAAACCTTTTATAGGTATACAAGGGAGCGTAGAAAGACAAAGGGAGGGATAGTGAGGCTGAATAGAATAGGCTGGGTGGGCAGGGGAACAGTGAAAAGCAGGAATACTGAATGAATATTTCTGCTCAGTATTCACAAAGAGGAGAAGTGCCTAATCCAGTTAACAGAAGCACTCTTGATAGGAGTGGATCCCAGTCCTTTCACAGAAGAAAGGGTTCTGCAAGAACTCCTAAAACTGAAGGTGGACAAAGCAATGGGTCCTGATGGAATTCACCCAGAATTCTAAAAGAATTAAGGAGGAACTAGTGAAACCACTGGCTACTCTTTTTAATAAATCATGGGAGGATGGTATGGTACCCGAGGGACTGGAGGAAGGCGGATGTGATTCCCCTTCACAAAAGTGGGACCAAGACAGAGGCAGGAAACTACAGACCTGTCAGTCTGACCTCTGTGATAGGGAAAGTGATGGAGTCATTTCTGAAGGAAAGAATAGTTGAGTACCTAGAGGCCAGTGGAGCACAGGACCCAGGCAGCATGGGTTCTGGCCAGAGAGGAAGTCATGTCAGACAAATCTAATAGATTTCTTTGACTGGGTGACCAAAGTAGTAGACCAGGAGGGGCTGTGGACATGGCCTACCTAGACTTTAGAAGGCATTTGACACAGTCCCACACAAAAGATTAATAGTCAAATTAACCAGCCTGGGAGTGGGACCCAGGGTGGTAGCCTGGGTAAAACATTGGCTGGACAACAGGACACAGAAGGTAATTGTAAATGGAGTCCACTCTGAGGAAAGGGGTTACTAGTGGGCACCGCAGGGTTCAGTATTGGGTCCAGTCCTTTTAATGTCTTAATCAGTGACATTGCAGAGGGACTGAAGGAAAGTATGCCTTTTGCAGATGACACAAAGATCTGCAACAGGGTTGATACACAAGGAGGCGTGGAAAGGATGAAAAGGGACTTGGCAAGGTTGGAGGAATGGTCAGAAGTATGGCAGCTAGGATTCAATGCAAAGAAGTGCAAATAATGCACCTGGGAAACAAGAACCCAGGGAAGAATACACAATGGGTGGGGAGGTAGTAACAACAACAAAAATGAAAGGGACCTGGGGTAATCATATCAGATGACCTTAAGGTTAGCAAAAATGTGAGAAGGCAGTAGGGAGGGCTGGGGTATACTGGGATGTATAGGGAGAGCATCATCAGCAGAAAACAGGAAGTTGTTATTCATCTGTACAGACAGTTGGTAAGACCCCATCTGGAGTACTGTGTCCAGTTCTGAGTCCCCATCTCTGCAAGGACATAGACAGGATAGAGGCAGTCCAGAGGAGGGCAACTAAAATGGTGCAGGGTCTGCAAGAGAAGCCGTATGAGGAGAGACTAAAGGAGCTAATATGTATACCCTTGAGGAAAGAAGGGAGGGGGGACATGATAGAAACTTTTAAGTACCTCAGTGGAATCAACAAAGTCCAAGAGGGTAGCATCTTTCAGAAAAAGAGACTTTCAAGAACAAGGGGACACAATTTAAAGATAGGAGGAGGTTCAGGGGCAATGTGAGGAAGTATTATTTCACAGAGAGGGTAGTGGATGCATGGAACAGCCTTCCTGAGGAGGTTGTGGGGTCTAAAACTGTGGGAGAATTCAAGAATGCATGGGACAGACATAAGGCAATTCTTGTGGGGAGTAGGAAGAAATAGGCTGTTGGTTAAGTAGGATCTGCGGCCTATCCTGTAGGTAGGGAAATGGGCAGACTAGATGGGCCTAGCGGTCCTTATCTGCCGTCAAAGTCTATGTTTCTCTCCGAGTGTTTATCAAATTTCTTTCAGTGGTAGTGGCCCACCTGCATACCCAGGGAGTACAGGTATTCCCGTACATGGACGACTGGCTCCTGGCGGCCCCGTCCAGTGAGGAACTCCTACGCTCTCTTTTCCTTACCCTGCAGGTTTTCACAAGCCTGGGTATCGCCATCAACCAGACCAAGTCCCATCTGGTTCCTTGTCAAAGACTCCAGTTCATCAGGATGATCCTGGACAGGACCATCGGCAAGGCCTTTCTGCCTCCGGACAGGGTTGACACCCTCCTGGCTCAAGCAAGCATGTTGTCCAGTCACAGAAGGGTCGGTGCCAGGTCAGTCCTTCACCTCCTCTGGCTCATGGCGGCTGCTATTCCGACAGTTCCTCGTGATCGGCTCCATATGAGAATCTCTCAATGGGCTGTTCAGTCTCAATGGGACCAGACATCGGACAACCTCGACCAGGAAGTTCTGTTCTCTGATCCCATGGTCAGGGACTTGAAATGGTGAATGATGCAAGAGAACCTTTGCTGGGGAGTTCCTTTCTGTATCGAACCCCCCCCTCCCAAACATAGACAACAGATGCCTCAGGAGAGGGCTGGGGAGCCCATCTAGGGTCTCACAGGACTCTGGGCTCCTGGTCCAGACTCGAGCAGACTCTTCATATAAATGTGCTCGAGCTCAGAGCAGTCTTGTATGTTCTCCAGGATCTGAACTCTTGCCTTCTTCCCAGTCATCTAACAGTCCAGACGGACAACATATGCTTAGTCTGGTACATCAACAAGCAGGGAGGGACTCGCTCCTACCCTCTGTGCAGGGAAGCAATGAGAATATGGAGTTGGGCTGTTCAGCACAACCTCCACCTAACGGCAGTTCATGTTCTGGGAGTAGAAAACACGCTGGCAGACCACCTCAGTTAGTCGTCAGCTGAAGCCCAAGAATGGGAGCTGGATCAAGGGGTAGCAGACAGACTCTTCCTGCGCTGGGGAACCCCTCAGGTAGACCTGTTCGCGTCTCCTCAAAACGCAAAACTTCCCACCTTGTGCTCGCTCGCTCCAGGGCAAGGAGTTTTCTGGTGGGAAGCTCTGTCTCTCAACTGGAGGGACAGATTCGTCTATGCCTTCCTATTCGCTTAGTTCCGAGGGTCTTGCACAAACTCGGTTCAAAAGGAGCCCAGATGATCCTCATTGCTCCATTCTGGCCCAGGCAAGTTTGGTTCTCTCTTCTGCAACAGTTTTCAGAGGAACCTCCGCTTCCTCTTCCTCTATCACAGCTCTTGCTGACCCAGGATCAGGGTTCGCTGGTCCATCCAGGTCTCGAATCCCTTCAATTACATGTGTGGCTCCTGCGGACGTAGCTCAAGCCTGGTTCAGGGTTTCTTCACTCGTCGCAGACATTTTGGTGGAGGCCAGAAAGCCTTCCACTAGGTCCACCTATGCTATGAAGTAGAAAAGTTTCTCGATTTGGGCCTCTTCGAAGGACTTAGAGCCTTTCTCTTGCCCTGTCGAGAGAGTCCTGGACTACAAGCGTCATTTCTCTGACCTGGGTCTCAGCCATTCCTTGTTGAAGGTCCACATGGCGGCTATCTCAGCCTACCATGTCCCTTTTGGAGACAGGACTTTCGTGCAGTTGGAAGTCTGTAAGACTTTACTCAGCGGGGTTCTCCATTTGAGACCCCCCCATCCGTGTTCCTGCTCCTCCTTGGGATCTGAACTTTGTTCTCGAGAAGCTTACTCTGCCTCCCTTTGATCCGGCAGCTTCAGCAGACTTGAATCTTCTCTCTCTTGGAAGACTCTCTTCCTAGTGGCCATTACTTCAGCCCGACGAATTTCCAAGCTTCAGGCCCTGATGTGAAAAATCCCCCATTTGATTTTTCACAAAGAATGTGTGGCTCTGCGCACTAACCCTAAGTTTCTTCCTAAGGTAGTAGCAGAATCAAAGCTGAACCAATCCATTGAGCTTTACACAACACTCCAATTAAGGGGAGTACCTCCTGCATACTTTGGATTTTCATAGGATTCTGAGATACTATGCCACTAGGACTAAGGATCTCAGGAAATAGGATCAGCTTTTCATCTCCTTTGCTCACACGAGAGGGCAATGCAGTTTCCAAGCAATGCCTATCAAAGTGGTTGGCTCATTGTATCACTTTCTTTTACGACAAGTACCACAAGACCCTGCCGGGTCACGTCAGAGGTCACTCCACTAGAGGAGTAGCTGCCTCTGCTGCTTGTTTCAAAAATGTGTCAGCGGCAGATATCTGCGCAGTCACGACCTGGACTTCCATCCATACCTTCATGAAACACTACAATTTGGACATTGCCTCTCGCCGTAGAGCAGGCTTCGGGCTGGCTGTTCTGCAAGGTCTTCTTTCTTAGACCCTTACAGCCGGAGGTTCTATGGTGTTAGTTTTCCTCCTCCCGAGTGCTTTTCTTGGTTCCAGACTGCTTGGGACTCAGTCCTGTATGTAATTACCTACTGCAAGAGCCCTCTCAAAGTAAGATAGTACAGTTACGTAAGAACTTACCGTAACAGTAGATCTTCGAGAGGGGCTCTTGCAGTAGGTATTTCAAACAACATGAAGTCTTGCTATATTATGACATATGCAGTTTGTCCCAGCCTTAGAACTGCTCCGGAGGTGAAAGAGTTAAACTTCCATGCCAGGCATGGAATCTTGAGCACGAGCTCGGTTGAAAAAAACTCTGTCTGTTGATCTTCAAACTGAAACTGTCAGATTCTTTACTCCGCCTCACTGAACAGTAGCTCCGGAGATTTCTCCTACTGCTCGGTTCATTTGTCGGTTAAAAAAAGTGTTATTTCTCGGTTTTCTAAACCACAAGTATATATTTTAACCACAACCGGTCGGTTCAAGCTCTGTCTGCGTGTCTTGCTTGGCGATTTGCCGGAAAAGGGAAAGTTTTTGGTTAGGCTGGCATTATGTCTGAGAAACCCAAAAGAAAAACCGGGCCCACTGGGTTTCAGCACTGTAGTGTCTGTGGGGAAGCCTTTGCCAAGGCTGACCCACACACCACATGTGTTTATTGTCTGGGGTTTGACCACCTCAATGCAGACTGCCAGATTTGCAACAATTTCCCTGCAGCTACCCTGGATAAGAGAGTTGGTAGACTCAGGGAACAAGAGGCCAAAAAGTCCGCTGACCCGGATGGCTAGCCTGGTTCGGTGCCAACCGAACCGGAGAGAGTGCCCTCTGACCAGGGCGATACTTCCTCGGGCAATGAAGAGCTGACTGGAGGAGCCAGTTCCAGCAAAGAGGACTAGAAAGTCAGCAGGTGGAGCCAAAATTTCTTCTCCAACCGCTGCAGAGATAGCCAAAGCGATCCAAATTGTCCAGTCGCTTTCCCCGGTTCCGTCCAAACCGACACCAGCAGGTAAACGGTCGGTTCAGCCGGTTCCACCGGTTCAAGAATATGATATAGAAGAATTTTATGAACCGGAGGAGGGGGAGGAGGATTATGAAGAGAGTGAATGTGATTTTGAAAGTCTGGATGTGCCCATTGAACCGGACATCTCCCCAGACAGACCTTCAGGAGTATCCCCAGGCTTTCTGAGTCCCCTTCTCATTTTCTGTTTTATAAAAAAGTTGCTGAAACCCTCCAGCTCCCTTTGGAAGAAGCTGTGGATGAACAGGAGGAGCCTGACTATGTGGAAATGATGGATATCCCAGAGTCTAGGAGATTGTCTATTCGTTTACATAAATCTTTTAGGAAACAGACAATACAGATTTTAAAAGCTCCTATTCTTTACCTCCTGTGGATAAAAAGATGGACAGGAGGTATACATTGTCAGGCTTTGATACGGAGTTCCTTTCACAACAATGCAGCCATGTTGGAGTAGTGCAGGCTGCAGCCTGTGATAAGGCAAATATTCCCTTGGCTTCACACCCCCCTGACAAGGACTCCAGGAGGATTGATGCCATGGCAAAGAAACAATACATGGCAGCATCCTTGGGACTCAGACAGGCAAATTATATGGCCTATGTTGCAAGATACCAGAAATCCAGATGGGATACTGTTATGGCTTTAGCGAAACAGGTCCCTGGCCAGCTTGCCAAGGAGCTGGAACAGGTGGCTGCTGATGGTATTGAGGCATCCAAGGTGCAATTCCATGCTGCAGTGGACTCTAGTGATGTATCTTCAAGAGTCATGGCTACATCTGTGGCTTTTCGTAGAATGGCTTGGTTCAGGTGTACTAGCCTGTCACAGGATACCCAGGCTAAGGCCATGGATTTTCCTGTTGTGGGTAATTCTCTGTTTGGGGAGCAGACAGAGAATTATATGAAGAAAATGGATGAGTATAGGACCACTTATAGGAGTGCACAGGCCAAGGAGAGGCAAGCCACTCCTCAGAGGCAGCTTTCCAGGGGCAGGGGCAGGCCTTTTCACAGGCCTTTTTACCAAGCCCAAGCCTCCTCTTCAGCTTATGCCCAGAGGGGGTTCTTCAGAGGGAGAGGCAGACTGGGTACGAGCAGGCCTGCTCCCACCCCTCAGCCTAGAGCTCCTGCCAAACAGGCACCCTGATGGGATGCCCAGGGCCGATTCTTCATTACCTGTAGGGGGCAGACTGGCTTACTTCGTCCAGGACTGGGAGTCTTTAACATCAGACAAGTGGGTCCTGGAAGTAGTAAGCCAGGGACTGGTTCTCGGCTTCAAAAAATTCCAAAGATGAGAACCAGATCCTTTCCACCTGCAAATCCATCAGAGCCTCTTGCTTTGGAAACAGAAGTCTCAACCCTCTTGGCTCTCAGAGCTGTAAAAAGGGTTCCTCCCCTACACCAGGTCAAAGGTCTGTACTCCAGGTACTTTCTTACCCCAAAAAAGACAGGAGAATGGCGGCCCATCCTGGATCTAAGATACCTAAACAAGCACCTTTTAAAACCAAAATTCAAAATGGTGACTCTGGGAATTTATTTTACCCTCCCTAAGGCCAGGGGACTGGCTAGCGTCCCTGGACCTCAAGGATGCCTACTTCCATGTTCTCATCAGAGCTCCACCAAGTACCTCCAGATTCGAACTGCCCTCAGGCCATTACCAGTTCAGAGCAATGTCCTTCGGCCTCACCTCTGCCCCAAGGGTATTCACCAAATGCCTGGCAGTAGCAGTTGCTCACTTAAGAAGGCAAAAGATTGCCATCTTTCCTTACCTGGACGACTGGCTCATAGTGGGTCAGTCTCCAGACCAAGTCAAATCACACCTTCAGGTTACCCAGCAGCTGCTTACATCTCTAGGTTTTCTCCTCAATCTTCCAAAGTCAGTTCTAGAACCTGTTCAGCTACTCACCTTCATAGGTGCAGAACTGGACACAAAGCAGGCCAGAGCTTTCCTTCCTCTAGAAAGAGTAAAGACCCTGGTGGCTCTGGCCTCCTCCTCCTTCACTCTGCAGGTCTCTCGACCAGCAAGGCACTTTCTACAGCTCCTGGGCCACATGGCTGCTTCCACAGCTGTAGTGCAAGGAGCAAGACTTCAGATGAGGGACATCCAGTTCCATTTGAGAGCCTTCTGGTCTCAAAGGAGAGATCCTCTAACCAAATTGGTCCCAGTAACTCAAACCCTGATCCAGGCCCTGCAGTGGTGGCAGGATCAGAGCAATCTGAGACAGGGGGTTCCTTTCATCCCTCAATCTCACTCCTTGACCCTTACTACAGATGCGTCCCTCTTGGGATGGGGAGCTCACATGGGGCGACCTCACCACCCAGGGATTGTGGTCCCCTCAGGAATCTCTGCTCCACATCAATCTGTTGGAACTCAGAGCTGTTTTTCTAGCACTTCAGTTTTTTTCTGCATCTGTTCAGAACAAAGTGGTACAGGTCAGAACAGACAACACCACTACAATGTGGTACATCAACAAGCAAGGGGGCACTCGGTCTTCCGGCCTTGTGCACCGAGGCAATGAAGTTGTGGTCTCTGGCTTATTCCCTGAACACCTCTCTCATGGCAGTTCACCTCCCAGGCAAAGACAATGTCCTGGCAGATGCTCTCAGCAGGATTTCCCAGGGCCATCACGAATGGTCACTGAATCCCCTAGTACTGGGGTTAGTATTTGCCAGGTGGGGCACCCCTCAGATAGATCTTTTTGCAGCCCCAGACAGTCACCAACTTCCACTTTTTTGTTGCAGGCCCCCAATGTTGGGCTCAGTCCCTCTGGATGCCTTCCTTCTCGATTGGGAAGGGAAGTTCCTCTATGTCTTTCCCCCCTTCCCTCTCTTGTTCAAGGTGCTAGTCAAAATCAGATCTCAACCTATATAAACAGATAGGGAGCTGATGCTAGCCATCCAAAGGATGGCAGACAAGGGTGAGGTAGTACTGGTTGGAGACTTCAATATTCCAGACGTGGACTGGAGCATCCCAGCAGCAGCATCAACTAGGAGCAGATTTATCCTGGACTCCCTTCAGGGTGCCTTCCTCAAGCAACTGGTCGTGGAACCAACTCGGCAGATGGCAATACTGGACCTTGTGCTCACAAACAGGGACAGTGTGATGGGGGTAACAGTGGGGGAGCACCTGGGAAACAGTGACCACCAGTCATTGTGGTTTGAAATCACAGAAAGAGCAGAACCAAACCACACAAAAACACGTATCCTGGATTTTATGGGGGCAGACTTTGGGAAAATGGGGAGATACTTGAAAGAGGCATTAAGGGGAATGGGACAGGAATCAGGGGTTGAGGAACAGTGGTCAGTATTTAAAATGGGGATTACAAGAACAACAGAATTATGTATTAAGCAGGTTAGCAAGAGGAAAAGGAAGAGGAGACCATTATGGTTTTCCAAAGAGGTAGCAAAGAAAGTTAAAGCCAAAAGATTGCATTCAGGCAATACAAAAAGCACAGGCAGAAGGGGATAGGAGAAGTACCAGGAGAAGCAAAGGGAGGCAGGGAGGTCAGTAAAGGACAAAGCTCAGACAGAAGAACACGTTGCAAAATCAGTGGGTAGAGGGCAAAACCTTTACAGGTACATAAGTGAAAAAGAAAGACAAAGGGAGGGATAGTGAGACTGAAGGGGAGGATGGGGCCACGTGGAGGATGACAACAGTAAAGCTGACATACTGAACAGGTATTTCTGCTCAGTCTTTACGAGGAAGAGGAGGGTAATGGGTCTGAAGGGAGTACAAGGGGTGAGAATGGTGCAGAAATGGACACAAGTCCCTTTACACAAGAAAGGGTCCTGAAGGAACTGGAAGTAATAAGAGTTGATAAAGCAATGGGGCCAGATGGGGTGCACCCCAAGGTCCTTAAAGAACTAAGAGAGGTGGTGGCTGAACCTCTGGCTATCCTGTTTAGCCGATCACTGGAAACAGGGGAGGTACCCAAAGACTGGAGGACAGCAGATGTAGTCCCCTTATACAAAAGTGGGAACAAAGAGGAAGCAGGGAAATACAGACCAGTCGGCCTCACCTCGGTAGTGGGGAAGATCATGGAAGCACTACTGAAGGAGAGATTGGTGGAACATCTGGTTGTCAATGGACTACAGGACCCAAGGCAGCATGGTTTCACCAGGGGGAGGTCATGTCAGACCAACCTCATTGAATTTTTTGACTGGGTGACTAGGGAGGTGGATCAGGGGAGGGCAGTGGACATGGCCTGTCTGGACTTCAGCAAGGCCTTTGACACTGTGCCACATAGAAAACTATTACACAAACTGGGGAATATGGGTGTGGGCAGGACAGTAGTGTGGTGGGTAGGTAACTGGCTGGGTGGCAGGACACAGAGGGTGGTGATAAATGGCTGTCACTCCACAGAGGGAAGAGTGACCAGTGGGGTACCACAGGGATCAGAACTGGGACCGGTTCTATTCAACATCTTCATCAGTGACATGGCGCAGGACCTAGAAGGCAGAATTTCACTGTTCGCTGATGACACAAAGCTCTGTAACAAAGTAGACACACCAGAGGTGGTAGACAGAATGAGAAGCGACCTGCAGAAACTTGAAGAATGGTCAGGGGTTTGGCAGTTGAAATTCAATGCAAGAAGTGTAAGATAATGCATATGGGGCACAAAACCCTGGCACAATATATCAGTTGGGGGTGAGGATATAGCATGCACCAAGCAGGAAAGGGATCTTGGGGTTATCATCTCTGATGACCTCAAGGTAGGGAAACAGTGTGACAAGGCAGCAGGTAAAGCAAATAGGATGCTGGGATGTATAGGCAGGGGCATTACCAGCAGGAAAAGGAGGTCATAATTCCAGCTATACAAGACACTAGTGAGGTCCCACCTGAGTACAGTGTACAGTTCTGGAGACCATACCTACGTAAGGACATAGACAGGGTAGAGAAGGTTCAGAGGAGGGCAACAAAGATGGTGCATGCATTGCATCACAAGTCCTATGAAGACAGGTTGAAGGAACTGAACATGTACTCCCTGGAGGAGAGGAGAGAGGGGATATGATAGAGACATACAAGTATCTTACAGGGAGGAACAGGGTGCAGGAAAACACTATTTTTAAGCGAAAAAGATGTTCCAGGACTAGAGGGCATGGGATGAAGTTGGAGGGAGGGCGATTCAGAGGAAACATGAGAA
Source organism: Neoceratodus forsteri (assembly GCA_016271365.2). Classification (NCBI taxonomy): domain Eukaryota; kingdom Metazoa; phylum Chordata; order Ceratodontiformes; family Ceratodontidae; genus Neoceratodus; species Neoceratodus forsteri. The sequence continues at coordinate 649,660,921 of CM057458.1, read as the reverse complement.
AGAATTTCTTCACAGAACGGGTGGTGGACAAATGGAACACCCTGCCAGAGGAAGTGGTGGGGGCTGAAACAATCACGGGATTTAAGAATGCATGGGATAGACATAAAGGAATTCTGGAGGTCAGGGGTAAGGTGCAACAGACTTCTAGGAAAACAAACTGAACTTACAAGCTCCAATGGGCAGACTGGGTGGGCCATAGGCCCTTGTCTGCCGACACTGTCTATGTATCTATGTAACCTTGCAAGATGATTCTGATTGCTCCAGATTGGACCAGACAGCCCTGGTATCCACTCCTTCTGTCCTTAGCAGTCCACCTTTCCCCTGTGTCTCCCCAGGAATCACAATCTGTTAACCTGTGCCCAGGGGAGAGTTTGGTATCCGAATCTCAAATCCCTCAACCTCAAGGCCTGGCTCTTGAGGAGTTAGAGTTTGCTGACTTACACCTTTCTCAAGGTGTACTCGATATCTTGAAAGCTTCTAGGAAGCCTTCCACCAGGGCTACTTATAATTCTAAATGGAAAAGGTTTTCCATATGGTGCTCTGCAAAGCATGTTTCCCCAGAATCTGCTGATTTGCCCACAGTTCTGGACTATATGGTCCATCTAAATACTTTGGGGCTGAGGCCAGCTACCCTGAAAGTGCATTTGGCAGCTGTCTCTGCTTTTATTTCAGCATGAAAGCACTCTTCTCTTTATGCTCACCCTGTATTCTCCAAGTTTTTCAAGGGATTGCTTCATACCAACCCTCCATTCAGAGACCCTGCTCCTGCCTGGGATCTTAATGTTTGCATTGCTCAGCTAATGCAACCCCCCTTTGAGCCTTTGTCTTCAGCAGAGCTTAAGTACTTGACTTGGAAAACTGTGTTTCTAGTAGCCATCACTTCTGCCAGGCGCATAAGTGAATTGCAAGCTTTGTCAGTGGAGCCTGATTTTATCTCCTTTCACAGAGATAAGGTAGTCCTCAGGACTAACAGGAAATTCTTGCCTAAGGTGGTTTCAGATTTCCACCTTAATCAATCTATATCTCTTCCAGTGTACTTCACTGACCATTCCTCCTCTGGCGAGAGGAGGCTGCACAGTTTAGATGTAAAAAGAGCCCTTAGTTACTACATAGAGTGCACAAGGGTCACAGGTTTGACTCCTCCAACTGTTCCTCACTTATGGTGAGGTTGGTAAAGGGAAACCTGCCACTAAAAGATCCATTGCCAGGTGGATTGTCTCTTGTATCCAATTTTGCTGTCAAAAACTGGGTAAGGTTCCCCCTTCAGGCCTGAGGTCTCACTCTACCAGAGGTACAGCTGCGTCCCTAGCTGCTGCCAGGGACATCCCTATCTTAGAGATATGTCAAGCAGCTACCTGGAAAACAGTACACACTGTCACCAAGCATTACTCTCTGGACATCCAGGCTAGGAGTGATGCTCGGTTTGACACAGCTGTGCTTCAGAGCCTATTTCCTAAGTAGGTTCTGTCCTCCTCCATGGAGGTACTGCTGTGTAGTCTGCATATGTCATAATATAGCAAGACTTCATGTTGTTTGAAGAAAAATTACTCACCTTAGTAATGTTGTTTCTTCTAATGGAGTCTTGCTATATTATGACCTCTCCTGCCCCTCTCAGAACCTCTGCTCTTGGGATGTGGGTGGGCAGTGCAGTGTTGTCACTTAATGATGCCCACCTTGTGTTTTCACCCCTTTTTTGGGGGTGTTTGGGTGTTGTATTGTATTTTATTTTATTTTTTGGATCCCCTGACTTGAGTCTTTGTTTTGGGACCAGAAAAATGTGTTAATATTTTAGTAGCCAGTTGGCTAGTGTAGGTTTACAGCTTCCACACAGAACCTTAGTGAGTTTTGCTCTTAAAGATCTGACAGTTTCAGTTTGAAGATCAACAGACAAGAGTTTTTTCAACCGAGCTCGCGCTCAAGATTCCATGCCTGGCATGGAAGTTAACTCTTTCACCTCCGGAGCAGTTCTAAGGCTGGGACAAACTGCATATGTCATAATATAGCAAGACTCCATTAGAAGAAACAACATTACTAAGGTGAGTAATTTTTTCTTCCTTCCCGCCCTCCACCCCCCTTAGCTTTTTCAGCTCCTTTTCCAGGAAGGGAATCATCTGCTTCTCTCTCGTCTCACCTTTTTGGCCTTTGGTGGGAAATAACTGGAAGGCAGGCGAGGGGGACCACCCCTTTATACTGACATTGCCTGACATCGGTCACCTGACGTGAGGGCGGTCCCCCGCCAGAGACTGCTAGCTAGAAATTTTTCCGGGGGGGTCCTGCCGCCTGCCAGCTTCAGTCCTATATGTAATTACCTACTGCAAGAGCCTCTCTCGAAGATCTACTGTTATGGTACGTTCTTACGCAACTGTACTGTATTACTGCGGCCCATGATAGGTCGGCTCAGCAGAAGCTCCTGAGTGCCTCCTCACCGGATAGAGTGTCTAAACAGATGGACCAATATGGCTGCATGGTATACGCTTCCTCCACCTGCGCCTTTCGGTCCCTCAACTATGGGTGGCCCACATAGCGTCCTTCCAAAAGTTGGCTTTTTTTTTTTTCCCCATTATCTATTTGTACCCCATTTGTGCTCCGGAGCTGCCTCTCCTTCGAGCCACCATGGTCCACAGGCATTCCCCTACTATCTCCCCTTTCGACCACCTAACTCATATCTACAGCCTTCCACAGGGTAGCTCGGTGTAACCCTTCACCGTGTGGGTCCCCTGTCCTCCGAGGGGGAAGGCACCAGCGGGAGGAACCAGCACACTATTCTTTTTTAGTCCCGGGAGCTGCTGAGGCATTCTGTGGCTCTCCAGGGGAGTCTTCGGAGTTGCCTGGGGCCAGCAGCTGTCATCCGGCTAGACTTCCAGAGCATTTTTTCTGGTTTTCTTATTCCCCTTTCGGGCCGCTTCTTGTAGTGCTTCCAGTCTCCACTGTGGGCCGCTAACTGAGTGAGGCCAGTCCCAAACCCACCCCAGGATAGGAGAGCAGTCTGTCGGACGCTCAATCCTATCTTCCCCCTGCTGACCCCCGATGATCTGAGTCGGTTCCCGAACCTGGGTCGGCGGCGTGGGTCCAGGTAAGGCGCCAGTGCCTCAACCCTCTGTGCCACTGGGCCGGCCAAAAGTTGGCTTTATCCAACTTAGAAAAGGATCTCCAGGCTATTCCAGATGAGGACCTCAGAAATAAACTTCTGGAAAAAGTAAGTCTAAATAAGTCTTCATGCTGCCATGTCTTGCGGGACACATGATTTGGTCGATTCGGTGGCCCAGTGCACTGCTATGGGCGTTTGTTTGAGGCATCTGGCTTGGCTCCAGCTTGCGGGACTGGTGCAAGACGTACAGAGCACTCTTCCAGACACCCCTTCATGAGTTCTGTCCTTTTTGGAGGCGACGCTAAGGACATTATCCCAGAGCTACAGAAGAGCGGCAGGTCACTTAAGGATGTCCACTCCTTGTGCCGCTTGGGCCAAAAACCCAAGCAGCCTTTTCGTTGCCCTCAGAATAGGCAGAACCAGGGCAGGCGACAGGGCAAGTGCCGTGCCACTGGTTTTGGTGCCCAGACTCCCCAGGCAAAAGCCCAAAAGGCCACCAGAGGTGACAAAGCGGCCCTCCCCTCTGCATCCTGACATGAGGGGAATCCCTCCACCTTCTTCTATTTTTCAAGAGGAACCTGTGGGGGAAGGTTCACCCTCCACCTGGAAGTGCGGAAGGTGATAACCACAGATGCTTGGGTACTCCAGCTCGGCGCAAGAGGGCACTCAATTGAGTTCCTGGACAGACCCCCAGACAATCTGCCGGGCAGGTCTTGCTTCCCGTCAGGCCACCAAGGCCCCATTCAGCAGGAAATTGAAGCTCTATTAGAAAAGTCAGCTGTAGATCTGGTTTCTCCAGGGCAGATAGGAAGGGGATATTACTCCCACTTCTTCCTAGTGCCCAAAAAGACGGGAGGTCTGAGACCCATTCTAGATCTCAGCCTGCTCATCCTCTTTGTGGAATACAAGAAGTTCCACATGCTAACTCTCCAGGGACTTCTACCCCTGCTCCAGCAGAACCATTGACAGTGTTCACTGGACATGCAGGATACTTACCTGCATATCCTTATCCTCCAGGCTCACTGCCGTTTCCTGAGATTCTCCTTTCAGGAGAACCATTATCGGTTTAAGGCCCTCCCTTTTGACCTCTCCTCGGCACCTTGGGTGTTTACCAAGTGCCTGGCAGTAACTGCAGTATTGCTCCGCAAGGGGATTTATGTGTTCCCTTACCTGGATGACTGGCTGTTGTCAACTCTGTCTCAGGTCAGTCTGATGGATTCTCTTTCCACCACCCTGGACCTCTTCTCCAGACTTGGCGTCACTGTGAATTATCCCAAGTCTCAACTCTCACCCTCTCAGTGCCTCCAATTCATTGGAGCGGTGCTGGATATGAGCCAGGGCAGGGCCTTTCTACCTACAGACAGGGCGGAATCTCTGATTCAACAGGCTGCATTGGTGTCCAACTCTTGTTGGACCACAGCGCGATCCGTCCTCCGACTGTTGGGTCTCATGGTGGCTGCCATCCCCACAGTTCCTCTGGCCAGACTGCATATGAGGGTGACCCAGTGGACTCTCCAGGTCCAATGGGACCAATGATTGGATGACATGGACCACGGTCTTAGTCTCCAGCAGCTTGAAGAGGGACCTTCTCTGGTGGCAAGATCTATCCAACCTCTCCCTGGGGATCCCTTTTCATCCCCTGTCACCTTCCATGACCCTCACGATGGATGCCATGGGTCAAGGTTGGGGAGGCCACCTGGGAGACCATCAAACTCAGGGAAGATGGCCTCCACAAGAGGAGCATCTGCATATCAATATTCTGGAGATGAGAGCTGTGCTCAACACTCTCCAAGCATTCCAGTCCCTCTTACTTCTGGGAACACTCCTTATCTAGACTGACAGCACTGCCACAGTGTGGTACGACATCAAACAGGGAGGCACCTATCGTACCTCCTCTGCAGGGAGGCGATGCGGGTGTGGTACTGGTCAGTCCAGCTCTGCCTGTCTCTGATAGTAGTATATGTTCCAGGAGTTCACAGTGTCCTGGAGGACAGTCTCAGCAGCGTGGTCGCGCAGGCTCATGAGTGGGGAGCTAAAGCAGGAAGTAGTGGAAGATTCTTTTTTCGATCAGTAGTGTCAGACAGAGCTAAACCTCTTCGCCTCCCCATCCAACGCAAAACTACCCAGCTTTTGCTCGCTGGTTCCCGGGTGTGGTGTTTTTTGGCGAGATGTGCTGTCTCTATCTTGGACAGGGAGATTTCTGAATGCTTTCCCTCCCTTTCCAGTTCTTCAGAAGGTTCTGCTGAAGCGTCAGGCAGAGGGGGCTCGCATGATTCTTATAGCCCTTCTTTAGCCTGAGCAGACTTGGTTCCCTCTGCTGCAGCAGCTGACACTGGAACCCCTGGTACCACTTCCTCTCTCTCATGACCTTCTGTCTCAGGAGCAGGCAGCCTGGTACATCCGAGCCTCAAGTCTCTCCACCTACATGCGTGGCACCTTTGGACATAGCTATCTCTCACTTTGGCATCTCTTCCAGAGTCGCCCAGGTTCTAGTGGAGGCGAGAGAACCCTCAACTAGATCTACGTATGCTATGAAGTGGAAGAGATTCTTTATCTGGGCCATGGCCAAAGGCCTGGACCCATTCTCTTACTCTGCCCTCCAGGTCCTTGAGTACCTCTTGCACCTGTCTGATTCCGGCCTCAGTTATTCCTTTCTGAAGGTCCACCTTTCTGCGGTTTCTGCTTATCACCTCCCCCTGGGATTTATATTTTATTTTAGAGAAACTTACTTTGCCCCCTTTTGAGTGGGCAGCAAGTTGTGACATGCGCTATTTGTCTTGGAAAGTGCTCTTTTTAGTCGCCATCCCTTCAGCTCGAAGGATTTCAGAGCTTCAGGCCCTCATGTGTAAGAAGCTGCATTTGATTTTCCACAGAGGTGCTTCCTTCTTCCAAAAGTAGTCTCGGAATTTTTTTTTTTTTTTCAGTTCAAAGTTTATTAAGTTTTTCAATACAGAGAAAGGCTCCATAGCATACATATATTCCAAACAATATGTACGTGATAATGAGTAGTCTCGGAATTTACTTTGAACCAAGGTGTTCAATTGCCAGTTTATTACACAGAGTATTCCAGTGGGGGGATGGGGGGGGGGAGAATACCTCTTGCACACATTGGATGTGCACAGGATTTAGAGATGTATCTCTGGGACCAAGGAGGCACGAAAAACTGACCAGTTGTTTGTGGCTTTCGCACCCAGATGTCCGGGTTCAGCCATTTCGAAACAGGGTTTGTCTAAATGGTTGGCTAATTACATCTCGTACATCTACCAAAGAACGAGAAGCCCCTTCCAGGGGAAGTGAAAGGCCACTCGACCCTGTGGCATGGCTGCTTTGACGGCCTTCTTGTGGAATGTGTCCACTGCGGATATTTGTGCTTCAGCCACTTGGTCTTCCGTCCATACTTTCACCAAGCATCACAGTCTGGACATTGCCTCTAGGCATAGGGCTGGTTTTGGCCTCGCTGTCTTTCAAGGCCTCTTCTTATAAGCAGCTTTCTAGTTGGCAGACTTTTCCTCCTCCCGGAACTGAGTCTCCTACTTCTTTTTTTGACTGTTTGGTATTTAGTCCTATGTGTGAAGACCTGCTTATAGTAACAGTAGATCTTGGAGAGAGGTTCCTGCAGTAGGTCTCATTTTCCCAACTCACCTTCCCCCAGCTGCTGCTTTTTTCCTCTCCTTTCCTTTCCCAGGGCTTTTGTTTTTTCAATAGCTCCGGTCTGTAGGAGTTGTACATCTTTCTCCCATTTTCCTCCTTTTGGGGTCTTCCGGCGGGAGAACTGGAGGGTGGGCATGGGGACCGCCCCTATATACGGTCACACTGACGTCTCATCATGTGACACCGGGGGCGGACCCCTACTACAGATTGCTAGCTATAAGTTTGCCATGCGGTCCTGATGCCAGGGGGGTGCAGTGCTATATGTGAAGACTTACTGCAGGAACCTCTCTTGAAGATCTACTGTTATGGTAAGTTTTTACATAACTGTAATTTCTAGCTGTGGTACATGATGTACATCCACACTGGCACACCAGTCTTGCTTCCAGCGGGTAAGATCTAATGTCACGGGGTGGTGTTGAGGGAGTTACCACCTGGGTGAGTGGGAGATGAGCCAGCTTGAAGACATTCCGGCAAGCCTTTATGGGAAAGGAACACTACCAGAAGTGTGGATGTACTTCATATACCACTCCTAGAACTACTGTTACTGGTGAGTAACCTGTTTTTTTTTTTTTGGGTCGTGGATATGATGTTCTATCACTGTCTGGCGTTGTCTTTTCCCCTTTAAATCTTGCCGGAAGTCTTCAAGCTGGCTCCTCCCACCCACCTGGGTGGTATAACCCTCGGCTCCGCCACATGACGCTAGATCTTCCTTTCTGCTGGAAGAAGCAGGAACCCTCCTTACCGCTCCCACGTTGTGACCCCTGGTGCTCAAATCTTCGGTTTTACTTCCAAAAATTAAACTCATCAGAGTTTCGTCTTCAACTTGATCTTCGATCGCGACCACGTTGGAGGACAAGTCCTCTCCCTGATTTCACTGGTGCCCATGTGGGCAGAAGTTGTCGTGTACCGACCCACAGACCACGTGCATTTACTGCCTGGGACACGAGCACGTTCCCCAGGCATGCGAGGTATGCCAGACATTTCACACTTTGGTTGTCAAGGACCTCCTTGCCCGCCTGAAGTTGGGCCACCCAGAAAAACTGCATCTGCCGCACAAATCTTAGGTTGCCCGTTGGGTTGTCTCCACAGCTGCAGGGTCTGCCAAGCATCTGGAGCAGCTTAAGGTCTTTGAGGAGGAGGCGGCTCAGGCCACCGCACAGACCTCCTCGGCTTCACTTTTGTTCTGCTCAAGTTGGGCTCCACTTATTCGGGCCTCTCCAGAGAGCTGTGCCAGTCTCTTCAGACTAAGGGAGAGGGCCCTTCAGGTTCGTGCAGCTCTAGGTCTTACAAGAAGGAGTCCAGGAAAGAAAAGAAGACTCACCGTTGACATTCTTAGGACCAAGAACATCCTCAATCTCAGGGCTCTCAAGTTTTGAACAGTCGAAACCGCAGCCTTGGCCGCTGGCTTTACGGTGCCCCCATCAGGCCAGCCGGCTGAGATTCCGGCTGACGATGCGGCCGAGATTTTTCTCGACACTTTCAACCGGTTGTCATCCGAAGAGGCTGACAACTCCTTGTTCAGGACTCTGGTCCTGCTGGTGACCACTGAAGAGTCGGCTCAACCCACTGAGCCAGACCCTCCGGTCACCAACCTAGACCAGGAGGAGCCGTGGCACTCCCCGGCTCCCTCCGAGATCCCCCATCGGCACCCCCCGAGGTCTAGGTCATCCTCATCCTCTGGGTCGAGCAGGTCCCGCCAGCATTGGCAGTCTTGCTTTCGACACCACGGCAAGCAGCACTGCTGCTACTTGTTTTCATCCTCCTCGGGTGAAGAGAGGCTTCGGCGCAAACTGCGTCAACGCTATGAAGACTTGATGTGGCAACAGTTAGTACTGTCCCGTCCGAAGCTGACCCCAGCTCCCACACTCGCCATCATTTGGCTGTCGCCTGACAGGACAATACCGATTCCTCTGGCGGGGCCGTTCAACACCGCTCTCCTCCTGCGGAGCCAGTACAGACCGCCTCGGTTTGGCTGAAGTTGGCCTCTCCACTGATCATGGTGGAGCCACCCCCCCTTCCCCAACAGTCACTGACCGGCGCTCTGACCAAGGGACTTCACCATCAACTGTTGGACACTGTTACACCTGACTCCTGCGGCAGGTCCAGAGTGATTTAGGTTGTAGGCCACTCTATGTGGACTCCTTGGAGACTGAGGATTCCTCACTGCATTCCCGTCCAATCGACATGGAGTCAGTGGGGGACCTTTCGATGGAGGAAGGACCCACATCCTTCATGGGCATCCTCCATCTTGTCTCTATGTCCACAGGGATGAAATTGGAGCCCATTCAGAAGCTGGCTCTCTATCCCCTCAGAGATTCTGGATAAAGGGGATTATCTGGAGGCTATCCCAGTGGCTGAGGCCATAGTCTGCCCTGCCCTGGAGCTCTTGCCTCTTGCCCTGCACCCTCGTTCTGGGTGGCCTGCAAGTATGCGTTGCCCACCGGTATCCTCTTGGGGTTCATGGAGCACCCTTCAGCCGAAGGGTTGGTGGCCAACTCCATGTTTCGGCACGTGGGCAATTCAGGGGATGTCGATAGACCGCCACATAAGGAGTCCAAGAAATTGGACCACTTGGACAAAAAGGTCTTTGCTGCCTCCTTGCTCAGCCTCTGCCAGGAGAGCTTGGCCATCCTGAAGGCACACTTCTCCCATGTCCTTCTGGGTTCTCTGGATAAAGAGCAATTCCTCATCTTCCTGCGGACTTCCAGACTATGGTCAAGCAGGTCCAGGACCAGGGTCGTGCTGTGGCCAAACAGCAACTTCAGATGACTCTGGATATTGGAGATTCCTCTGCCTGCTCAGTGGTGGCCACAGTTGTCATACGCTGTAGGGCTTGGCTGAGGATCTCGTCCTTTGTGGCAGACACTCGGCACAGGCTGGTGGACGTCCCTTTTTTGGGCACCAACCTGTTTGGGTCCTGTGTGGAGGGTCACCTCCAGAGTATCAAGAAGTCCAGTGCCACCTTGGACTCCATGAAGTCCACCCAGAAGAATCGCAAGGGCTCCAGGCTGCAGCCCTTTTGGCCCTCCACTCCTGCAGCGAAACCAGCCCAGCATAAGTCTGGCCAGCAGGCTCAGTCCTAGCGACCAAGGCCCAAATCAGTGGCCTCAGTGATCTGAAAGCCTGGAGAGAAGGGACCCGGTGGCCTCTCCTCCTCCTCCTCCAAGCCTGCTCAGTGACGGGATGGGGGTTGCCACCCTCATGCCCGCCATGCCTTCCCTGGGTCTTCCTGTGGGGAGCCAGCTACCGCCACTGTCTTTCTGCCTGGTCCGCCGTCATGGGCAGATGGGCTCTGGAAGTGGCCGGTCAGAGTATGCCTCTAGAGTTTGAGCAGTATCCTACCAGCCAAGCCTACGCCCCACGAGAGGACTTGGTATCTACAGACACTCAGTCAGCTGTTCGAGGTAACACAGCCAACTCCTCCACAAGGAGGTCATGGTCCGAGTTTAGATCCTCCGGAACACCCAGGGTTTGTCTCCAGGTACTTTTCTGGTGCCAGAGTGGACAGGGAGCTGGCACTCCATTCTAGATCTGCATGACCTGAACAAATTCCTCAGGTCCCACACCTTCAGGATGGTAACTCTTTCCCAGATCATACCATCTCTGGTTTTTCTCTCTGGATCTTCAGGATGCATTTTCATGGACCAATCCATCCGTCTCACCAAAGGTTCCTCCGTTTCCGAGCCAAGGGAACACTTTGAGTTCCAAGCCATGCTTTTCGGCCTCTCCTCGGTCCCCAGGGTCTTAACCAAATACTTTGCCGTGGTGGCAGCTTACCTGAGGTGCCAAGGGGTCCGGGTGTGCCCCTACTTGGACGACTGGCTGATAGCAGGTCCCTCTAAACAGGAGGTGGAGTGGTCCAGGGACCTGGCCCTCCAGACCTGTATGGACCCTGGCTTCCTGGTCAACGAGACCAAGTCGGAACTCATGTCCTGGCAGGTGATCAGCTTCATTGGAGCAGAGCTCGACTCTTGCCGATCAGAGCACGGCTCCTGGCGAACAGAGCAAAAGTTCTCTCCTCCTTTGCCCAATCATTTCTGGTTGGGCACTTGCCCACTGTCTGGGACTTCCTGTGTCTTGTGGGTTACATGGCCTGCACCAGCGTGATCCGATGGGCTGGCATATGCGCCCCCTACAATTGGAGCTGACCAGCCAGTGATCTCAGTGCAAAGGTCACTTCGACCAGCTGGTCACTGTGACCCAGGGGATGTGGGACGCCCTCCAGTGGTGGTTAGTCCCAGAGCATATGCAGGAAGGGATCCTGTTTGTCCGCCCCGAGCCGACTGTCATCCTGACGACCAAAGCTTCTCTCATGGGCTGGGGTGCCCATCTGGAGGAACAGAGTCCACTGGCTCTGAACCCCTGAGGAGCCCCGATGCCTCATCAACCTTCTGGAGCTCTGAGCAGTCCAGATGGCGCTGACTGCCTTCGCTTAGTTTGTTCGGGGTCAAGTGGTCCAAGTCCAGACAGACCACACCACGACCATGTACTACCTTAACAAACAAGGCGGAACGCACTCCCTGCCCCTGTACAAGGAAGCCTTCTGCATTTGAACTCTCGTGCACAGCCTGGAGGCAGATCTCCTAGCCATCCATGTGGCAGGAGCCTTCAGTCAGCTAGCGGACGCTCTCAGCCAGTTGGGCGAGGTGTCTCACGAGTGGTCTCTCCATCCAGAGGTATTTCACAGTTTGTTCTCTTAGTGGGGCACCCCTCAGGTGGACCTGTTCGTCTTCAGGGAGAACGCAAAGCTGAGGCTGTTTTGTGCCCACCCTCCCTCAGCAGGGAACTCTGCAGGGAATGCCTTCTTGGGGCCTTGGACCCCAGGCCTCTTCTATGCCTTCCCTTGATCCACAAGGTGTTATTCAAGGTCAGGAGGGGCAAGGCACAGGTGATCCTGGTGGCTCCTGACTGATCCCACCTGTTTTGGTACCCTGATCTCCTCCGCCTCAGCAACAGGCTCCCAAGGCGTCTTCACATACGCCCGGACCTGCTCTCAACCAATCAGGAAGGTACTCCACCCAGACCTTCAATCCCTACACCTGACAGCCTGGTTCCTGTGCGGCTAGAGTTCCAGGCTTTGGGTTTGTCTGAAGATGTCCTCACTGTCATGGAGGCATGTAGAAAGGAATCAACCAGAAAATACTATACCTTTAAATGGAAGAGATTCTCCATTTAGTGTCAGGGCAAGGGGTTGGACCCTTCGAGTTGTCCAGTGGCTAGCATTTTGGACTACCTGTGGTCTCTCTTTCAAGGGGGACTTCAGTCAATGACCCTTAAGATGCACCTGGCAGCCATCTCTGTTTACGGGGCGTGGGCCGGTCAGCAGTCAGTCGCACAGCAGAAGGTGGTCTGGCGCAAAGGCCTAGATCACATTTCCCCTCCGGTGCGTGAACCACCACCGCCGTGAGACTTGTTGCTGGTTTTGGCAAAGCTCATGGGCGAGCCATTCAAATGGATGCATAGGTGTGACCTGTCGTGGTAGACCACCTTCCTAGTGGCTGTCACATCAGCCAGAAGGATCCATGAGCTCCAGGTGCTCTCGGTGGAGACTCCTTACCTGGTCTTCCATAGAGACAAGGTTGTCCTGTGTCCCAACCCGGAGTTCTTCCTGAAGGCTGTGTCGGAGTTTCACCTGAGCCGGATAATGACTCGTCCGATGTTCTTCCCTACTCACACCTCAGAGGCTGAACACAGGCTTCATAGTCTGGACCTGAGATGAACGCTCACTTACTACAAAGAGCGCACAGCTGGAGTTTGGGGAGAGGTATGCCAGCTGTTTGTCACCTATGCTGAAGCCACACCTGGTAGACCTGCAGCCAAGTGGACGATTGGCAGGTGGATCACTTCCTGCATTGATCTTTGCTATAGGTTGGTGGGTAGGAAGCCTCTCGGATGGCTTGGGGCTCATTCCACCCGTCATACCGCTGCATCAGTGGTTGCTTCTAGCCACGTCCCTATTCAGGAAATCTGCAGGGCTGCTACCTGGAAGTCGGCACACACCTTCATTTCCCATTACCACATTGATTTAGAGTCATGCCAGGATGCTGGTTTTGGAGCCTCAGTTCTCCAATCCTTATTTCCTAGGTAGGGTGTGTGCGCCTTGCCTCCCTCCTCCCAGAGAACTGCTAGGAGTCTGCCAGACAGTATGGATAGAACATCATATCCGCCTCCGTAGAAACACAGGTTACTCACCTGTAACAGTAGTTCTAGGAATGGTATATGATGTTCATCCACACGGACCCATCCAACTTCCCCAGGCTCAGGCGCACAACCTCTGCTTCCAGCTGGCACAGATATGGCTTCATGGGGCGGAGCCGAGGGTTATACCACCCAGGTGGGTGGGAGGAGCCAGCTTGAAGACTTCCAGCAAGATTTAAAGGTGAAAGGACAATGCCAGACGGTGTGGATGTACATCATATACCACTCCTAGAACTACTGTTACAGATGAGTAACTTGTGTTTCTCCTCCTCTAGTTATGACGACGGATGCCTTTTGTTCCGGATGGGGTGCCCATCTGGTCCCCTTCTTGACATGGTAGTTAGTGGTGCCCCTTGGATACAGTTCTGCATGGTAACACTCTGGAAATGAGGGTCTGTTGTGCTTGGCCTACAGGCCTTCACTTACCTCCTCCCAGGTCATCAGCTGTTGATCCGTACGGACAACATCTCTGTGATGTGCTATTTAAACTGACAAGGCAGTGTCCACGCATATCCTCCCTGCGGAGAGGCGTTGAAAGTCTAGCACTGGGCTGTGGAACACAATATGTTCCTGACTACCATCTTTCAGCCCAGTACCCTCAATGCCTTTGAGAACTATCTTCCTAAAATGGGATTGCCAAGACATAGACCTTTTTGCATCTCCATACCATGCAGAACTGCTGCATTTCTGGTCCTTCGCTCCAGGACCTGGAACTTACGAAAAAGCCAGCAGAAGAAGACCATTTGGTCTGTCTAGTCTGCTCTTTTTGCAGGGTCCAGAGCTTGAGCTACTGACCTTGCCTTCCATCCTCCCTACCCATGATCATTACCTTCCCCCTATGCCTATTCAAGCCTCTCTTGAAGCTGCCCACTGTCTTCAGTAAGACCACTTCTTCCAGCAGTGCATTCCAAGTGTCCACTACCCTCTCCATGAAGAAGTGCTTCCTGACTTCCTCCTAAACCTCCCCCCCTCCATCATAACACTGTGCCTCCTTGTGTTATGGTTGCCACTTAGCTTAAAGAGACCCTCCTTATCAGAAGTGTAGTGCAGTGGGGTTGCATGGGAGCACCGACCTCTTACTTTTTATTGAGGGGGACCACACTTTTTTAAAGTGTAGGGTTTTTTCAGTTGTTGAATATATTTTTTGGTGTCGGCGCATATGCATTAACGCTGACTCTGAGTCCCCCAAGCTATACAGAGCTGATCTTGAGGGCTTCGTTGTTTGACTTGACATCCTGCGCTGTGCACAAGCTTCGTGGCATCTCACATGCAGCATGCGTGCCTTCCATTCACCAGTCTGAGAGACATTGGGCCATTGAAGCTTCTTCATGATGGTGTGGTTGGCATTGCATTTGTTTAAAAAAGTAGCCGTTAAGGTGTCCACTTATTTGGATTGCCACGAGAAGGGTTTGACAAGGAGGAGGTTGCTTTTTTAGGGAGCCTATCTTTACCATGTTTATGCGTGAAACGGTGATTGGACTGAAGAGGGGCTCTGTTCTGGGTTTCATGAGGTGAATTTTGTTTTGGATCGGTGTCCCGTTTTCTTTACAGCACACGACGTGGCTGAAAAGGATTTGCGCCTGAGAACACTGCAGTCTGTGCCTGTGAGGATTTTTTTTTATTTAAAATTCACAAGCGCTACCATTGCAGTCACAAAGAAACGAGGAGTACAGTGGGATTTTGTCAGGACAGCAGGCATATGATCGGTCGTTGATGAGTGAACAGTCAGCTCTGCTTGCTGTGAAGGAGGAGTGAGGACGGTAAGTTAAATGTGTTGAGATATACTGGCTGAGGTGGTGAAGATAAATATTTACAATTACAATACAGTACTATACAGTGGATGTGTCAGTGAGGAGCACTGCTTCTAACATGGTGTGAGAGCATCAGACCACACACACTGACTGTGTGTGGTCTGACGGCCTCACACTATGTTAGAAGCAGTATCTGAGAAACTGCCCATTAAGAAGAGTTTCAATTGGGGCCAGCCTGGTGGCGCTGAGGGTTGAGGTGCTGGACGCCACACCTCATGCCACGCTGGCAACCCGGGTTCAGGAACGAGCTCAGGCCATTGGGGGTTGGCAGAGGAGGAGAGGATTGAGCATCCGGAGGACAGCTCTCTTCTCCTGGGGAAGTTGGGTGGTTGATTTCCCGGTGCTAGCGACTCCCAGCAGAGGCTGGGAGTGCAACAGCCAGTGGGATCACGCTGACATTGGGTGGGAGCATTGGCAGACATTCACAGGATGGGCGCGGGAGCACGCTTAGCCCGCGATGGATGTCATTGCATGTCCATGCTCCCAGGGGGGAGAGGCGGGGACTCTCACTCATGAACAAGGAAACCACCCATTGGTTAGGAGGAAGACGTTGCCTACCCCCGCCTCCAACTCTGGACCCTGCCCACTGGCTCTCATCTCGCCCTCCGCCTTTGCCCAAGGAGCATCAGAAAAGGTAGCACCGAGGAGCAGAAGGCAGCCCCGCTCCGGGGAGCATGGACCGGGGGACTCTCCAGAGGTGTGTCACAGGTGGAGAGGGGAGATTGAGTGTCAACTCAGGAGGGTCTCAGAAGGAGGGGAACAGGTAGGACGACCAATGGGACCCCAGCCTTCAGTGACAGGAGGGGAAAAAATAGTTTGTGGGGGAAAGAAGAGTTTGAACCATACTGACTGGCTGAGTCATGGGTAAAGAGAGATCCAGCTTCTGTGGATAGCATGGTGACCTGTTTGATACTGTGTGCTGCTCTATACTAAACCGTGTATTCTCCTCAGTACCATTGGATGCACATCTCTAAAATGATCCTCCCACACTTTACTGTCGTGTGGCAACAGTGCCCTCTCCAAATCTACTCTAGCTAGACTGGACCCTCTCTTCCATGCTTTCTGTCATTTCTCTTTGAATTGTCCCCCTCAGACTCATTACTGCACGATGTACTGCTAAATATTATGACCTTCCCTTGGGGTAGGCCCTTGCATATTATTTATCTTGCATTTCTAAGTTCTGGTTTGTTACACCTGATATATGGCTTCCCTGCTATCCTGCTACCTATTCCCTGCACCAGTCTGATATCCACTCCTTCCTTACCTCCCAAATTCAAAAACTTTGCTTATCGAAGGGCCTTTTCCTACAGAGAACATAGATACATAGATACATGGATACATAGACAGTGTCGGCAGATAAGGGCCTATGGCCCACCCAGTCTGCCCATTTAAGTTTGTAAGTTCAGTTTATGTTTTCCAGGAAGTCTGTTGCCCCTTACCCCTGACCTCCAGAACATAGCCATACAATTATTTTTGGTACCTAAAGAGCAAGTATCTATTAACCCAGAGAGTCACAAAACACAATATTTACAGTAATTATAGATTCCTGTAATGGTTTCCACATTTTTGGTTTTGTCTGTTTATTAGGCTTTTAAATATTTCGCATAAACATATAGAGTAGTTATTAACCTGTGGTTCAGAAACATTTGAGTGCAAACTGACCTGACATGATTCTTGTGTCTAACATCATTGTCTAATGTCATGTAATAATACCCTGTGATATAGAAGCAATACTAGGTCAGAATATCATCTTTATACAGTAGCTATTTATGCACAGCCTGGCTCCTTATCAGTATGACTGAGGATCCACTGGCTCAGCTAGAAATGGAATTTTGCATCCCAAGCCAGGAATATTGCTGTGGGTCATCAGAAAAAAAAAAAGACACTCAGATTGGGGTCTGGCATAACCACAAGTTCCTCTGGATGCATTTTGTTTATTTGTTTTATCTTTTAATTAAAAAGTTTTGATTATCAAGTTTTGAGTCAGCATAAGTCTCTATTCAGGAAGGTGAGTCTGAGTGCCTGTTTTTTTTATTTTACTAGATTTGTCTTTTACCACGTAGCACTGACTGCCTCTGTTGCATCTCCTGATTTTCACTGGGCATCTGAAAGAAGACTGGCCATTCAAAATAATGCTCTGCTTCTCCGGGGAAAGGACAGAAAGAAATCCCCACTGCAGCAGAGTCCTGGTGGTCCAAGGAGCATTTGAAAAGCAGAGCAGAGGGGTTCATATTCTCTGCTGATCCAATGTTCAGTTGCTCTATGGTCAAACAGCACAAGTGTAATGCCTGCTGCAGTGATAGCTGACTGTACTTGCGAAGTACAGTAGTATATAGTTGGGTTGGGTGTTTGAAGGGTGACCGGAGTGGGATTTTCAGTTTTGACAATTTTTTTTAAAGAAAATAAAAAGCCAGCGATTATGATACTGATATTGGTTGTTTGCAACAAATCAGGGCTTTAAAAGCAGCCAAATAGTGTCAAAATGACCCTCAGAATGCACCAGAATGCGTCTAAAGCCTCATAGCATCTGGGGGCCTAGGCAGCCCCCAGACTGTGGGGGCTTTGGGGAGAACATGGTTTGTAGAGATCCCACACTTCTCCTTATCTACCTCATTTATCCCTTTCAAGCACTTGACGGTCTCAGTCATGTCCCCCCTCTCTCTCCTGTCCTCCAGGGACTACATATTCAGTGCCCTCAACCTCTCCTCATACGCCTTTCCCTGCTGACCCGCTGTCATCTTTGTAGCCCTCCTGTGGACCTTCTCCAGCAGTTTAATGTCCTTTCGGAGGCGTGGGCACCAGTACTGAACTCTATACTCTAGATGTGGCCTCACCAGTGACCTGTACAAGGGCAGTATAACCTTCTCTCTCCTGCTAATGATCCTCCTAGCTGTGCATCCCATATGCATGGAGTTTTTTATTGAGACATGTTGGCCATCTCTTGGATAAAAAGGAAAAAGAGGAAATCCAGATGAAAACACCGCGAACGATAGTCCCATGGATGACCATGCAGCTCTCAAAGGGGCGGCCAGCCCAAATCAAAACGAAATACCAAAATAGAGAGCGCAAAAAACCTCTTAGCACTCAACAAATATTAAAGCGAAGTGAAGACCCAAAAACCAAAAAATGGGAGCGTTTTATAATGAAAAACACTCAAACTTTAATAAGGTCATCACGAATATAACACAGTAAGCAGATAGTGCTGGTGATTGCTACAAATAGAAAAACACCCCTAGCGCCTTGACTCACATGAGTCTTCAAAGGGGGTACTAGAACCGATCGTAGGCTCGTTTATAAATGTTCAATCAATTAATAATTTACGAGCCAGTGATTAAATTATTTAAAGTGACATACACCAAAAAAGAAGAAAGAAAAAAGATACCAATTGATTCTCATGATTAAAACAGAACCTGACAACATTTCTCAACATTTCTTATTTTTTACATTCAAGAAAACACATTTATACATTTTTAGAAGAAGTCAGGTAAATAATTCCAACCGGAATCCTGTTGTAAAAAAAGAAACAAAACGAAATTAATAATATTTCAATACAAAAAGAATCATTTTTAGAACAAGGCTACTAAGGTAACAGTCAAAAAATATAACATTTAATATCAGGGAGAGAATCATATGATTCCTTTAAACCTTAAGAAATGGTTTAATATCCCATTTGTCGTTAAGGCCATGTGGCCTTATGGAATTCATTTTAAAGATCCACATACACTCCCTTTTTAAAAGTTTATTTGCTCGATCCCCTTCCGAGGGTAAACTAGCAACATGCTCAAGCCCCATAAATTTTAAATGACCTGGGTTAGAGTTGTGGCACAGAATAAAATGTGTCCCAATAGGAGTGTCTTGACGTCCATTAATGATGGATCTGACATGCTCCTGGATTCTCTGCTTTAAGGGTCTTATGGTTTTACCAATATACAAAAAATCACAGGAACACCATAAGACATACACCACATACGAAGTATCACATGTGATTAATTCCCGTATGTCAACTGTAACACCTTGTTCTTTGGGATGTTCAAAAGTTTTTCCAATTACACTACATTTACAAATGTTGCACCTTTTACAAGAAAAAAATCCATTCGTTCTTTTCGGTATCCAGGAACCTGTGTCGGAAACACCACTCTCTCTCCCTGCTGTGAACCACCATGTCTTTAATATTCTTAGCTCTACAGAACGAAACCCGTGGCTTTGAACCTACTGCCTGTCCCACTATTTCGTCTCCTGTTAATATAGGCCAATATTTATGTACAATATTGCCTATCCTTCCTGCAACATGGTTAAATTCAGTGACAAAACTACAAATCTCAGGATCAGTTGTGTTGTTTCTTTTTTCTAAGATTTCTTCCCTATCCATCTCTCCAACCCTATCCAAAGTCTCAATAAGAAATCTTTCATCATAACCCCTATCTAGAAATCTAGATAACAGCTCACTCGATTGTATCTCAAAATCTGTGTCAGTACTACAGTTACGTCTAATGCACATAAACTGACTGAAGGGGATGGATTCTTTAAGTTTCGGGGGGTGGGCACTGTCAGCGTGAAGTAAAGAGTTCATAGCTGTTTTCTTTCTGAATGTCTGTGATTTAATATCAAAGACATTATGCCAATATTTTCACCTGTGAGGTTCAAATCTAAGAAATTTAAACTCTTATGATCAAAAGTATATGTGAAGTTCAAATTCAATTTATTATCATTCAAATAATCAATGAAAGAACGAGCTTCACTTTCATTTCCTTTCCAGATACAAATGATATTGTCAATAAAACGGTACCATTTCACAATATGTTTTAGAAAGGTATTTCTACTTTCATTCAACACATGATCCATCTCCCACCCTCCTAAAAACAAATTTGCATTGCTTGGAGCCATAGAGGCTCCCATAGCTGTGCCACGCTGTTGTTGATAAAAAGTCCCTTCAAATTCGAAAAAGTTATGTGTAAGAATGAATGTGAGTGATTCCAAAATGAATTCTACTGGTATATCATCATTTTTAGACTGACTTAGAAGTCTCTCAACAGCTCGTATACCATCGTGATGAATAATGCTGGTATAGAGAGACTCCACATCAATCCCTAACCAACCAAAATCACCATTCCATTCAATTGTTTTTAATTTTCTCAAGTAAGTCAGAACTGTCCTGTACATACGAGATAAGGTTAGAGACAAATGGTTGCAGGAAAAAATCAACAAATTTACCTAGATTCTGAGTTAAAGAATCTATACCTGCAACAATAGGACGTCCAGGAGGCATTTCCATGCTTTAATGCACTTTAGGTAATGCATAAAAGCATGGAACAATAGGAAACTCCTTCCATAAGAAGCCAAATTCTGTTTCAGTAATTTGATTGTCTGTCACCGCTTGTCTTAAAAATATATTAAGATGTTTTCTATAATCAGACGTTAGATTGTTAGGAAGCAGCTTGTAATTAGTTCTATCTGATGATAATTTTTGTACCATTTCAACATGCATTTCTCTACTCATAACAACGTTGCCCCCTTTGTCAGCAGGTTTCAGTACAATACTTTTATCTTGACAAATGCTTTCTAAAGCTTCTCGTTCTTTTATGCTGAGATTAAACCTCTTCGGTGTACTATTTGTATGAAGCAGGTCAAATACTTGCTTAGTTACAACTTTTTCATACATATGTATCGAATTGTTAAATGATTTAGGACAAAATTGAGATACAGGACGAAAATGTTTTTCTCTCATTATCCTAAAATCATGTCCCACGGAAGAAACACTGTTACCTCTCAGCCTAGATGTAGAAAAGGAAGTGGCATTATGCTCCATGAATACATTTTCCAAGGCTTCAAAGTCCTGGTCAAACTCAAGTTTCTCCTCGGTGGGACTCGAACATGCAGGTTCATTAAGGTCAAACAAAGTTTCTGTCTCAATGCCAGGGCTAAAGTCAAAAAGATTATTGTCTCTTGAAAGACTATCTATTTCTGATAGTAATATATCCAAATCAGAGTCATCAGAGATAGTCACAGTTTCTGTATTAATATACTCTGTACAGGCTTCTTGCTTTTGTTTCTGGAAATGCACTTTTAAATGTAGTTTCCTAAAAAACTTCTGCAGGTCTGCATATACTTGGAAGGGATTAACTTGTGGTATGGGGAAAAGCTGAGACCTTTCTTTAAAACCTTCTCTTCATACGCATCTAAAGTTTTATTTGATAGATTTAATATCTGTAGACAATGTCCCGTTTTCTTTCTCTCAGAATCCGCTCTGTTCCACTGTTTGGCCTTATGACCTCCCCCACGCTTTCCTCTCCTGGTCTTTCTTTTATTGAATCTTGTGGGGCAGGGCGTTTCTGAACATTTGTCTTTCTCTGCGTTGTTTGTTTCAAATTAACTTCTTTTGTTCTTATTGTTGTCATTTCAGGGCTTGATCTGTTATCTTTATTAGAGAATTTAACTCTTGATTTTGATCGACCGCGGCTCTGAGAGTGAGCTTTTCCCCAATTCAATATATTGTCACGCTCATAATCATTGGCATCCCTTTTTAATTTAGTAATTTTTCTTTGTATGACATCTGCTTCATGATCCCTGATTTTATTATTTAACTGTGTGTTAAAATCATGAAATTCAGTGCAATCCTTATATTTCAGTACAGTATCTCTGATGAGATTTAAATCTTTTGTAACTCTGCATATTTAATTAGATCATCTTTAATTAGAAGCTCCAAGAAAGTTTTAAGCAATTAGCCGCAGCTTGCAACCACTCTTCTTTAAAGGCGAAATTATCAAGGCCACAGGAAGGAATTACAGAGACCCTTAAACCTCTTGGTACTTGTTCTCGATTTATATACTCTTTGAGGGTACTGACGTTAAACGCTATCTCTGTGTCCTTAATCAATAAAGACTCCAACTTAAGTCATTTCTGATGTTTGTGTCAGTACTTATAATATCTGAAGACGTACCTTGTGCCTTATTCAGTTTTTCTCTAAGAATTCTTCTCCTTTCTTCAAAGGTAGCAGGTTCTCTTCTCACCCAGTCCTGATCGGTGTCTTCACTCGAGCAGTTTACTCCAGGTGTAACATTCATTATAACAACCCTTAGAGTGAAGAATATATTCCTTAGGACAGGGATAAATTGCAGCAAATGTATCACCCAAGGTTATAGTAAATCCAATGGATGGATGCTACCCCCTCGCAGCATCCATGTTCAGCAGTGGAATACAAAGGCAAAAATAGAAATCCAGACGAAAACACTGTGAACGATAGTCCCATGGACAACCATGCAGCTCTCAAAGGGGCGGCCAGCCCAAATCAAAACGAAATACCAAAATAGAGAGCGCAAAAACCTCTTGGCACTCAACAAATATTAAAGCGAAGTGAAGACCCAAAGACCAAAAAATGGGAGCGTTTTATAATGAAAAACACTCAAACTTTTAATCAGGTCATCACGAATATAACACAGTAAGCAGATAGTGCTGGTGATTGCTACAAATAGAAAAACACCCCTAGCGCCTCGACTCACACGAGTCTTCAAAGGGGGTACTAGAACCAGTCATAGGCTCGTTTATAAATGTTCAATCAATTAATATTTTATGAGCCAGTGATTAAATTATTTAAAGTGACATACACTAAAAAAGATGAAAGAAAAAAAAAAAGTTACCAATCAATTCTCATGATTTTTTGCGCTCTCTGTTTTGGTATTTCATCTCTTGGATAGGCAGGTTTATGTGCACTTTTCCACTGTTCCCTCTCATACAGAGGGTTCTGGTAAAGTTAAGGGCCGAGTTGGCCTTCATAATTCTGGTGGCCCCGCACTGGCCCAGACAAATCTGGTTCTCTTTGCAGCATTTGGCAGTGGAACCCCCAGTCTTGCTCCCAGTCTCACTCCCTCTGAGTGCTTTGAAGCATCCAGATCTTCAATCGTTGCACGGCTATGCCTGACTCCTGAGGACGTAGAACTTTCCCGCTTTGGAGTTTCCCCAGCGGTTGCAGCTGTTCTACTGCAGCTTGGAAGCCATCTACTCAGTACACCTACTGGCAAAAATGGAAATGTTTTACAGTATGGTGTGCTGCCAGTCAGCTGGACACCTTAGTTATGAGTCAGTCTGGTGGTGGACTGTCTTCTGTCCCTTATGGACTCTGATCTTGGGTATTCCTCCATTAAGGTCCACTTGCCTATTGTGTTGACTTTCATACCTTCACTGATGGCAGAAGGGTGGCCAACCTTGCAGGTACTTTCAGGTTTTAAAGGTATTATACTTATGCTCCCCCTGGTCCATGATCCAGTTCCGGTGTGGGACTGTAATTTGGCTCTGGAGACCTCTTACTGCGCTTCCCTTCAAGCCTGTTGCTACTTGTGAGCTGCACTTCCTCTCTAGCAAGACACTATTCCTAGTGGCTGTGACATCTGCACAATGCATTCCGAAATTATAGGCTCTGGTTGCAGATCCTTCTTTTCTTTTTCACAAGGATAGGGTTACCTTGCGTACCAATGCTAGTTTTTCTGAGCGAACACTGAATCAGTCTGTTGACTATCCATTTCTTTTTTCGACTCCTACGAATAGTGGGAAACATAATATTCATATGCTTGAAGTCCATCAGACGTTGCATTGATACCTTGATTATACTAAGGATTGTAAAAAATCCTTTCAGCTGTTCGTGGCTTTTGCTCCCAGAATGGTGGGCTCCCGTGTTTCAGACAAGAGGCTGTAGCTCACAGGTGGTCAAACAATGCTAGAGGAAAAAGTAAATGGCATATCCATGGATTCACTCTTACTCACTGGCACTAGTAGGAATAAAAGGGATACTGGGAGAGGTAGTAGGTTTCATAATAACAACAAAACACCTATTTTTGTTACAACTTTTACCCCTCAAACACATTTGATAAATGAAATTGTTCAGAAAAATTGGCATTTGCTTAATACAGATAGAAAGCTAAGCAAAGTTGTGGAGAATGTTCCGAGAATGTTTTTTAAATGAGTTTCTAATCTAAAGGACCTTTTAGTGCAAAATACTCACTGGGATAAATGTGAGGGTCGAGCTAAATATAGGCATTTACCAGTGGGGAACCACAGATGTGGGAATTATTTATATTGTAAATGTATTACTACTGGTAAACATTTTCTTTGCTCATCAAGTGAGGGGGAATATCTTATTTTGGATTTTATTTTTTTACATGCTCTATAGAAAACATTTTATATTTGGCCACATGTACAAAGTGCCCAGCTTTCTGCATGGGCAAGACCAAAAAAAAAAAGCTAAAAGCGTATAGGTGAGCATGTGAGGAGCATTTGTAAACTGGATGGAGTGAGTGCTTTAGCACAACATGTACAGAAAAAGGGTGTGGACCTTCAGTTTTATTTTCATAGTGTAGAGAGGATATATGAAAAAAGACTAGGGGAGGAGATTTGGATACAGTTTTGTTAAAAAGGGAAACTTTATGGCAATATAAACTGAAGTCATATATATTTCCTGGATTAAATGACTATTTCCAGTTGACCCCCCCCTTTGAAAGAAATCATAAAATATGTAAGCAGTAACCCACGACAGGGTGTGTGGTTATTGGAGATCAATCAACATCCCAGGTGCGTTGTGAGACACGAGGCCACAGGCAGAGTGTCTTCACAGCACCCGGGGTGTTGATTAATCCCCAGTAACTGCACATCCTGGAGTGGGTTATTGCGCTTATAACATGGGGTGTCACCAGAGGTTAAAAAAATAGAGTAAAGCATGATTACATGATGAAAACGTAGGAACTTTTTTCTGTGTTCTGCCACCACCACAAGTACTGTGTTGCTGACAGTGCTGAATTTAGCTCAATATGCAGTCATGTCAGTGCTGAATCTAGCTTAATGTGCACTGCTGAGCACTGACCATAGAACTCAAGTAAGTGAATATGTATTTTTAGAAACTATGCAGGCACTGCAGCATGATGGGTAAAGACATGGGAAACTTCTAAATATTAACGAACGGCAAGTTGCCTCTGTTGGCTAAAATGTGCTGTGTCCCTGTAGCACTACCAGGGAAAATGTCACTGGACGGAGCCAGAGAGAGGGAGAAGTTCACTATGTGAACTGACACAGAAAGACTGGAGAATGCAGCAGCTTTCATATAATGCTGTCACGGGCTGTTGGTGTGTCTCTGTGCTGGTGCTGAGCTTATCTAGCTCTCTCTCTCCCCGGGAAACAGTAAAGCTGCGCTTCTGGCTTTACCCTAACACTCTTGCATACTGATTTGTGCATGGTCAACACAGAAAGAGATGCACACTGACTGGGCTCCCATATCGACTTCTTGTGTTTGATTATTCTACTGCTTTTCTCTGCATCTCTCTGTCGACCTAAAAACACGAAGCACACTACACAGACAGTGAAAGTGATCCCGTTGGGCTGTCTGTTTCTACTCCTGGCCTTCTCTCTCTCTCTCTTGCTCTGTCCCTTTCTGTGACAGCAGTTGCACACCACAAGACCCTAATGTACAATCTCCCAGTCGGTGTGTGCTTGGGGTTTATCGAGAGAAAGTGCAAACACAGGATCTGCTGCCTTTCAGCCCACAATGTGGCACCTGCTCACTTGCTCTGTGACACAGCCGGCAACAACAAATCTCCATCTCTGCCTGGTCTCAGTGTCACAGTGGGAGAAATAGCATGGCGCTGGTTGGAGTCAAGTGCTGCTGTACGCAAGGAGACATGACGCAGTAACAATAGTAGGGAGCAGTGCTGGATGGGACCAAAGAAGCCAATGACTGTCACGCTGCAGAAGGCGATAACAAGGGAAGGGGAATGCCGCGGACACAGCAGAACAAGAAACCGGACCGTGGAGAACATGAAGACCGGACACAGCCGACACACTGACAGTGGCAAACCGGTGAAACAAGTGACAGCAGGTTGGCTGTCGTCCCCTCTCCATCCCACTCTCTTTTGCGTGACAGCCGTAGCACAGGTGCAGGGAAAATTATGCGATCTGCACAGCAGGTGGCTGGGTAAGCATATACAGGCAAACTTAGTCCTATGCTGCCAGTGTCTGATGGGATCTTGGTCAAGCAAACAGAGCCCGGCGCCACAAGATTGTGGTGGGATATAAAATGCCTCTCTCCTTCTGTGCCGCACTCACTCCTGGCTCTCTCGGTCTCTGTTTCTCTCTCTTGTACCTCTCGCAGTACATATCACTGTGTGGAGTGGGGGCACCAAAGACATCACAGTCAGCAGTGGAACTGGGCAGGCAGAGGTACAGGAACACAGGGAAGGGTGCACAAAGCAGCACTCGCTCCCAAGAGACCGATACAGAGAACAGTGCAACCAGTGTGACTGCACTGTGATAAAATACATGATCAGCTTCGGCTCTCACTCTCTTAGCGAGGATGCTAATGGCTGCTGCTCACACTGCAGTTTTTGGCACAATAACTAGATCAGGACTGCTCACTGATCTGTCACTGGGGCCACTTCACTACTTGCTGAGCGTATATCTGGGATTAATCAACGGTCACTTGATGGCTCTGCACCAATCCAGCAACTGTCTTTCCCTATCAAATGTTATAAGGTGATTTATGTATTCATTTGGATAGATGGTTATCCCGCCTGCTCTCACAAGCTGGTTATCTTCTTATGCTTGAATTTGGCATATTTTCTCAGGTTTCCTACCCTCTCCTGTGTGCCTGGTTAGGTCCTGGCTGCTTCAGTCCCTGCCAGTCCAAAGATCCTCTGAGCTTGTTTCTGGCAGGGAACAGAAACCTGATGGGACCTCCCATATTATATAGGAGGTGACGATGCATGTCAACTTAGGTGGTCCCAGCTAGCAGAATTTTTCTGGGTGGTCCTGATGCTGATGGCTTACAGTTCTATGATGTGGCTCGATGGAGGAGATTACTGTAGAATTAATTTATTTCACTTTAAAAAGTCTTGCTATATTCACTATAGAAAGAGACCCACTAAATCAATTGAACAGCTAAGTTAGTTATCTGTGTCTAACTTATTATATGGAAGTACAGGACAGTGAACTGTAACTGCAGCTAACAAGTCGCATAGCCTCGGACCACTAAATTAAACAAACGCGCTACTTTTCAATTCTACAATATCTCAAAGATGTACTTTTACAGTAAGTAACTATTCTTTATCCATACTTGGACAGGACAGCTGGTTAATTTGTGGGAAAACCAAATCAAGATAGCAGTGTAAGCAACTGTGAGCCTGATGCAGAAATAGTTTCCTTCTGAACTTGGAAAAATCCAGCCTGGAAGCTGTACAGGTTTTGCATTTTGCAGGAGTAGAATGGACACAGTAGAAGGAAGTGCGTCTCTCCCTCTGGAGAGGGTCCAACACCTCGTACACTGTGCAGCACTCTTCCAGTTAGAAGAAAGTGCAGTTCAAAATTTCTTAAAACTACTGGGACTCAAGTCCTCGACTACAGCAACAATTCCATGGGCAAGACTGCACATAAGGGATGTGCTCTGATACCCCAAGAAGTACTGGTGTCAAACCACTTGCCACTGACTCATGTTCCAATGAAATCAACTTTGTTCGGGGCTCTGGTATGGTGGTAGGATGTGCAGAATTTAAGAACTAGCATACCTTTTCAGTAGACACAGCTCAGTTTAGTGCTAACCACAGATTTGTATGTATGAGGAATGTCAAAGGACAAATGACCACAAATGAGTATGGTCTCGTAGAATGATTAAAATGTATCCGTATGTTCGAGCCAGTAGCAATACATGTGTCCCTGAGGTCCATATCCTCATTTGTTCATAACATGCTGCAAATAAGGGCAGGCAATACTGCAACCATGTTTTACTTAAATGAGGGGGGTCAGCAGATCCTCAACTTTGTAGGGAGTCCCACTGATTCTCAAAACTTTGTAGGGAGTCCCTGAGCATTTTGAATCCGACTTGGTTTAATCACAGAAATGCCTGCAATACATTTTGCTGGAAACACCATTTTGTTAGCAGACAGCTGCAGCAGGATGGACCATGCCAGCTACAGACTGCCTATAAATTAGAAAACACTGAACTCTGCATTCACAAAATGGGGAATTTCAGAGATGAATCTGTTTGCATCCTGAAAAAGAGAGAGCTGCCTCTTTTCCGCTGTAGACCCTCATCTCTAGGAACACTCCCAGAAGATACTGTCAGCATCTCATGGGATGGGAAACCTCCTCGGATTCCAGCCTTGCCATCAAGGAGGTTTCTTCTACGGTGCCGGAGGAACGCCTTGGTTCCTCTCTGGGCCAGGGCGAGAGCACCGCCACGGCAGTCACCTCCTTGGAGGTACAGGCTCACCTGGTGTTGCGGCCCATGATCGCTGGGCCCGGCACCGGTGGACCCTTGGCGCCATTCGCGGTGCCCGGGGTTGGGGTGATGCCGTGCCCTGTGGCGGTGCCGTTCACAGCACAGTTGGTTCTGGAGCTCCCGTCCCAGGGTCGCTAGTCTGGCGGTATGCGTGGTCTCCTCCTTTTCAGAGGAGGATGACTTGCTGGCCAATCTGGACTGGTGTCCTGACAACCTGGGGTCAGAGAGCCCTCCTGAACATGGCACCAGGTAACCCAGTGTTCACCTCCCGTGCTCCCCAGAGTCTGTTGTCTCTGTGAGCCCCCTTTCCGACCCCGGCGTCGGGGGGGGGGGGGCCGTGGTGGATAGCAGTCCATGGGGACATGATTTGGCAGTCTCGACTTTGGGTCCTGGGTCAGCTGCCATGTCTGGTGCTGCTTTGGCCCCATTGGTTGGGATGGGGACGACTTCTTCTGTGGCCTCCCTCGGGGTCTGTGGGATTGGTGGTCCCCCTAGCACCAGGGTCGAGGAAAAGGGTAGCTTCACAGTATGAGGGGTTGAGAGGCCGGGGTGAAGCACAGGGGCCCTCCTCCACTTCCCTGCAGGGGATGGGGCAGAGTCGCAGTGCAGAGCCCCGCTTCTCCTCCTCGGAGGTGCCCATAGTGAGCGGTGCTGAGGGTTGTCCTTCTGGATCCATGTAATCCCAGTCACACCACAGGGGAGGTTCCCCCTCAGGGCTCAACCAGGATATGTTTTCACATCTGTAGCATATGCTGACTGGGTCAACCCCCAGATCCCCTCGAGCAAGAGGCTCTTCAGCGAGGTCTCAGAGCCCTGGCAGAGGCCGGACACTTTCGGTTAGGTGCTCTTCCCCAATTCCTCTGCAGTCACCTCCTCCTCTCCTGGGCCATGTGGGTCCTACGGGGCCCTTAACCTGGGAGACATTCAAGGCCACTGCGGCAGCCTTTCCTAGATATGTTAGAGCCATGGACGAGCAGGTCTTTCGCCTGTCTCCTCCACTGCAGGAGATCTCTGAGCACCAGAGTTCCTCGGCTTCCTCTTTCAGGGAAGAGGATCATTCAGTCCATCTTTCATTGATGCTGATTTCACTGAATAGCAGCGTTTCCTCTCAAGGTTGGCAATACCGAGCAGGAGACTCGGTCCTTCCTGAGCGAGTTTAGTGTGCACCACCTAGTGGTACCATCCTGGCTTATTCCCTTCCAGGAAGCGCCAGTCTGCACCTGGCAGTCACCAGCCGCCTCATCCCCAGCCCCAGTGGACTGCAGGAGGAGGTATTGTGCTCTCCAAGAGTCTCTTGATTCTTTGCCTCACCCGCCTTTGGTGCGGACGGCCTTAGATATTCCTCTGGGCTTCAACACCAGGCGCACTACCAACCACTGGATCCGGATTCCATCGAGTTCGACCGATGGGGAAGAAGAGTTTCCTCTTCAGCTCATGTGCTGCTTTGTGTCAGCTCGTATCGGCTTACATCAGGCACATCACGCTGCCTTCAACAGGCACCTGTGGTCGATGTTCGCGCAGGGGCTAGCA
Organism: Neoceratodus forsteri; assembly: GCA_016271365.2. Classification (NCBI taxonomy): domain Eukaryota; kingdom Metazoa; phylum Chordata; order Ceratodontiformes; family Ceratodontidae; genus Neoceratodus; species Neoceratodus forsteri. Next base: position 649,631,394 of record CM057458.1, on the reverse strand, counting down.
TCTCTACCTGATTCGGGGGAATCTAGGCAAGCCATTGCCCTCTCTGCACAGGGTCTGGAGCTTGCAAGGCACCAAGCAAGGGCATCTTATGACGCCAATGAGGTGGCCTCCAGAGTAGCAGGGAGAGTGATCTGCATCAGGCAGACGGCATGGCTTCACCTATCCAGGTTGTCACCTGTTGCTCAGTGTGGGGTGATTTCCTCCGCTTTCCAGGGGATCCATCTTTTCTCCCGCAGGGCAAGGAGGAACTTACACGGTGGGGTACCTCAGGGTTCAGTATTAGGACCGGTCCTCTTCAATGTCTTTATAAGCGACATTGCAGAGGGACTGGAAGGAAAAGTATGTCTCTTTGCAGATGACACAAAGATCTGCAACAGAGTTGATGCACAAGGTGGGGTGGAAAGGATGAGAAGGGACTTGGCAAGGTTAGAGGAATGGTCAAATGTATGGCAGCTTAGATTTAGTGCTAAGAAGTGCAAGGTAATGCACCTGGGAAACAAAAACCCAGGGGAAGAGTACACAATGGGGGTGAGATACTAACAACAACAAAAATGGAAAGGGACCTGGGGTAGTCATATCAGATGACCTAAAGGTGGGCAAGCAATGTGAGAGGGCAGTAAGGAGGGCTGGGGGTATACTGGGATGCATAGGGAGAGGCATCACCAGTAGAAAACAGGAAGTTGTTATCCCTCTGTACAGACAGCTGGTGAGACCCCATCTGGAGTATTGTGTGCAGTTCTAGAGACCCAATCTCCGCAAGACATAGACAGGATGGAAGCTGTCCAGAGGAGGGCAACTAAAATGGTGCAGGGTCTGCACCGGAAGACATATGAAGAGAGACTTAAGGAGCTTAATATGTATAGCCTTGAGGAAAGGAGGGAGAGGGGGACGGATAGAAACGCTCAAGTACCAAGGGAATCAACAAAGTCCAAGAGGGTAGCATCTTTCAGAAAAAGAGGTGTGCAAGAACAAGGGGGCACAATTTGAAGATAGAGGGGGGGCGGCTCAGAGGTAATGTAAGGAAGTATTTTTTCACAGAGATTGTTGTGGATGCATGGAACGGCCTTCTGGAGGAGGTTGTGGAGTCAAAAACAGTGGTGGAATTCAAGCATGCATGGGACAGTCATAAGGCAATTCTAGGGGATGGGGGTAGGAAAAAGTAGGCTGCTGGAAAACTAGGATCTGCAGCTTATCCATTAGGTAGGGAAATGGGCAGACTGGGTGGGCCAAGTGGTCCTTATCTGCCATCAAATTCTATGTTGTACGGGTGTCTTCCCTCCCCCTTGCTATGGGGGACACCTCCTCGGCCTGACCAGCCTTAGACCTTGTACAGCCTAGTAGGGCTGTGGGGTCTCCCCCTCCTGCACCTCTCCCACAGGAGGCTGAGGGAACCTGTTCCCTCAGGGCAATGCCAGGTTCCCTTAGGGGGGCTTGGTACTCACCCAGCAGTAATGAATGGTTAAGACTGACAAGGGAAGATATGTAAATGAGGTCCCTCAGTTTCTCCTAAGAATAAAATAGAAAAAACTAGGGGTGAGAACAAACAGCAGTTTACTTATGGTGAGGTATCCAAGGGACATCTTGCATCCAAGAAATCCATACTGAAATGGATTATAACTTCTGTTAAGTTTAGCTAGACCAGAGTGGCGCAAGTTCCCCCAGAGGGAGTAAGAGCACATTCCACAAGTAAAACAGCTGTCAGTGGCTGCAGTGAGAAATGTGCCACAATTAGGTGTTTATAAAGTTGCTGCCTGTTTATCCCTAAAGACATTCACATCACATTGTGGCCTGGAAATCTAGACAAGGAAGAATGCTATATTCATGATATCAGTTCTTCTAGATCGATTTCCTAAAATTGGCAAAGGTTTTTCTTTTTTATTTTTTTGTGACCTCATCCGTCATATTTGTATTGCTAGAAAGGGTTACTAACCACAGTAACTGTATTAATTCTAATGGATGTGATGGGTAGGCACAGTAGCCTTTCCCTTCGTCCTCAATTAAGATAATAATAGGTTCTTTCTTTCTTTTTTTCTATTAAACTTTACCTGCAGGCTCATTGATCCTGTCCCCACCCCCTCCACCCGGCTTCCTACCTCAACTGTGACCGGGACCCAGAGACCCCCACGGATTGCCCCCAGCAGAGCCAAATGGGGGGAAGGCTGTCCTTCCCCACCCAGAGACACACATTCAGTATTGGTTCCCGGTTGGGTGGTAGTGTGGGGCAGAGGGCTGGTGGGCAGCCTGTCATGAGTCCGGCCGACCCTTCCCAGTTTCCACTAGCCCCAGCGGCACAGGCGGTGCATGCATGTGTGGGCCCACATGTCCCAGAAGTGCAGCTCCCCCTCCCGTAACCTCAGTCCGCAGTGCATTGGCGCTGCCACCAGTGCTCCACCTGGTAGCAGCTAAGAGCAAAGACAGCTCACCACCCTAATCCAGGAGAAGTATGCTTGAGCATTTAAATATTACATGCCCCAATAGACATTTTATCTTTATAATATATTTCTGTAATTGTTAATAATACAGATTAGTCACACCTTCCTTTGACTCTTTGGCTAAAAGCTTATTCGTTGAGGGGCAGGAAAGTGACCAGTTCATCATTTGAATAATAAATATTTTGGGGCATAGAGCATGTCCGGATTGAGTTCAGAGATTTTATTGTGCCCATTTATCACATCCAATAGAGAACAACACAGACGACCATGGTGAGTAACCCCAACTCACCCCAAAAATAAGTTGTTTTCATGTCTCTGGAGATAAGTTTGGAGAGTTGACCCCAGCATTCCTCCTGGACAAAATATACAAGTTGTTCTTGTCATAACTGGCAAATTGAAACGTGGGGTAGGGGTGGGATTTAATAGCACGTTGCTTGCTGATCCAGGGAAATACCAGCAATATCAAAAGGATCAACATTGTGTGTGTGATAATTATAAAAACAGAAGTGTTTGCTTAAATTGCAGTTTGTGACAACTTGGCATATTCTTTTTTTACAAGGCAACACTGGATACTAATAAAGTAGTAGAAGCCAATAATCCTAAAACTGATGTTGGAGGAGAAGATGCCATCCTACAGACTAGAACCTATGACTTGTACATCACATACGACAAGTATTATCAGACTCCAAGGCTGTGGTTGTTCGGATATGACGAGGTACCAGTGCGAGTCCTTAATTTTTCTTGTCTGTTTTTGCTCTTTGTCACAGTACCACTTCCACACAGGGAGACCAATCACTGGAACTGCAGCAGTCAGTGGGTTCCCCATACCTTCTGCTGGCTGTGCATGCTCTGGGTTTAGCTTAGCATACACAGCTGGAATAGAACTAGATAGTTCCTTAAGGCAGCTGCTCTACTCATGAATGAGGAAACTGAGCCAAAATGAAGCCTTTCATATTTGAAATGATAGCCTTTTTTAAGTCAGTTGGGGACACTGAGAGTAGAGTGGCATGTGTTTTTATACAACCTGTTTCATCTGTATCCCAGTGCCCTTAGCAATGTTAGAAATTTGTAACGCAGGAAACTGGACACAGTACACATGTACCAGCCATTAAGTACATCAAACCAGAATATCAGACATCGCCATTCTGCATTAGAACCTTATTGATTGGGAATATGGTTAGGATACTGTGGATAACTCCCCAACTCTTTCAGAAAGCACCATGGGACCTTTAATTTCACCACAAATTGGCAAAAAGGACATCTGTTTAACATCTCACCTGATAATTGCAGCTCCAATAATGTATCCCCCCTATGCAGCACTCCAGTTCAGTTATCGCAAGTGCCTGATGTGAGACATAGCATACAACATCCAGTCTTTCAGACCCAGATGCAATGGTGGGTACAGTACCGCCCGAGTCACTGACATGACACTGCACTAACATTGTTTTAAAAATTGATTCCCCACACATTATTGGCAAACCAAGTAACTCTACCTAAACAGCTGCACTGCTGCTGCCAGTTTGTCAAAACCTCACACACAAGAGCTATCAGATACAGTACTTTGATGGCTACTTTGTAGTTCAATGCTACCACCACCACCTGACTATTATGATATATCTGCCTGGTTCTCATCCCACATTTTGGCCTCTACACACCCAGTGCATAGCCTTTATTTAAGGCAACAGAACCACCCTTTTAGTCACTTCCAGGAATCTCTTACCTGCTATTTATCAGACAGTCTACTTTTACACTTTGTAATTGTGCTCTTTGGTAGTGGGACTTGCTCAATAAAATGGTTTTACCTGTACCAAAAACTCTGCACAGTCATGGAGAATATTAAAAATAGAATTATTAATATTTACACAACTAAATTACAGAATGTACACGAAAATACAAGAGGGACCAAACACACTAGGGAATGCAAAATAACCATTTGAACAGACAATTTGCAGAAAAAAAACTCTTTAGTCTCACTCTAAGACCTACAATACCTTACCGGCTCGTAAGACTTTAAGTTGCACTTTGACGCAGGATCCCCTTTTCCAGTGAGCATCAGGTATCTTCCTGTGCCGGGCAAAATCTGACTCCTGTATTCTTGGGAGTTACAAAATATTCCCCTCTGAGCTCAGCCAGCTCATCTGTGTACATTATCATGCCAGCCACAGGGATCCGCTTCCCTTTGTTCCTGTGTGTGAGAAGCAGGTCCAAACCGGTTCTGAAACTGGTACTTGTAACCCCAGACCGTAGAACACTGAGTAGTCACAGAGAATATTAAATATTTACACTATTAAATTACAGCATATACACTAAAATACAAAAAGGATAAAACACACTATGGAATGCGGGATAAAACCAGTTAAAACAGACAATTTGCAGAAAGAAAAAAAACACTCTAGTCACACACTAAGACCTACAGTACCTTACCCGCTCATAGGACTTTAAGTTGCACATACAGAGGGTGAGAGTTCATCTCATGGTCCCTTTTCCAGTGGGCATTTGATACATCTTCCTGTGCCAAGTGAAATTTGACTTTTATTCTCTTGGGGAGTCACGAGAGATGCCCTCCTCTGCACTAGCTTCAGTAAGCATTGTCATGTCAGTCACATGGGTCAGCCTTCCTTAGTCCTCATGCTCAGGAAGCTGATATAGACTTGACTCTGGTACACATACATAACCCTAGACAGTGGTGTGTTTGCGGCTTCTCACATGAATCAGGCTGCCTTTATGGTTTGTTCAAGGCCTCGACACGGGGAGGGGGGGGGTTAGCAACAGAAGCATGGATTCTGCAGACAGTCCCTTTCATATGATAAGGAGGAAGCTGTTAGGCTATTATGAAAAGTAATCCTGTGCCCACTCCCAGAGAGAAATCCGCTCACCACAGGGACCCTTTATAGTTGTCTCCTTTGTGAAAAATGCTGTAATCCTTTGACTACCTGGGAGGAATGTGTCAAAATATTTCACAACTGTGTCACAGGTATGCCCCATGAACAGTATGTCACTTCAAACAACATGAAGTCTTGCTGTATTCTGACTATGTGCAGTGCTCTCCAATCTTTGAACTGCCCCGGAGAGGAAAGAGTTAACTTTCCATGCAAGGCATGGAACGCCGAGCTCGAGCTCAGTTGAGCCTCTGTCTGCTGTTGTTTGAACCCCAACCACCAGATTCTTTACTCCGCCTCACTGAACAGTCGCTCCGGAGATTTCTCCTTCTCTCGGTTCGAAAAAGTCGGTTAAAGTGTTGTTTTTTCTCTCGGTTTCAACCGAATTTCTACAATTTAACCTGTCGGTTAAGTCTCTGTCTGTGGTACCGTGAGTACTAGATAGGTTTCTATATTAGTTTTCTGTGTGGAACTTGTAAACATTGGATCAGTTCGGTTTGAACCGATCAGGTTTGTGAAAACGTTTTTTCTGATTTATTAGAGTGTGGTAACCGGTCCGTATCGGTTCTAAAAAAAACAGATTTCATTACGTTTTTTTCCCAAGACCCGTAACACGGTCAGGAACCGATAGGGGTGTCTTGCCTGGTGGATTGCCGAAAAAAGGGTAAGTTTGGTTAGGACTGACCATGTCTGAGAAACCCAAGAAAAAAACGGGCCCACTGGGTTTCAACACTGTAGTGTGTGTGGGGAAGCCTTTGCTGAGGCTGATCCCCACACCACCTGTGTTTATTGTCTGGGGTTTGACCACCTCGATTCAGACTGCTAGATTTGCAAAAGTTTTCCCAAAGCTACCCTGGATAAGAGAGTAGGTAGAGTAGGTAGACTGAGGGAAAGGGAGGCCGAGAAGTCCGCTGACCCAGATGGCCAGCCTGGTTCGGGTCCGACCGAACCAGAAGGAGTGCCCTCTGACCAGGGCGAGACTTCTTCGGGCAAAAGGAGAACTGACTCTGAGGAGTCTGTTCCGGTTAAAAGAAAAAGAAAGGATAAGTCAGCCGGTTCGGATCCACAAGTTCTTTCTCCGACTGCTGATGAAATAGCCAAAGCGATGAGGATTGTTCAGTCGCTAACTCCGGTTCCGACTGAACCGGCACCATTGGTTAGGGGCTCGGTTCGGTCGGTTCCCCCAGTTCCGGATTATGATTTAGTAGAATTTTATGAACCGGAGGAGGAGGAGGGAGAGTATGAAGATAGTGATGGTGATTATGAAAGTCTCGATGTGCCCATTGACCCGGACATCTCCCCAGACAGACCTTCAGGTGTTTCTCCTCCTAGGCTTTCTGAGTCCCCTTCCCACTTTATGTTTTACAAAAAAGTGGCTGAAACCCTCCAGCTTCCTATGGAAGAAGCAGTAGAGAATCAAGAGGAGCCTGATTACGTTGAGATGATGGACATCCCAGAGTCCAGGAGATTGTCTATTCCCCTCCATAAGTCTTTTGGGAAACAGACATTTAAAATTCTAAAAACTCCTAATTCCATACCTCCTGTGGACAGAAGAATGGACAAGAGTTATACTCTTTCAGGCTCAGATACGGAGTTCCTTTCCCAGCAATGCAGCCATGTTGGGGTTGTACAGACTGCTGCCTGTGATAAGGCAAATATACCCTTGGCTTCACACCCCCCAGATAAGGACTCCAGGAGGACTGATGACATGGCAAAGAAACAGTACATGGCAGCATCTTTGGGACTCAGGCAGGCTAACTGTATGGCCTACACAGCTAGATACCAGAAGTCCAGGTGGGACACTGTGATGGCTCTAGCTAAACAGGTCCCTGACCAGCTTGCCAAGGAGCTGGAGCGGGTGGCTACAGATGGGATTGAGGCATCCAAGGTGCAATTTCATGCTGCTGTGGACTCCAGTGATGTTTCATCTAGAGTCATGGCTACATCTGTGTCCCTTCGAAGGATGGCTTGGCTCAGATGTACTACCCTGTCACAGGATACCCAGACTAAGGCCATGGATTTTCCTGTCATTGGTAATTCTCTGTTTGGGGAGCAGACAAGAGAACTACATGAAGAAAATGGACGAGTACAGGACCACCTATAGAAGTGCTCAGGCCAAAGAAAGGCAAGCCACTCCCTAGAGGCAGTATTCCAGGGGCAGGGGCAGGCCTTTTCATAGGCCTTTTTACCAAGCCCAGGCCTTCTCTTCTGCCTTTGCTCAGAGGGGGTTCTTTAGAGGGAGAGGCAGACAGGGTATGAGCAGGTTTGTAGGATACTCCTACTGGTGCACTGCACAGCCATTTAAATGTTTGTAATTGTTTTCAGTAACTTTGAGGACTTTAGATATGTTAATGTTTTCTCATTGAGTACTTCAGTTCTTCACGTAGCACTTAAGATATTACCAAATAATGGCAGTTAGTTCAGAACTTTTCTTCGTATTTTCACCTTTCATTTTTTAGACAGTATTACTGTAACTTTCTTCTAGCTTTTTCCCTTACATATTTTATAAGCTATGTTGATAACTGGATGATGCAGTGCTTTATGTATTTTTCAGTTTTGAATTAATAATGAAAATAAAAAGTAAAAAAAAGTTTCTGTTTGATATACATGTTAAATAGTATGTTTTCCCAGTTACCTTTAACACTTTCATTTGATTCACAGGAAGCTTGATAGACTAGATGCTACACAAAATATAATGAAGCCGTATGATTGTGCTGTTTGACCTTCACAGTGTGAGTGAAGGACTGAGCCCACTGTTGAGTTTTTGTGTACATGACCTGAACTGTCCATGCCATTCTTTCTGCATAAACACTTCCTACTGTATATTAGGATGTGTATGCAAGATGTCCTAGCAGCAAACGAGCAACATTGATTGCTTCCAGACATTCTGATGCCAGAAAAGGGAGGGGGACAGCATTCCCCTGCCAGAGAAGGCAACTGTTAGATGGTAAAATGCATCACCGTATTTTTAAAATAGAACCATGATTCTTAAATAAACATCTAATAGTGCTGAAACAGTAATTTTACCTAAATGTTTGTCTCTGTTCCTGAAAAAGGAAACCAAGAAAAGAGACACAGAATTACCACAAAGTGGCAATTTAAACAGCAAAGAAACACTTTTTTTTTTTTTTTTCAATAAAAGGAAAAAAGTGGTTCCCTAAAGGCCGGAACTGCACCCCAAAACAGTATTTTCCTTTTCCTGAGAACCAATGCAGAGCCGGAGAATCTGTAAAAATAATTAAAATACACCATAACTAATGCAGACCATCAAGAAATGACTAAAACAAATAATAAACTTTAAATAAAACAATAAACCATAATCGTCTCAGAAGAGGAGAGAATACTTTCAGGCAAATACTTTTTCAGGTGGAGAAATAAATCTGCCGTCAGAATGCGAGGGTGACAATGACTACACAGCAGAATCTTGAATTTCATTCTAAGATTCTCTAGTTGGCATACACAATTCTAAGCTCTGGGGTAACATAGAAACATAGACCATGATGACAGAAAAAGACCAGAGGTCCATCCCATCTGCCCATATTCCCTATAATCCCTGGAACCTTCCTTGGAACGTATTGTTCCTCCAGGGTACTTACTCTCCCCGTCCGATCCCCATTCTCTTCCCTGGTCTTGTCGCCCCAGGTGACCACTGTTCCCTTCATTTGTCCCATGCCTGCTTGAATCCTCTGACTGTGTTTGCACCCACCACCTTGGCCAACAGACTGTTCCAAGGTTACACCACCTTTTCTGTAAAGAAGTACTTCCTCACATCCCTCCTGAAACTCCCTCCTGTTAATTTCTACTCATGACCTAGAGTTGCTATTCAAGGTAAATAATTTTCCACAGTTTACCTTGTTAATTCCTTAAAGGAACTTGAAGGGTCTCTATCATATCTCTCCTCTCTCTTCTGGTTTAGAGTAAATACTTATCTCACTTTGAGGGGGAGCTCTTGCAGCAGGTTACACCATATAAGGGCTGAAGCCGGCAGGCACCAGGACCCCACGGAACAATTCTAGCTAGTGGTCTACAGAGGGGGACTGCCCCCTGACATCAGCCCGCCCCCAATGTCGGCCAGTGGTATAAAAGCCCTACCCCAGTTTTTTTACCACAGTCAACCCGCGCACATTGGCTCCACAGACACCTTCTGCTATAGTCGACCACCATGTCTTATGTGTTTACCAACATTTCAGTATTTTATAATTCTTCAAAATTGTCTTTTTGTGTTTCCTTGCGCTTGAGCAAGATGAAGCTTGGGACAGTACTGCATTTCAGAGGTGTGTCAGGGACAAGTCCAATGCAGAGCACTGCACAGTGGGTGCCACCGTGACACACCAATGAATGGTGAAGCCCAGTCTGACAGCTTTTGGAATTTCACAGCGGGAGCTGGCCTTCACTTGAGAGAAATGAGCCGCACCAATGAGAGAGTGCGCTTCATTCCTCTCATTCTGTCTGCGGTCACACCCCCGATCATCTGGTTCCTCCTCTGTTGAAACCCGCTCACTCCCTCCCTCTGCGTGGAGTCAGTCCCACCCCTGATCCACCGTTCCTCATCTGTTGAAACCTGCCTGCTCCCTCCCTCTGTGTGCAGTCCCACCCCCATTCTCTGTTCCCCATCCGTTGAAACCCACCAGCTCCCTCCCAGTATAGTGTTGGCTGCAGGAGACTATAGAGGGGCATTGCACATCATATTCTTAGTATTACTGTAGGTGCTGTTGCGCTCCACCGGTCTCTCAACATACCGCGTTTGTTTTAGCTGTCATGTTTAGAGGTAATTGGAATACGATTCGTCTATATGTTTCTGTCTCCTAAATGTTGTGCTAGCTGGACATGATTGCAATGTTACATGCACAGCAAAGACTGCTCCCCTGTTTGGAGGTGTGGTAGTAAACAACGAACGAAAGCAACAACAAAAAAAAAAAACCTTCACTGTACCTTATAAGCTTTGAGTCCAAATTTAAAAGATGCCGCCATGAACACAAGCAGATTCGCTGAACAGTACCCCCGACTGGTTTCGTGCACTAGCATGTTGTATAGCGGCACCAGAGCAGGTATCTACTAAAATATTGTATATTATTTTAGATTTTTACATTGATCAGTCGTTATTCGAGACTGAAGAATGAACTGAATGATTCGCTTCTTCATTAATGCAGTACTGGTTACTTCTCTGACGTGGAAACATGTACTCAGTGTCAAAAAAAAAACCAAAAACACATACACTGACCATGAGAACGAGCGTTTCTGACATCAGTTACAGCATGTGGATTCACTTTAATATGCACGCTCTCTCACTGATGTAACTGGTACTTGTCCCCGTCTTGATGCACAGACGAGTGCTTCTGCAATGCACATCACTGAGGGATAGGCAGGAGCAGTACGAGAGTGCTAGGAGGCGCTGTCTCTGTCAGTGATTGCCTTCAGCAAGTGAACATGTGTCTCTCTGTGGAAAACAAGGTTTTTGCAGCAGTGTCTAGTAATTTTAAAAAAAAGTGAGTTAATGAATGAAACACATTTTTTGTCTTTTTGTGTGGGGGAAAAAAAGGCCAGCAGAGTTCAGTATACACACGAGAAAGGAAACTAGCCAAATGACCACATCAAAGAACACCTCACAGTTGCCTACCCTAATGGCCCCCTCGGCCCCCCCACCTTCCCTTCCCCCTCCACACACGCGTGAGAGATAGTGTGGAGGCAACTACGAAATTACTGTTTCTAGGGACATGGATATGTTGTTCATCCACACTGTCTGGCAGGTTCCTTGCCACTTTAAATCTTGCCGGAAGGTCTTCAAGCTGGCTCCTCCCACCCACCCGGGTGGTAAAACTCTCGGCTCCGTCCCATGACACCAGATCTTCCTTACTGCTTGGAAGCTCATGTTCCCTCCTTAACGCTCTACGTGTAGACTGGATCCTAATGCTTCGGTTCGACCGAAACTTATTTTAAAATTTTCAAGACTTTGGTCAAGTTTCTCCCTCGCGGCTGCGATGGACAAATCGACTCCCGGATTTCGGCGATGCTCTTGTGGGCGGAAAATGTCCGGGACGGACCCGCACTCCACATGCGTCTACTGCTTCGGCCTAGAACATGACCCGCAGGTCTGCGAGTTATGCCGTTCATTTTCGGCCAGCGTCCTGGAAGACCGCGCTGCCCGGTTACAGCTTGGGCGCCCCGAGAAGCGCTACCCGCCGGTGAAGTCGAAGGAGGCCCGTTGGGCGGTTATCGCAGCGGCTGGCTCGGCTGAGCAACTCAAGCAGATGATCACCCTTGAGGAGGAGGCGGCACAGGCCGCATCATCCTCTTCCTCAGTCGCAGCATTTATCCCACTCTCTCTGGGTACCTCATATTCAGCTTCTTTCAAGGAGCTTTGCCAGTCCCTTTCCACGAAGGGAGAGGGGCCATCGGGACATTCCTCTCAGTCCAGAAAGAAGGATTCAAAAGGTAAGTCCCATCGTCGGCATTCGTGGGAGCGGGAGAGGTCCCCTTCCCCGGACAGTCGACACTCGACTTTGGTCGAGGTTGCGGCTAAGGCTGCTGGCTTCACGGTGTCCCCGTCAGGTCAGCCAGCTGAGACATCCGTCGACGTGGTCGAGATTTTTCTCGACCCGTCGGACGGGTTGTCGATGGTGAGGCCGACAACCCTTCTTCACCGGTTCCCCCGGTGGAGACCGAGGACCTGCCTGCGCCTCCGGTGCCGCAGTCCCCGGTTAAGGCTTCCATGCCGAGGGAAGAGCGGGTGTCCCCACCCCTTCCCAGACCCGTCCTCGGAAACACTGAAGATCTCGGTCTCGGACATCGTCTCGGTCCAGCGATCGCCCGACATCACGGTCTCGGCACGGTAAGCGGCGCTCGCTCATCTCCTCCTCGAGAGGAGGGCTTGGCGTGAATGTGTCGGGCCTCCACGAGGACCTGATGTGGCAGCAGTTACTTCTGTCCGGGAACAAGTCGACGCTGTCGCCTTCCCCGGCCATCAAGTGGCAGTCACCCGAGCAGCCGAAACAACCCCTCGCTGTAGCCAAGGTGCCCAAGCCTGGGCTGGTTGTTCAGCCGAAACCAGCTGCCCCACCGGTTTGTGGTGGAACCTCCGCCTCCACAACCCAAATCGGGGGCGCTGACCAAGGACTCTCGGTCGGGTCAGGTCCTGCCCCACAGGTTGTCGGTCACCCTCACTCCCGACCGTCCTTGGCAGGTGGAGGGTGGCTCAGGCCCCAGGCAGCAATTTGCGGACTCCTCGGAGTCCGACGACAACTCCTCCCTGTTCTCCAGGCCTATTGATCTGGAGTCCTCTAGGGGCCAGTCGATGGACGAAAGCCCATCGTCCTTCATGGATCTGCTTCGGCTCATCTCAGAGTCCACCGGGATGCAGCTCGAGCCCGTATCCAAGCGGGCCAAGTATCCCCTGACGGAGATACTGGACCGAGGGGATTCACCCCCGGAGGCCTTTCTGGTGGCTGAAGCCATTGTTGGCCCAGCCTTGGAGCTCTGGCAGTGGCCTGCTTCCTGTCCTGTGCCTTCGGCCAGGATGGCCAGGAAGTATGCGGTCCCTACTGGCTCTTTGCCCGGTTTTCCGGAACACCCCTCCACCGAGGGGTTAGTCACTGACAGCGTTTTCCAGCATTCCGGGAACACTAGGGATGTGGACAAGCTCCCTGACAAGGAGTCCAAAAAGCTGGACTATGTGGGGCGCAAGGTGTACACTGCATCCTCCCTTGGCCTCCGCCAGGCCAGTTCTGCCGTGCTGATGGAACACTTCTCCCACGCCCTCATGGGCTCCCTGGATGAGGTGATCCCTCATCTCCCGGCCAAGCTGCAGACCACGGTCCAGCAGGTACGGGATCAGGGTAGGGTGGTGACTAAACAGCAGCTCCAAACGGCTCTGGACATTGGAGACTCCTGTGCCAGATCAGTTGCAGCCACGGTGGCCATACGCCGCAGAGCATGGCTGAGGATATCCAACTTCACGGCGGATACCCAGCACAAACTGGTGGATGTCCCCTTCCTGGGGACCGACCTCTTCGGCCCTAGAGTGGAAGGTCACCTCCAGCGGATCGAAAAGTGCAATGCCACTCTGGACTCGGTCAGCTCCGCCCAGAAGGACAAAGGCCGCCGACAGCAGCAGCGCAAGTCCTTTCGTCCTTCTGCGGCACGTCCGGCCCAACAGCACCAGCACCAGGGCCAGCAGGCTCGCGCTTGGCATCCCAAACCTGAGCCCGTGGCTTCCTCCAACAGGAAGCAGGGAGGTAAAGGCCCAGGAGGTCCCTCGGCTGGTCCCTTCTCTAAGCCTGCCTAGTGACGGGTTGAGGGGTGTCGCCCCCAGCCTCATCACTCCCCCCTGGGTTCCCCTGTGGGGATGGCTCCGCCACTTCCTTTCTGCTTGGTCCATGTAGTAGGGTCGGTGAACCCCCCCGAACATTGATATGCTCATATGGTTGCAGAGCATATGTATTCACCTTCCTGTGCTATTGGAGGTGGTCTGAGAACATTGTGGGCTAAAATATTGTTCCCTTTAAGAAAAACACCCAAGAAATCTGTTGCAACAGTCTTCTGTTATTCTGTTTCTTCCTTTCACTATTGCTCCTTGTCTGTCATTCCCCTACTCTAGCTTGGCCACCTTTGAGTAGTCTTACTGTCCCTTTCCTTGATTTCAACTCGTTTTCTTTAATATTTAAGCCCCAGTGTTCAAAGACATTCTGTGCTTGCAGTGCAAGCCGTATAGGTTAATTTCCTTCACGATTGTGCAAACGTTAGCGCAGTGCGGCTATGTAAACGTGCGAAAACACCAAAAAAAGTTCATTATAGCGTTTTCATTGTTTTGAGAATCTATGAGCAGATTAACAGCCTTTACTTTTCTTTACATGTACTTTGCTTAGTTTTCTAGTAAAAGAAGTTCAGAGTTAAGTTATGCCTAAAATGCTAACTGAGAATCATTTTAAAGTAGCGTTTGTTTGTTCCTTAAATCTAAATGCTAAATAAGTACTTTAAAGGGGATAGGTAAATAAATGCCACTTTTAAAGGGGATAGGTAAATAACACAAAAGGATCAAAACAAAGACTCCTAATATTGTACAAGGAAGGCATGGAAATAAATCTTACTTGTAAAGTGCTTCCAGTCTTCTCTCAGTCTACCTCCTTATAGGGCTGGGCGGCCCTTGTTTTCTCCCTTTTATAATGCAAGTTTGAGGGAGGAGTTTAGAAGTGGATTGAGAAAAGGGAAAACTTTTTAAAGCATGATATTGCTTTTGAAACATTGGAAAGAAGTAAAATAAAGTGTGCATAGCTATCTTATGTTTCAAAATAAGTTTTAAAGGAAATATTTGTTTATTTTAAGATCTGAAACAGTCTGGAAGGAGTTAACTAAGTCATGTGCTCCTCCACTTGTATAAAAGAGAATGAATGTGAAGTGTTTAGTCAGTGTGTGGTAGGAAGGCAATCCTACCAGATGCCTAGCCAGGTTCTAGGTGCCTTTATGGCAGGAATTTCTTTTTGTTAAAGACATGATTTCCTGTGCCTTATTCTTTGAAAGTTATGTTCAAGTTCCGCTTTAAGTTCGTTTTAATTTTTTTATGCTTCTAATAAATCTCGAAGTATTGGATCCTGACTGCTTCCTGAACTTTATTGGACACACCACGTGCACATTTGGCGTCAGAAGTGGGATAGCAAGGGAAGGAGAGCCACCTTTCTTGTGGATATTGTCCAGAGCCATTATGGAGGAGCAGAAGAAGACGGAGAAAGTGGAAATGTCTGCACCGGAAGGTACATGGACCAGAACCATGGTGGACAAATTTCAGCTACCCCTAGCAGCTGGATTGGGTGATGTCAGAAGGAAGGAGACTGGTAAACCAAAGGCAGCGGAAAAAGCTATTGGGGGCGAAGATGTCAAAGAGGAGGAGGAGGAGGAACCCCCTTCTGAAGTACATGATTTGCTGAGATGGTTATGTGTGAGACAGATTGATCTGGAAAAGCAGAGAGAGAGACAGATTGTCTACAAAATGAGACCAGGTGGGTGGAGACCCTTAAGGCTATTCAGGCTATTGGAACTACTAGGCCTAACTTATCTAGTGGGGGCCCAAAGGACATTAAAATATCCGGACTAATGGACAATGATGATATTGAAGCATACATTACAACATTTGAAAGAGTGGCAACAGCATGTGGGTGGCCTAGTAATCAGTGGGTTATTCGTTTAGCCCCGTATCTCACAGGCAAGGCTCTGCTAGCTTATAGTCATGTAGAACCTGGAAATGTTACCAACTATGATCATGTTAAACAAGCAATATTAAAAAGGTATGACATCAGTACAGAGACTTATTGTCAAAGGTTTCGAGCATTTAGATATCATACCATTGAGTCCCCACAAGAAGCTTGTACTCGATTGCAAGACCTATGAACCAAATGGCTACAACCTACAACTTGTACCATACATCAAGTGGTCGAGTCAGTTGTGTTAGAACAATTTGTAAAAATATTACCTTATGAGGTTCAAATGTGGGTAAGAGAACATCGACCTGACACAGTAGAAAAAGCTATCAGTTTAGCTGAAGATTATATTACAGCTCGCCCACAACGTCAGAAAGGGTCTCATGGGACAAATACTTCCCAAGTATTAATAAAACATCCACCCACTAGTCCTTGTACTAAGATGAAAGAGGAAAGAAAAAGTATGAGAACATTTAATCCAGATATTATTTGCCATGAGTGTCAGACCAAGGGACACATCGCTAGATTCTGCCCCAAGGAAAAAATCTGATTCTTCTCATCTGGCCTTAGCAAACTGGGGGCAATATACTGTGTCTGTTAATGTTGGAGGACAGGATGTGATGGCATTGATTGATTCAGGAAGTAAGCAAACCCTGGTACATGCTGATCTACTCAGTGGTGCTCTTATAAAGAAACACTCTGAGACAACTGGGGTTACTTGTGTTCATGGGGACACTCATTTCTATCCTGTACAGGAAGCCACTATTACTGCATCAGGCATGGCACATCATCTAAAGATAGGCGTGGTTCCTAGACTACCTGTACCTGTGATATTGGGACATGACTTTACTGTATTTAAAAATGTATTGACTGCCTCCTCTTCCATATCTGCTGTGGCTACACGATCTCAAGCATCTCAGGAACAAATGAACAATGAACTGTTTCCTTTTGATGATACCTTATTTGATGTTCCTGGAAAGACTGTGAAATCAAAAAAACAAGAAACTAGAAAAATGGACATGGAATAAAACAAAGGACTTAGGTTGTGATGATGCTATGGTAAAAACTGTAAAGTTGGACTCTTTTATTAGTAACCAAAAGAATGACCCTACACTAACCCCTTTGTTTTCCCAGGTTATTGCTGATGGGGTGGTAGGTACACCTCCAATGTATAAGTTGCAACAGGATAAGTTGTACAGAGTTTGTCAAAACCCCAAAACTGGGGAAATGGTAGATCAATTGGTAGTTTCTAGTCAGTATAGAGAACAATTAATATTCTTGGCGCATGATGTACCATGTGGGGGACATGCAGGAAGGGATAGAACTTTAAAAAGGTTATTATATAGATTCTTTTGGCCTGGCATTCATAATCAAGTGGCTGAATATTGCAAATGTTGCAGCCAATGCCAAAGGGTGGCGCCGGTTACAAAAAAGGACAAAGTTCCTCTTCAGCCTTTACCATTGGTTGCTATGCCCTTGAAAGATTGGCCATGGATATTATAGGACCTCTCCCAAAAGTGCTAAAGGCAACAGGTTTGCCCTTTTGTTGTGTGACTGTGCTACAAAATATCCTGAGGCTATTCCTCTACTCACAATAACAGCAGATAAAATAGCAGAGGAGTTGCTCAAGGTATTTAGCAGAGTAGGCATACCAAAAGTTATCTTAACTGACAGGGGAACCAATTTCTGTTCAGCCATTTTGAAACGTCTCTACCAAGCTCTGGGGGTGGAAGCTGTCTACACATCTCCATATCATCTGCAGACTGATGGCTTGGTCGAGCGTTTCAACAAAACGCTGAAGAAAATGGTACAGAAGTATGTGGAAGATGAGGGCAAACACTGGGACCTATATCTGCCACTGTTACTTTTTGCATATCGAGAGGTACCTCAAGCAGCAACTGTGTTCTCACCATTTGAACTATTATGTGGTAGGAATCCCAGAGGTCTCCTAGACGTAGTTAAGGAACAGTGGGAGGATATTACCACCTGGAAAAATCCTACTACCCTTGACTATGTTACGCAGCTACGTAAAAAATAGCAAAATATACTCAAGTTGCGCAAGAACAGAATCAAATCAAGCAAGACTATCAGAAAGAAAGATATGACATAGGGGTGGGTGAAAAACACTTCAGCTCTGGGGATCGTGTCCTATTGTTACTTCCATCCACTGAAAACAAGTTAACTATGAAATGGCAAGGGCCCTATGTGATACAGAAACAAATTAGCCCCACTACATATTTGGTGGAAGTACCAGACAGAAAACAAAAACTAAAAGTGTGCCATGCCAATTTATTGAAAAGATGGCATGATAGGCCTACTGAAGTCATGTATGTATGTTCCAACCCATTGGAGAATGAGTTGGAGCTGGCATATGATAGATTGGAAGGAGAACAATTTTCTAAAGATTTGACAATAAACCCTTCTTTATTAGACAGTCAAAAACAAGAACTAGCCCACGTTTTAAGTCAGTTTCCTGATACCTTTACAACAGTCCCAGGAAAAACTATGGAAATATGTCATCAGATCCAAACATTTCAAAACATACCCATTAGAGTGAAGCCCTATCGGATTCCTGAGAAATTAAAGCAAGAAGTAATCATAGAGATAGAAAGGATGAAAGCAATGGGTATTATAAAAGAAGCTAATAGCGAATGGGGGTTTCCTATGGTTCTTGTCCCTAGAAAAGAGGGAGGGATAAAAATTTGTCTAGACTTTCGAAAACTCAACGCAATATCAAAGTTTGATGGATATCCAATGCCCCGTATAAATGACATCATTGACCAACTTGGGCAAGTGAGATATGTTAGTATACTTGATTTAACTAAAGGATACTGGCAAATTCCACTTGAGGAAGCATCAAAAGAAGAAAATGCTTTTTGCACTCCTTTGGGGTCTTTTCAATTTATTATGATGCCATTTGGACTGCATGGAGCCCCAGCTAGTTTTCAAAGATTGATGGATAAACTCCTAAGACCTCACGTTGGATATAGCGCAGCTTATTTAGATGATGTAATCATTTATAGTCCAACATGGGAAGACCACGTTTAAACACCTAACTGCTGTTTTAAAGACTATAACACAAGCTGGTCTCACCATCAACCCCAACAAATGTTCCCTTGCTATGAAGGAAGCCCGGTATTTGGGATTTATAATTGGTAATGGGCAGGTAAAACCGGAGGTAGGGAAGGTGGATGCTGTAGCCAAGAGTCCTCGTCCTCTCACAAAAAAACATGTGCGTTCATTTTAGGCCTAGCAGGCTATTATAGACGTTTTGTGCCTCAATTTGCTACTTTAGCTAGCCCTCTAATTGAATTAACAAAAAAGAACAAGCCCTCAAAAGTAATCTGGACTTCAGAATGTGAAGACTCATTTCTTGCCATAAAAGCGATACTTTGTTCTTCCCCAGTGTTAAAAATCATGTGCAACGGTTTTTGCATATTTTTAATAAAAGCTTTAAAAGCTGAAATTCAAGTCCTGGTGTCATGATTAGTGTTTCCTGAAAATTTCATGCTGATTAGTTTTGTGGTTTTCTTTAAATCAACATTTGTTAACTTGCTCTTCAGTGGCTGAAAATAGTGAAGTTATTTCTGTCCTCTCAGTTAAACTTGGAGTGCGATGACATCATTTTGGAGTAGCTTGCTGTTTCAGATTCCCAATCAGAGCAGCACTCTGTAGAGTTTATGGTTTGCTGAGCTCTCCAGGTTCCTTACAAACCCAGTCTCTGGGTTGTGTTTAGATAGATCAGGTTAAAATATATAATTCTCTTCCTCTACAAAGCTGATAATTTCAGTTCCAATGCTGAACTGAAGTAGTGGAAATCTTTTTCTGTGAGAATCAGCTTGTCTGTATCACATCTCTGTTCTTTCTAATCAAACCTCAATTTTTTTTCCAACTATATAACACAGGGCTGTTTAATGAATATAAAATAAATCTAAATTTTGTTCATTCACAGAAACAGTTTGTCTTTGATGTAGCCTTCATAAATACAATCATGTAAAAACATTTTTTTTTCATGTCAGATTGACAAACAGGTGCTTGTCACACTCTGCTACAGTATTTCAAGCACATGTACTGTCAAAACTCACAAATTTAAGCCCTTTAGTGGTTTCTGTGTGAAAATACATCATGTACTTGTACAACTAGAACCAGTACGTGGCATCCTGATGCACCATGTCTCTGCCCCACAGTTGAGGCAGCTGCAGTCTACTGCCACCAGTCCCCTACTCCACAAGCCCCCTGCCTTCTGCTCCACATTCGAGGGTGCTGCACCCTGTTGCCCACTGTCTTCTCCCACACAGTCATGGATTGTGCACCCTGCTGCCTCCATCCCCTGCCTGAAGAATCAGGACTACTGCACCCTGCTGCTCCCTGCCCAAACAACTGGGGTTGCTGCACCCTGCTGCCCTATCTCCCCTGCCCTCACAGTTAGGGAAGCTGCACCTGTTGCCCCCTGTTCCTGTCTCAACAGTCAAAGTTGCTGTGCTGTGCTAGGCCGTAAAGTGCCATGTTCCCTGCCTCCATGGGCAGGGCTGCTGCACCACGTGTACTCCATCTCATAGTCAGGGCTGCTGTACCCTGATGCCCCATGTGTCCTGCCCCACAGTCGAGGCTTCTGCACCATGCTGTTTTCTGTCACCTGTCACCACAGACAGGGCTGCTGCACCCTGCTCCTTTCTACACAGTTGTTGCTGTGGCCAGCTGTGCCCTAGAGCCCCATGCCTCTGCAGTTAGGGCTGCTGTGCCATGCTGCCACTTGCCACAAGATTCAGGGCATTTGCTGCACCCTGTTGCATGCCTCCACAGTTGAGGCAGTTGCACCCTGCTGTCCCCTTGCCACCAGAGTCAGATCCTTTGCTACACTCTGCTAAGACGGGAACAGGGGGCAACATGTGCAGTGTCCCTGACTGTGAGGGTGAGAGAGAGAGAGAGAGAGAGGGTAGCAGGGTGCAGAAACCCCAACTGTTTGGGAAGGGTGCAGCACAAGAGTAAGGGCATTTGCTGCACCCTGTCCCTTGCCTGTGGAGGCAAGGTGCTGTGTGGTGCAACAGGACACAATGGTGACAGGGGACAAAGGACAGCATGGTGCAGGAGCCTTGACTGTGGGGCAGGACACAGGTGGACATCAGGATACAGCAGCCCTGGCAGTGGTACAGGGAGTACACTGTGCAGCAGCACAGCCCATCTGGGGCAATGGAAATGTGTAGCAGGGCTGAGCAGCCCCAAATATGGATGCAGGCGGCATGAGACTCTAGGGTGTAGCACAGCACAGCAGCCCTTAGTGTGGAGACAGGGACAGGGGGCAACAGGGAGCTGTGGCCCTGACTGTGAGCATGGGGACAGAGGACAGCAGGGAGTAGCAGCCCTGAATGTTCGGGCATGAGATAGGGATGGCATCAGGATACAGCAGCCCACACTGTGGGACAGGGTGCAGCAGCCATGCCTGTCTGGGACAAGGGATGTGGGCAGCAGCGTATAGCAAAGGATCTGACTCTGGTGACAGGAGACAGCAGGGTGCAACTGCCTCAACTGTGGAGGCATGCAACAGGGCATAGCAAATGTCCTGCATCTTGTGGCAAGTGGCAGTATGGTGCAACAGCCCAAGCTGCAGTGGCATGGGGAACTACAGCATAGCAGGTCATGGCAACCCCAACTGTGTAGAAAGGGGCAGGGTGCAGCAGCCCTGTCTCTGGTGACAAGGGATAGAGGACAGCATGATGCAAGTCTTGACTGTGGTGCAGAACACAGGGAGCATCAGAGTACACCAGCCCTGACTATGAGATGGGGTACAGATAGTGCAGCAGTCCTGCCCATTTGGGGCAATGGAAGTGGGTAGCAGGGTGTAGCAAAAGCCCCACCTCTGGTGGCTAGGGCAGCATGGTACAGCAGCCCCAGCTGTAGAGGCAGGGGACCTGGCACACTAGGGCGTAGCACGGCACAGCAGCCCTGACTGTGGAGACAGGAACAGGGGTTAACAGGTACAGCTTCCTTAACTGTAAGGGTGAGGGACAGAGGGGAGCTGGGTGCGTCATCCCCAACTGTCTGGGCAGGGGGTGGCAAGGTGCAGCAGCCCTGATTCTTTAGGCAGGGGATGGAGGCAGCAGGGTGCACAATCCCTGACTGTGTGGGAGTAGATAGTGGGTGGCAGGGTGCGCAGTCTTGCATGTGAAGCAGAGGCAGGGGCTTGTGGGGCAGGGACAGGTGGCAGTAGGCTGCAACTGCCTGAACTGTGGGGCAGAGATATGGTGCATCGGGGTGCCACACAGTGTTTCTAGCTGTACACATACATGATATGTTTTCACACAGAAACCACCAAAGAACTGAAATTTGTGAGTTCAGACAGGTGCCTGACACACTCTGCTACAGTATTTCAAGCACATGTACTGTTTGTCAATCTGACATGAAAAAAATTTCTTACATGAACATACTTATGAAGGCTACATCAAAGAGAAACTGTTTCTGTAAATACACAAAATTTAGATTTATTTTATATTCATTAAACAGCCCTGAGCTATATAGTTAGAATAAATATCAGATTTTTGATTAGAAAGAACTGAAAGCTGTGATACAAATGAGCTGATTTCTCACAGAGAAAGATTTTCACTACTTCAACTCAGCACTGGAATTGAAATTATCAGCTTTTTATCAGAAGACAATAATATGTTTTAAGTTGATCTATCTAAACACAAACCAGAGACTGGATTTGTAAGAAACTTGGAGAGCTCAGCAAACCATTAACTCTACAAAGTACTGCTCTGATTGGGAATCTGAAACAGTAAGCTACTCCAAAATGATGTAATCGCACTCTAAGTTTGACTGAGAGGACAGAAATAACTCCACTGTTTTCAGCCACTGTAGAGCAAATTAAAATGCTGATTTAAAGAAAACCACAAAATCAAACAGCATGAAATTTTCAGGAAACACTAATCATGACACAGGGACTTGAATGTCAGCTTTTCAAGCTTTTATAAAAAATATGTAAAAACCGTTGCACATGATCTTTAAAAAGTCCTGATTTTGATAAACCGTTTTTGTTACAGACGGATGCTTCTAATGTTGGATTGAGGGCTGTGTTATCTCAAATCCACCACGGAGAAGAACATCCTGTACTGTATATTAGCTGTAAATTACATGTCAGGGAAACCAAGTACTCCACAATAGAAAAGGAGTGTTTGGCACTCAAATGGGCCATAGAGTCCCTACGATATTATTTATGGGGAACTCAATTTACAGTATGGACAGATCATAATCCATTACAATGGATACATAACATGAAAGATAGCAATCCAAGGGTTATGTGATGGTATCTAACATTGCAACCATATAAATTTACTGTCAATCATAGAGCTGGGACCGCTAATAGTAATGCTGACTTCATGTCTCGCTTTGGAGCAGAAATAATGTTAGAACCAAATGTAGACCTTGGGGAATGAGTATATTTGTATTTGAGAATGCATTGTATTTAAGTAAAAAGAGAATATTAAAGGACCCCGAGGTGGAGCTTTAGGAATGGGTGGGCTAAAGCTCCATCTCTTTTTGTTTATAAAATGAGATCTACACGCTATGCAAGTAGTGAAAACTACTAGTTTTCATTTTGAGTGGGGAGGAGTGTAGTAGGGTCGGTGACCCCCCGAACATTGATATGCTCATATGGTTGCAGTTGCTCGCTTATTATAAGGAGTGGACGGCTGCAGTTCGGGGAGAGGTTCGCCAGCTGTTTGTCACCTACGCTCGGAAGCCGCACCTGGCAGACCTGCAGCCAAGCGGATATAGGGCAGGTGGGTCACCTCCTGCATAGATCTCATATAGGTTGGCGGCATGGAGCCTCCCAGAGGATAAGAGCTCATTCTACCCGCCATACCGCTGCATCGGTAGCTGCTTCCAGGGATGTCCTATCCAGGAAATCTGCAGGGCTGCTACCTGGAAGTCAGCACACACCTTCATCACCCACTACCACACGACCTTTAGTCACGCCTGTGCTGGTTTTGGGGCCTCTGGTTCTCCAGTCTTTATTTCCCAAGTAGGGGGTGTGCGCCTTGCCTCCCTCCTCCTGGAGAACTGCTAGGAGTCTGCCAGACAGTGTGGATGAACAACATATCCATGTCCCTAGCAATACAGGTTACTCACCTGTAACAGGAGTTCTAGGCATGGTATATGTTGTTCATCCACACAACCCACCCGACCTCCCCGGCTTCGACACACAACCTGGCTTCCAGCGGGCTAGATCTGGCGTCATGGGGCGGAGCCGAGAGTTTTACCACCCGAGTGGGTGGGAGGAGCCAGCTTGAAGACCTTCCAGCAAGATTTTAAAGCGGCAAAGAACCTGCCAGACAGTGTGGATGAACAACATATACCATTCCTAGAACTCCTGTTACAGGTGAGTAACCTGTATATATGTGACATCTAGGCAATGTGGAGTACCACCTCAGCTTGAAACTAGTGATGCCCCAAACGGTGTGTCAAAATGGTTAGATAGTGCCATGTTGACTAAATGAAACACTATGGTCCATCAGTCATAGGTTTTGTGTTTTGACTACTATCTGAATGAAAACTAAGTAGGTCTATTCATTTAGTCCGTGATCCATAATGACGCGTCAAACAAGTATATGAATACAAGAGTAAAAAAAAAAAACGGAAGGTCAAAGTCCAGAGTGTAACACCATATGAATAAGAGTGTAGTGCTTTCTGTGCGTTTACTTTTATATTGTGAAGATGTTGAGGTAAAGGGGGAGTGGCAGGGCTCAGGGCGAACTATGGACGCTCCTGTATCAGATACAATTAAAATGTATGGTGGAAAATAATAGGCGACATCTGTCTAGTGTCAAGACTGCGTGCTGTCATACACAAAGGGAAAGCAAACTTCAAGAGAAGGATTGTGAACAGTAGCATTGTGATACAAAGTCAGAAAATTCAGACAGTCCAAATTCAAAATAGTATACATGGGTGGGTCGGTGTCTTCAACATAAAAGCTACAGCCAGCCTTGCTTAGCCAAGGAAAGAACAGTTCATAAAATGTAAGCAACAACAGTGGGTGACATGAGTTCTTATAATGAAAACCTACAGCAACTCATCGATCGCACAAATATTGTGTGAAGTGTGATATCACCTTCATATTTTCAGTTTACATACCACTACCATGAAAACCATGACTTGACCTGCATATGTATACACAGTCCTATGCTGACAGTTACTTATTAGGACTGATCCTTCTGAAGAGTTTTTTATATTAATTTATTTATCTTTTAGAATGCTTATTCATTGGTTTCCATCGCAAGATATGGGACACAGAACTGTAGTAAATTATAGAACTGCTTGCACCACTTGTAAGAAACGCACCAAAAACTTTTGTTTAATTCATGAACTCCCTTTTTTTTTTATTAGATACTGCTACAAAGTTAAACCCTGTTTGCCACAGAGAGACACATGTTCACTTGCTGATGGCAATCACTGACAGAGACAGTGCCTCCTAACACTCTCGTACCACTCCTGCCTATCCCTCAGTGATGTGCATTGCAGAAGCGCTCGTCCATGCGTCAAGACAGGGACCAGTACCAGTCACATCAGTGAGAGCGCGTGCACATTAAAGCGAATCCACATACTGTTACTGACGTCAGAAATGCTTGTTTTCACAGTCGTGAATGCGGTCTTTTTTTCACACTGAGTATGTGCTTTCATATCAGAGGTGTGATCGGTACTGCATGAACAAAGGGGAATCATTCATTTCATTCTTCATGCTCGAATAATGGCTGATCATTGCTCCTCCAGCAATGTAAGCTAAAAAAAAAAAAAAAAAAAGAAACAATATATTGGTAGATACCTGTTCTTTAAATTTGGACTCAATAAAGCTTATAAGGTACAGTGGAGGGTTCGTTTTTTTTGTTTTCGTTCATTAGACTGTTACAGCAGCCTCAGGATCAAAGTACTGTGATGCCAAGAAGCACATACATATAGAAACATAGATACATAGTAGTGTGACGGCAGAAAAGGACCCACAGGCCCACCTAGTCTACCCATTTGTGTAGCTATCTGCTAGGACTTCCCCCAACCCCCAAACAATCCCCTGTGTCTGTCCCATGCCCTTTTGAAGCTTTCCACTGTTGCTTCTCCAACCAACTCCTCCAGGAACCTATTCATCTAACTTATCCACCACCCTCTCTGTGAAATAGTACTTCCTAATGTTACCCTTGAACTGTCCCCCCCCTCAGTCTGTAATCCATGCCCCCTCATCTCCTGATTCCCTTTCAGCTGGAAGATGCTTCCCACTGGCACCTGGTTTATACCCTTAAGGTACTTGAAGGTCTCAATCATGTCCCCCTTCTCCCTCTTCTGTTCCAGGGAGTACATTTTCAATTCTCCCAACCTCTCCTCATAGGACAGGTGGCTGGCCCTTTAACCACTTTCGTTTCCCTCCTCTGAACTTGCTCCAGCCTTCCCACATCCTTTCTGAGGTATGGCCTCCAGAACTGGACCCCATACTACAAATGCGGTCTGACTAGATATGTGTGACCTCCCTTTTTCTGCTGGTAATCCCCCTTCTGATGCAGCCCAGCATTCTGTTACCTCTCACCATTGTTCCCTCGCAGTGATTTTCCACCTTCAGGTCCCTAGATATAGTGATACCTAGATCCCTTGCCTGTTCTGTTAAAGCCAGGTCTCTGCCCCCCATATATAGTACCCTACCCTCTGGTTCCTGTATCCAAGATGCATGATCCAACGCTTGTCCATGTAGAATGAAAGCTGCCACCTCCCTGACCATGCCTCGAGCCTCCCCAAATCTCTTTACATTCTTTCTACCCCTTCCGGAGAGTCCACCTTGTTGCAAACTTTAATATAGTCTGCAAACAAACTCGCACCCCTTGTCTCAAGGCCCACCATGATGTCCCCTATGAATAGATTGAACAGTAGGGGCCCTAACACCGATCCCTGAGGGACCCAACTTGTGACCATACCCTCTCCAGATGCCACCCCATTTATAATGACCCTCTGTCTCCTGTGCCCCAGTCCGTTTCCTATTCATTTAACCACCTTCTGCCCCAGCCCCAGGCATGACGGCGTATACAGCAGTCTCCTGTATGGCATGGAGTCAAATGCCTTCTTGAAGTCCAGACAAGCAACATCTACTGCCCTCCCCTGATCCAGTTCCTTGGTGATCACATCAAAAAACTCTGAGGATATACCCCAGGTAAAGCCATGTTTTCTTGGATTCATCAGGCCGCTCACCTCTAGGCAATTGGTGATCCTGACTTTCATTAGTTTTTCCATGAGTTTGCCCACCACCGATGTCAAGCTCACGGGTCTGCAGTTTCCCACCTTCTCCCTCCCCCTTATGCTGAGGGACCACATTTGCCTGCCTCCAATACCACTCCAGACTCCAGGGACCTGTTGAAGAGTGCAGTCAAGGGTGCCACCAGTATATCTTTAAGTCTTTCAGCACCCTTGGGGCTACCTCATGGGAAAAACACATTCTTTTAAGCTTAGGCACCACTAAATCTGCAGTATAATGGAAATTACAGTACTGCAATACAGTACCCCAAAACATCAAGAATGGTGAGGGGGACACCAGGAAGTGAGCTTTTTTTGTAACTGCCCCATTTAACTACATTGTACAGTATATATATTGATTTAGGAGTGAGGACAAAAAAAATAGAGGACGCACAAAACTGCTTTTATCTTTACATTCTGAGAGTGAGACACTTCTTAAGAAGTGCATCTCTTTGAGGGAGTGACGCTTGACAGCACAGAGCTACAGACTGCTGTTCTGAAAAATTAGTGTTTGATCAGTTATCCAGCAGAAGTAATATAAAATGGGGATGGGGAAAAGAACTAGCCCCTGAAATAGTTAAAAAAAAAAAAAAAAAAAAAAAAGTTTGTTACCCTTGTTGTGGCGTAATACCTTTTTGTCTATTATGGTATATTATTGATTCCCTTCTCAGTTATTTCACTGTTCCCAGTCTGTGTATACCTCAGTCGCAAGTTCTTTCTTACCTCATATGACTGTACATGTCGGCACCTAAATTTTCTGCCCACTGCCATACTACAGTAGGTCCCACTCTTTAACTAGTGAACTGTATTTTCCCTCCCACCCAGGAAAGGACAACAGGGAAGCAAATTGCATTTAGTGCTGAATCAACCCAGTTTCCTTTTGGAAGAAAGTGGGTTTAAATTATCGGAGAAATGTTTCTGTTTTTAACCAGTTCATAAATGGAAACTATCCTACAGGCATCACATTTTGCAATTTAGCCGCAGTGAAGTTTTTGAAAATGAGCCCTAGAATGGTTTTACATACAACAGATATATAAAATCCCAGGAGAGCTGTGCAGCTTTAGACACAGATGAATTCAAGGAAGAGTAACACTACATTCTATAGAGTAGCAGCAGCAGCAGCAGAGCAGGACAAGGTGAGGCTGTGTATCTCATTAAGAAGTGTATAATATATTGCAAGCTGAGTACCTTACAATACCTGAAATGCTTCTGTGCTTCCAAGCTATCTGTTAAAGTGTAACATGTGCCTGTTCGGAGCTGCTCTCTGAACGCAGCTGGAAATATAACAAGCTGCCTCAGTCACCCCGGGCTCCTGCCCGTTCGGAGCTGCTCCCTGAATGCCACCAGTAATGTAACAGGCTGCCTCAGTCGCCCCGGGCTCCTGCCTGTTCGGAGCTGCTCCCTGAACGCTGCCAGTAATATAACAAGCTGCCTCAGTCACCCCGGGCTCCTACCCATTCGGAGCTGCTCCCTGAACGCCGCCAGAAATATAACAAGCTGCCTCAGTCACCCCGGGCTCCTGCCCATTCGGAGCTGCTCCCTGAATGGCGCCGGTAATATAACAAGCTGCCTTAGTCGCCCCGGGCTCCTGCCTGTTTGGAGCTCCTCCCTGAATGCCACTGGTAATATAACAAGCTGCCTCAGTAGCCCCGGGCTCCTGCCCGTTCGGAGCTGCTCCCTGAACACTGCCGGAAATGTAACAAACTGCCTCAGTCACCCCGGGCTCCTGCCTGTTCGGAGCTGCTCCCTGAATGTCACCGAAAATATAACAAGCTGTCTCAGTCGCCCCGGGCTCCTGCCCGTTCGGAGCTGCTCCCTGAACGACACCGGTAATATAACAAGGTACGAAAATCGAATCTACCCGTGGCGCCTCTGCCCAGCATGAACTTTTCCTGCACCATTTAAACTTGGCGCCATTTTCTGGGCTCAAGCTTCCAGTTTTCCCCGGACTTCAGGCAGAGCGTGGAGCATTAGTTTAACATTGTATTTCAACTTAAGCAGCAGACTGTAAATGTATAAATTGTAATAGGGCTCTCCCCACCTCGGGCTTTACTTGTAGCCGGTGTTTGCTCCGCTGTAGAGCCCGTAGATCCAGGCGCTCGCTCTCTCTCTTCTCGGAGCTGCCAGGGCAGTAGCCTCATAGCAATATTGCTGCTGTGTCCAAAGTAATTAATCACAAATTATGTTTACCTTCTGCTCATTTTGTTAGCCGTACCCTATTTTATCAGCCGACTGCTTTAAAATTGCAGTAAATTAACTGCCACTATCTGCTGATTGTATAAAGTTTTATTAGCTTGTACTTGTACTGTAGTTAGCTAAGTAATTTGTGCTTGTGCATACAACTGTTCATTTTCTCCCTTGCCTCCTCTTATTTCCCTCTCACTGATCTATCCCCCTGCCAAGCTATCTGATTACCTGTGCTCGTCTCCCCCCCCCCTTGCTGTATCTCTCTCCCCTACCTCGGCACCCCACAGCATCATACAAGTAACTTGCATTGTGCTCTGAAACCTCTTTTTTTTTTTTTTTCCTCCGCAGCAAATCCTATCTGTCCCCAGGTTTTTCTTTGTCTACTGTCCCCTTCCTCCTACTAACCTTTACCTCTTCTCTGTCCTTAGCTGCCGCAGTCGCCCCGGGCTCCTGCCCATTCGGAGCTGCTCCCTGAACGCCGCTGGAAATATAACAAAGTACGAGAAATGAATCTACCCGTCGCACCTCTGCCCAGTGTGAGCTTTTCCTCCACGATTTAAACTTGGCGCCATTTTCTGGGCTCAAGCTTCCAGTTTTCCCCGGACTTCGGGCAGAGCGTGGAGCATTAGTTTAACATTGTATTTCAAGTTAAGCAGCAGACTGTAAATGCATAAATTGTAATAGGGCTCTCCCCACCTCGGGCTTCACTCGTAGCTGGTGTTTGCTCCACGGTAGAGCCCGTAGGTCCAGGCACTCGCTCGCTCTCTCTTCTTGGAGCTGCTAGCCCCAATGCCTTTGGCGTTTCCCCGCCCACCCTATCTCTGCATTTACTCTTATAGTGTGAAGTGACCAATCAGGTAAAATATACTATCTCCTCACTTTTCCATTGGCTCGTTATACAAACAAGCCACTGGGGGATGCCCCTAATAATCTTTCCGTAATTCTCCTCAATCTAATGATTTTGCCAACATTTGTGTTGATATTATTCTAGCTCTAGTCTGCCCTGATCTTCTACATCCATAGCCTTTTCAGGCTGAAACTATTTTTCCTCTTTTACTATGCAATTCTGTCTGCTTGAATTTTCAACTTAGTGCAGTTTTTTCTTCACATCTTGTAGCTTCCCTGGCTGCAACTTTTAATTGCCATTTCAGCTTAATTCTCTCATACCCATCTGACAATCTTAGTTTTTTCTTTCTTTTCATGGAGTCCTAGGAATCTCTTATACTAGGCAGATCACAGGACGCATAAACCAGGTGGAAAATTAGTAGCTTCCTTTTGCAGCAGTTACTTCTTGCCCTCTATTGCATCCCTCAATCCCTGCTCTTAGCCTTATAAAATATGCTTACTACTAAATCTTACAGAATGGTTTGGTTACCTCTAATTGTGACCTCTCTTATCCTGTCTCTGGTGCTACTAAGTATCCTTAATGTGCCTAACCCCAAGAATCACATCCAAAATGGAGATATGAATCTAAACGATTTTACCTACTCTAACATGCTAATCCTATCCGAATGTGGCATTAACATGACCCCTGCACTCCTCCCTAAACTACTCATCTACCATGCTACTGCAGCCGCTGTCAAACGGTGGCGTACCTATTGCTGTAGTAGCCCTAAATTTGCCCTGCATAAGCTAAGGTACTTCATATTGCTGGTTCTTATGCTGTCTGGGGACATTGAGTTGAACCCTGGTCCCGCACCAGGTATATTACCCATAAACTGCTCTGGATATAATATGAAAGGACTTCACATAGTCCATCTAAATGTTAGGAGTCTTCTCCGAAATCATGCAGATTTTGAAGCCTGGGTGGCTAACCACCACCCAGATGTGCTCTGTATATCTGAGACATGGCTAAAACCCTCTATCCCAGATACTTTTTGCCTGCTCCCAAACTGCAACCTTCTTAGGTGTGACAGACCACCTCCAAAGCGTGGTGGGGGTGTCGCAATCTATTACAAAAACAGTCTAAGCATGACTATGATAACTGATAAGAAAAACTCCTTGTGTGAATACATCCATGCCATACTCAGACTGGGAGATAAGAAACTCCACATTGTCTGTGCACACAATCCACCCAATAGTGGAATAAAAGGCCTAGCTGATTTGCTGGATCATACGGCTGCACATGCGGGGAAGAATGTACTCACCATTCTCGGAGACATAAATTTATACTGGCTTGGCAAATCTCAAGACAGCCTTCAATCTGTGGTACAGAGCTACAGTTTGCACCAAATCATTACTGATTATACAAGAGTGTCAGTCAACACTGACTCTAACACCCTTATTGATTGGGTCCTAACAAATCGCGTGGACAGAATTGCAAAAACAGGTACACTGCCGCACAATATCAGTGATCACTCCCCCGTCTTCTGCATATGGAGCACATCCACAACCTCCACGTCCCCCCAAAACTGTATATGCTTGAGAAACAATGCAAACTTAAATCAGACTCATTTCCTATATGATGTGTCTCACACTGTCTGGTCGCCTGTCTTCCAATCCACAAGTACTGATGCTGCCCTTCACGCCTTCCTGAGCAGGTTTGTACTCCTTCAGGATTAACATACCCTAGTCGTCACTTGGCACGTTCGTGGTAAACAAACCAGATGGCTGCACAAAGACCTCCTCACAGCCCTCAAACATAGGGACAAATGCTGGAGAAAGTTTAAAATATCCGGTCTCCCAGCAGATTATAACAACTATAGAGAACAGCGATCAAAATGCAAAACACGAATAAGACTTGCAAAAAGCTAATACTGTAAAGGCCTTCTGCTGGATGCTGCTGGCGACCCAAAGAAATTTTGGTCTCATGTCAAGACTTTCCTCTGTTGAAAGCAAACTCTACTAAACAATGACATGATACTGAAAGGTGTCCACTGTAATGACTCTGGCACAATTGCCAATGCATTTAATTCTCACTTCTCTGACCTCTCGAGCTACACAAATGCCTTCCCTTCCAATAACTTAATGCCTGGATCCCCCAACCCAAAAGACATTTCAAAGACGCCTACCTTCTATATCGAAGAATGATGTCCTTAAACATCTAAACTCCTTATCAGACAGTACCGCTGTTGGATCTGACTGCCTAGAACCTAAACTCTTAAAGTTTGCAGCACCTTTCATCACAGGACCACTGTCCAATATACTCAGTTTGTCCCTGAGTGAAGGCATAGTGCCTGAGGTATGGAAACTGGCCAGAGTCATGCCAGTGTTTAAAGAAGGTGACAAAAAAGATATAGCTAACTATAGACAAATAGCAGTACTGTCAGTATTAAAGTCCTTGAGAAGCTCATCTCAGCACAGATCTCAGAACACCTTACTAAGTATAACCTTCTCCACTCAAACCAACACAGCTTCAGAAAAGGCCATAGTACTCAAACTGCTCTACTACAGCTGACAAATGATGTTCTTCAAGCCATGGACCAGGGTTATCAAATCAGTGCAGTATTTATCGATCTGACGAAAGCTTTCAATCTTAACCACTCTCTTCTGCTTACCAATCTCCACTCTCTGGGTTTCTCGACTGGAGTTGTAAGCTGGTTCCATAGCTACCTGTCAAACAGATATCAAACTGTGAAATTCAACTCTGCCACCTCACAAAAAGCAGTCATTAATGTTGGTGTACCTCAGGAATCCATCCTCGAACCCCTCCTCTTCTCGATTTTTAACAATATTCCTCAAAATATATCCTCCTGTTCATTGTTGCTATATGCCGATGACCTTGTCCTTTACACTAGCTTAGATAATGTCCACTCTATTAATCATAAGCTCTCTATGGACCTACAAAATATTCAATCCTGGATCACCAAAAACAAGCTCATTCTTAACGTTGGAAAGACCAAAGCTATGCTCTTTGGATCCCCTATTAAACTAAAGCAGTGCCGAAAATTTTTCCAGGTCACCTGGGCTGACGGTTCCCCATTGGAGATGGTAACTTCTTTTAAATATCTGGGTGTCTTACTTGATGAATCCCTCACCTATGACGCCCATATTACCTCCACTTGTAAGGCTGTAAATGCCAAACTGGGCTTAGCCTACAGAACAAACCATATTCTTAACCCCACTGCTAGGACGGCCATTGCTAGAGGAATCCTGCTTCCATCACTTTCTTATGGATCCGTAATCTATACTAATGCATCTAAGGCTACTCTTCATAGGTGGGACACAATCTATAACAACATATGCCGTTACGTCTCTGCATCCTTCAGACTAAAACATCACTGCCTGCTGCACTCTGACCTAAATTGGCCATCCCCCATTGCACACCGTCTCCTCTCTCTTGGGAACCTTCTGGACAGTGTACTGCGATCAAGAATGCCTACCCACCTAGCCTCCCTGCTGACCCCTCAGCCCATCTCCTACAGTCTCTGATCTACTGACCTTTCCTTGATTAGCATTCCCAGATGTAGAACTACCAAAGGGAAATCGGGCTTCTCGCACATAGGCCCCTCCTACTGGAACTCACTGCCCCAGATGTACGCCTTGCCCCTAATCGTGCCACCTTTAAGAAGAGGCACTGCTCCCTCCTTACCGCATGTGCTCATTGTACCTGCTTCAACCCCCCATAGATCTTGACTCCCTCTGCCTTGGCTGCCCTTGGTATCCCCTTCTATGGTGTGAGCTCGCACCCTGCTCCTTTCAGCCTCCCTTAAACCTATCCAACCATTACCTCTCTCCCTGCCTCCTACCAATAACATCCTTTCAGTTTCAGCAGGATGTAATGATACCCTGTTGGTATATTTTTTTAATTTTTATGCACCTCATATTGTGATATTACTATGACAGTCTACACATGGGCACTTACCTCCATTTGTATAATTTACACCTTTACGTGCCTTGTACCAATATTTGTCTTAATTTTATCTCACTTTCTGATTGTGATGTATTGCATATCGCCTGACACTGTATTCTATGTAACTGTATCTATCTGTGTTGTTGACCTCCCGGGTCGTGCCTGAAAATAGTCACTTTCGTGTCTAGTGCACCTACCCGGTTATCAAAAAATAAATAAAAAATAAATAAAGAGCAGCTCTTCACTTTAACACTTGCTTTCAAAAATACATTTTTTTTTTCATTTTTACAATTTATGAAATACTTTTTTTTCGACATATCTTGTAGTCTGTTGAAAGTCTGCACATAAAACATTTACCTTTCCCTACTTAACCTCACAGTGCCTTTGTTTATGACATCGTAGTGTGCCCCATGCCAACACACTGTGATGTCGCAAACAGCAGTTTGGAGGTCAGTGTATATGTGTGTGGGTGGTGGTGGGGGGGGGGAGAATATGTGGAAAGACTGTGAAATAAGTAGTACAGCATCTGCAATATTTAGTAGAAGGGTGACAGGACAGAAACTTAAAAATATATAGAAAATACAAGAGTTCAGACATAAATGCTGCAAACCTAATGTGTTTTAAAACGTTTTATTATGATAAACAGGTGCTTTTTTTTTTTTTTAAACAGCTGCTGTCACCCAGGTACAACCTAAAAATAATATTTAAATATAAAGTTTCTAATATTTGGATTATGGTCACCCTTGTAAATTGGCTTTTAGCTTACGGGTGCATATGATCATTAATAGATCAAATATCTTCTGTCATCGTTCTTTCCTCTCTACTCTTCATTACAAAGGATGTTGACTTTAACATGGGCTTCTTCTACTCTAGCCTTCAGCAGTCTCTGCTCCTATCCCAGATTTAAATCATAATCAGCTGTAACATTACAATATGTTGCCATGGGAATGACAGTAATGGCACAGGAGTGTGATGACATTAAGGGGGAATTATGCAGACACAAGCAGATAAACCAATAAGGAATAAACAGCCTGTAATGAAAATGTCCTAAATATTAAAAAAAAAAAAAAAAAAAAAAGGAGAGAATGCAGAAATAATGTGAAATAGAAGCAAGACTGTCTAAATACTCTGTTGTTAAAGTTATCTTGAATGCACCTGCTGATTTTTAAATGTCAAGGCTTGGACTTTGAAAAGGTGTTCTAGGATTTGTGCTAGTCTCTTGTGCAGTCCTGCAAATGCAGAAAGGAATGTTAGACCATCTTAGTCTTACTTTATGAAATAATTGCATCAATCACAGAAAATGACATACACGTCAGGGGAATGATGCATACATCTTTATTTTTTCCATAAAGGAGGTAAATGGTAGTGAAAGTGTTTAAAATGTTTGAAAATACCATAGCAATCAAAAATTTTGGTGCATTAATTTTGATGCAGACACAACTCAAAATTGAGAATTTTGCCTGTGTCAAGACATTTGAACATTCAGCTCCAACACTCTTGCAACTTGCTGTGCCTGTAGAATTATTAATGTACATTTTGCTTCCAAATTATTTGACGGAATTTTGCAAATATTTTAGCCCTTGTCATAGTGTTCTAATTTTTTCTGCAGATTACAATAGGTAGTTTGTTTGTTTTCCTTTTTGGCAAGCAGCTGGCAATTAAAAAAAGCAAAGTAAATATTAGAAATTGTATTCCTTAGTGATCAGTTTTTGTTGAGAAGCTGATCAAGCACTATTGAGAGCAGCAGGAAAGCAACTCTAGTAGCTATAGTCCTTATGAGAAACAATATCAGAAGTTAGGACTTTTCCGGAACAAGGGTGGCATGAGGTGTTCCACACATAAATTAAGATGGTACACATACATGTTTCTTACAAGCAAAAGATCTGCAGTGCAATTTAGTTGCTCCAGCAACTTTTAAAAACATCCACTCCCCCTTTTCCTAGCACTGAGTAGGCTGAGACAGTGATTTAAAAGTTGCTAAAAAAAAAAAAAAACAAATAATGTAGAAAATGTTTTTTTACAATCAAGTCCCATGTATGTATTCGTAGAAACATTTTAAAATGTCTAAATCCATGGATGTTCTGAGGCACAAAGTGAAGCCTATTGCCATATGTCTGTTAATCTGTGGGGTTAGCTTAATGAATGTAACTCAGTAATTACTGTCCATTAGTGCTATTTGCAGACTAAATGTTTTTAAACAGGACAGGAAATGAGTGCTAACTGGCCACAGTTAGTAATGGAAATCACTTACTTGCCTTCAGATGGGCTATAGGTAACTGTACCTGAATCAACAGTGATGTGAAAAATGTGCTTTCATTTGTTTTCAATTTATAGACAACACTCTGCATAGTTCTCTTCAAGGAGTCAGTCATTTGGGGATTTTACTATGTCATGGTTTGTGTATAGCATGCTAAGCATGAACTGCTGTCCTAGGAGAACCATACTTAGAGTTCCGTGCACAAATTATGGCCTACAGTAGTTAAACTTCCAGATCACTGGATACACTAAGAGAACTGTAATAGAATACCACCCATTAAAAAAAAAAAAAAAAAACATGCGAATAATAGTTTTTCACATCATGTTTTATTTAGGTACAGTTACATATGCATCATTTAGGCTTATGGATATCATTTGTATAAAGGGGAACATTATAAACAGCTGCCAATTAGAACTCATTTCCTGTCCTCTTTATTAATAGTAGTAGTAGTAGTAGTATTATTTTTGTAATAATTGGATAACACTTTTGAGCTCAATGGGCTCATTTACAAAAGTTCCACGTCAGGTGAAGAGTACAAAAATTACAGTAAAGGAGTTGAGCCAAAATAATAGCAACAAGACTTTAGAGTGCATAACTAATATATCAGTGCAGTAATTATGAGAACAAAGAATCGGGTATACGTCAGATGGAGGCTCCGAGACTTTACAATGGAGGAATTCAAACAAAAATCATATTAATTATCAGTAAGACTTCAGAGTGTGTAAACAGTACATTACTGCAGTATACAGAGGAACAGAAAATCAGTGAAGCGTAAGAGAGATAGGAAAGGCTGGAATAAGGGTAAGGTATAGGATAGGGGGTATAGTACATGGGTAGGGGAAGGGTTTTTGATAAGGGACCTGAGGGTAGAAAGGCTTGGTAGGGGAATGTGTGTGGGGGCACTGTCCAAAGAGGATGCGGGAGGTGGGGCAAAATCAGTGGCAACTGCAGGAGTCAGTGTGTATTGTGCCTGCCTCAGTCCTACCTCCTTTTTAAGCATATGTTTTATAGTCAATCTACTTTTTTAATATAATTTTTATTTAGTGGGCATACCTAAACACATTATTCATTCATTCAGCATTATAGTAGATTTTATTTGTATTTCTATATTGCTTACATTTCTTTTTAAATTATGTAAATTTTTTATGA
The DNA here is from genome assembly GCA_016271365.2 of Neoceratodus forsteri. NCBI lineage: Eukaryota > Metazoa > Chordata > Ceratodontiformes > Ceratodontidae > Neoceratodus > Neoceratodus forsteri. The sequence continues at coordinate 649,594,252 of CM057458.1, read as the reverse complement.
AATTTTACTAAATGAGAAATTTCTCGAAAGGACCTCATTGGAAATGAGCTTGTCTCAATTGACTTCCCTATACATTTAATAATAAATATATTTTGTGTTTCCTTACAAGAAACACCTTGGGACACTACTGCATTTCACAGGTGTGTCAGGATGAGTCAATGCAGAGCACTGCACAGTGGGCACGCCTGACACACCAATGAAAGATGAAGCCCCACATGTGACTGCGTTGTAATTTCACAGTGGGGGCTGGTCTTCCACAAGAGAAATGAACTGCACCAATGAGACCGTGCATGTCATTCTCCTCTCATTCTGTGTGCAGTCCCACCCCCGATCTTCCAGTTCCCTGTCCATTGAAACCCACCCGCTCCCTCCCTCTGTGTGCAGTCCCACCCCGATCCACTGTTCCTCACCCATTGAAACCCACCTGATCCTACCTTCTGTGTGCAGTCCCACCCCTGATTCTCCATTCCCCATCTGTTGAAACCTGCCCGAGCCCTCCCTCTGTGTGCAGTCCCACTCCTGATCCTCCGTTCCCCATCAGTTGAAACCCACCCGCTCCCTCCCCCTCTTGTATTTGCAGATGAAAGTCATAATATTTCATGCCCCCCTTCCCCTGGTGTTGCATACGATGGTTCTTAATGCTGTAGATACATTTTTTTTCTCATCTCTGTGCTTGCCAGCTGTGCTCAGGATGTCAATGTATTGCATGTTTTCTTCTTCTTTTTGTGACAAAATATATCCGTCTGTGCCAACACTGGCATTGTACTGATTTAGCTTAGAAGGATCATTCATACCTGAGTCTAATTTGGATTTGTTTTCCACTGTGGGTTCTTGGCACCATGCAGTGGTTAAAAATGGCTTTGGAAGCAGTGGTTAAATGTTTAAAACTTCGTCTTGAAGAATACGCATTCTTAGTGTTTTTCCTTTGCTCCAAGACAAACGAACAAAAAACATTCCTATCATTGCAGTGCATTTGGAAACAGCAGCAGACAGGCATAGAAAACAGTTCATGCTGGCAGCAGATAGGTGCAGCAGAGCACTTTCTTTGTCTCTCTCTCTCTCTCTCTCCACCTCACACTGGTTGTGACTTGTTTCTGAACCCACTTTTTTTTTTTCATTCATTCAAACACCACATAGTGAGCAGATGACAGTGAGCAGGGGAGTGTTTGTGACTTGTTTCTGGACCCACTGTTTTTTTTTTTTTTTTTTATTCAGTCAAACGCCACATGGCAAGCAGACTGTCGGCAAGCAGGGGGTGTAATCACTTTTTGTTCAATTGTTTAACCAGGAGTGGCACTCTAGTGAAAGTTTGTTTACAGGTATGACCTGGGAGCACGGGGAAATTGTAACTTGCTCAGGGTCACACAGTATACAAGTGGGGGCTGTGGGATTCAAACCCAGGTCTCCACATTTGCACCTCAGAGCCTTAAAACACTGTCCGATACTGCCTCCCCTAAGCAGTATATAAAGCCTGTTGTGTGGAAAAGGCTGCTCAAGGTACCCCATGATTTCAGCGAGTAAAACATTGTGAGTAAACAACAGCGAATCAGGAATTGTGAAATGAATATCAGCGAGTGTATTTATTTTGTGCCTGTAAACATCAGTGACTTCAGCTAGTTTTGCACAACCAAATATAGTGCCAGTACATTTTAGCGAATAACAGTGATTACCTGGCTGGTTATTGCTGTATATGTACCTTGTTATAAATTGCAAGGATGATCCTGTGTCTATTCCTTCGACGACTTTTGGCCAGCATTTCCTGAACTGTACTGAAATAAAACTTCTTTCTGAACAGTGATGTTCCTCTCCCAAAAAGCAAATTGGGAATTAAAAAACGCATACACATTGCATTCCCTAGAACAAGTCCTAGAGACAATGGAGAGATGTTATTGCAGAACCAGGCTCTCTGCCAAATAGAAGTGTAACTAAACACCAAAGCAGATGAGAAACTGTAAATAAAAGTCACATTCTTTGCATTCACTTAGATAAACCCTACTACTGATTTACACTGCTCTACTACTTTGTTTGGTCTGGTCTTTCTAAGTGTTGTCATGAGACATGGCAAAGAACTGCTGATTAGTTCACCAATAAGACCCTCATCCTGACACATAACACCATGCAGGGAAACCTTCGGCATTGACAAATGCTTGTTTTCTCTGTATGTCTTCTCCATCTTCCTCAGTTGAGCGCGTCAGTCCAAGTCTGCCTGCGGCAAGCAAATTCTGTCTAAAGACATCCATTCAGCCTGCCTCTTCTGTCTGGGCCCAGACCACAACACCGAGGCCTACCAGCATTGCTTGAAGTTCAACAGCAGGACCAGGATTCGCCACTAGAAAGCCCTCAAATCCTTCTTGCTTGAAAACCGCTAGTGGCCATGCAGAAGGAGATCCAATAAAAAAGTTCTTCATCTTCCCCTGCTTCAGGAGCTTCGGCTTCTTCAGCTCACCATAAGGACAAGAAGTCATCAGGGAAGCACCACCATGAGAAGAAGCACAAGGACAAGTCCTCCTTGGACTCCCATTCCCCGTCCCCGCACAAGTCTGGCACTGCTTCCGGGTCCTCCTCCCACAGGAGGCAGGACTCTGCTCCCCAGGCAACCCTCATTCTTTCCAGGCTCCTGGTGGTTAGGCCTCCCGCCCTTGTCCTGACGTCGGGCAGAGGCTCTTTTGGGTCCGGGGCTTCGTCCTTGGCTTTTCAGCCCCGAAGCTCAGGCCCTCCTCCCAGACTTCGGGTCGTCAGCCAGGTGGCTCGACCATTTCTTCCTCGGGCAGCAGGTCCCTTACTGTCATACAACTGGCCACGGCATCTGCCAACTCTGCCTCTGACTCCATGGCTGACTCCCTGGAACGACTCCGGGGGCATGCGCTCACCTCCCCCGGGAGAGTGATGCACCTGCCTTCCTTGGGACTTAGCTCCCCTCGGTTGGCCTCTTGTAAGCGGACACTGGACACTACTGTAGACCTTCGACCCCGGCATCCATTCCGGCGACCTCCCAGCCGTCATCACCAGACCCTCGTATGTCGCTGGCAAACAAGCACAGCTCTCCTAATCCGATACCTTAGGGACCATCGTCCGACCAGCCGACGGCACCAGACGACTGTACTCTGGGGGAGCCGATGCCAACTACCCCTGCTCCACAAGGGGTTAACATGGGTGTAGGCAGGCATACTCCAAGCACTCCATGGTGTGCAATTTTACTTAAGGGGGGTAGCAAATAGGCTCTGAACTGCTTCCTTTTTCCATGAAAACTAACAAAGAAATTACTGAACCTTTCTATAATTTTGTTCATAGGAGTCGAAACTAGAAGGACTGGTCACTAATACTCTCTTTGCATCCCAAGGACAATACAACTTTACAGGCTCTGGGCTGGTATGTGGATGTCTTAGGGAACAATGCATGGCATTTGTATTTACCCATGTATGGCAACAACCATTGTCATGAGATACAAAAGTTGTATTTATTGTGCCAAATGAGGCAGCAAACACGGTCCTGGTGTACATTTATGTATTGTCTGGCTACACCCCGGGGTGGGGGTAGTAGTGTGTCCACTTGGTGTGCAGATCTGAAATCCCTGGCTACACTCTTGGTACTGCCACCTTGGGGCCCAATGAGCCCAGGATCCCACTTTCAGATGTCAGAGAGCTTTTTTTGTCCTGGTGGAACACCACTACAGCAGCCTTCTTTGTCCCCTACTAAGGTACTGACAATCTCAGAGGTTCCCCCCCAAAAGGCCTTCTCCCAATCCCAGGGAGCCTACACCCCAGCCGAGGGAAGAGACCCCACAGCCGGACAGCTCGGATAGAGGTCACAATGGCTGTAAAGTTAGGAGGTGTCATTCCTCCTCCAGGTCTTCAGATTAGCACAAATGCCACTCTACAGGATGCTGGTCCTGGCATTCCTCCTCTAGGTATTCCTTTTCGGAGGATGCCAGCTGCAGTTCTTTCTCCTCTTCTAGATCTTTCCTTTTAGGGGGTGCTTCTTTGCCTCCGGATACTAAAGACTACCCCAGGTCCCTGCCAGATGATCCATCTTTTATGGACGTTATGCGGCATGTCCAAGTCAGTATAGGGGTGGGACACAGAAGATCTAGATCCAGAGAGATGTTGTCTAGCCAAATACCTCCCATCAGAAGGATCCTACATTGTGGTGCCACCTTTGGTTGACACCTGCCAGGACGTCACCTGGATTGTCTGGAAGTACCCTTCTACTTCCTTGGCGGTACCCAAGAAGTCTGACCATCTTTATAGGGCTCCCAGGGATGAACCCTTTTTAGAACAACCTCTGGCAGATTCAGTGGTCATTACAGCTGCCCATGACAGGTCTAAACATCCTAGGCACCTCAGCACCCAACCTCCTGACAAGGAGTCTAAGCAATTGGGAAGGCAGAGCTGCTTAACCTCTTTACAGTCTGGGTAGGACATCGGCACCCATGTGCTGCATTCTTCCTATGACTTGTCTGATACTGCCACTAGGGCTGAGGCTACAGGCATCTGCAAAAGGCGACATTCTTCGCTCCAGTCTTGGGGTTCTCACCGGATGTCCAGGCGAGTATTATGTATGTACCCTTCAAAGGCCCGGTCCTTTTTGACGAAGAGTCTGAGAAAATCATTACTCACCTCCAGGATTTAGGCAAGACTATCGTTGGTGCAAACCATGTACCGATCTAACCAGAAACAATTCAGGCATCAGTCCTTTAGTCGTTCCTCTGGGCAACAACCCAGAGGGCAGCAGTTAAGTGCCTTTAAACGACTGGCTGCATCTCAGACCCCTGGAGGAACAACTCCTAGAGCTGCCAAGTCCTCCCAGGCCACCCTGTCTACCCCAGGTTCCTCTGCCTGACCTTGCTCCAGCCCCCGACTCCAGCCTAATCCCTGGGGAGGCAGTGGGGTCATTTCTCCCTCTATCTAGAGGGCAGGAGCAGGATAACATCAGATCATTGGGTCCTGCAGTTGATTGAGACAGGACATACTCTAGAATTCCTAGAGCTACCACCGGGAAACCCTCCCCTGCCCTCCTGCTATTCCCCATCACGCGCTGCCCTTATCCAGGAAGAAATACAAGTGCTTCTGCACAAACGGACCATAGAATCTGTTCCAGCAGCTGAAAGAGGGAAGGGCTTCTAATCCCACTTTTTCTTGGTCCCCAAGAAAACTGGATCTGCGCCCCATCCTGGATCTCAGCAGCCTGAACAAATATGTGGAGTACAAAAGGTTCAGGATGGATCTCACTTTGAGATAGAGCTCTGGCAGCAGGCAATAACCATTAGGATTATGCCACCAGACACTAGGACCCCATGAAAAATTTCTAGCTAGCAATCCAAGACGGGCGATTGCCACCAACGTCAGCCACAGTATATAGGAGGCGGTCCCCTGGCACCACCCCAGTTCTTTTCCCACCGTTGACCCTGCATTTTGACTCCATAGACATCTCCTGCAAGCCGTCGATCATTTTTCTCATCGGTCCGCGCAGTTCACTTCTTCGAGTGTTTTTGACCGCCTCTTTATGTCTGCCAAGTCTACCACTTCTACTCCGCGGCATAAGGCAAAGTGTTACGTGAGGCAAACAAATTCCAGCCAAAGACAGCCATTCGGCCTGCCTCCTGTGTCTGGGACCAGAGCACAAGTCAGACGCCTGCCTGCACTGCCTCAGTTTTAACAAATGCACCCACATTCGCCTCCTTAAGATACTCAAAGCTCACCTGCCGGAACCACAAGTGGCCATGTTGCAAAAATCGCACTCTGGGCACAGCTCTTCTTCGTCCTTCATCCATGCCGCCTCCCCAAGAAGAAGAATCACTGGGGACCGTCACAGGACAGACAAGGACAGGCCCAGGTCAGGCTCGCTGTGTCATTCCCCGCACAAGAGCTCCAAGGCTTCCTCCTCTGGCGGGAGGTCGAATTCTGCTCTCCCCCAGGTCGCTAGCCCTCCCAAGGATTTTGACCACAGATCTCTCCACCTCTACCCAGGCATCAAGCGGAGGATCGGGGCAAGGGCCTTCCCAGACTGCCTCCTCAGTGTCTCTGGCCATCAGACCCCACAAATGAGCACTAGGGCCTAGGCCCAAGGACCTGGCATCTTCTGCTGCCACTTCGATGGGCATTTGTTTGGACCCCGCCAGTGTCCATGCCTCATCCTCTGGTTCATCTGTCATAGCTGATGACCACAACAGGCGCCAGGATCGTGACCACAGCAAGGAAGATCTCTCCGTGCCTAAGTCATCACCAGCTGTCCATTCAGACCGACAACAGTTCCCTTCGTCATCTGCCTCCACCCCTCTGGAGCCAGACCAGACGTTGGCCTCTAAGCGGTCATCTGCCCCGCAAGGGCTGAATGGGTCTCCTTCAGAGGACCCAACCACTGATCTGACGTCTGACTCCACCAAGCCTACGACCACAAGGCTTGACACCCAGTCGTCGGCCAAGTTCAAAACGTCTGACACTCTGATGAAGGACCAGATGTCAGGTACTTTGACCACTGGCAGTCAGACGCCGGAGGCCCCCTCAGATGCCAGACCCTTTGGTGCCAGTCAGTCTGACGCCAGACCGGCCATCTGGCTCAATGGTCCCTTTAGAGGAAGTAGGTGCACTCTTTTCTAGCTGGTGGAACACCATTAAGAGTGACCTATTACCAAAGCCTGAACCCACAGGAGTAACGACTGTTCTAGGGACATGGATATGTTGTTCATCCACACTTTCTGGCAGGTATCCTTGCCGCTTTAAATCTTGCCGGAAGGTCTTCAAGCTGGCTCCTCCCACCCACCTGGGTGATAAAACTCTCGGCTCCGCCCCGCGTGCCAGATCTTCCCTGGCAGGCTCAGGTTCCCTCCTTAACGCTCTGCGTATAAGACTGGTTCTAATTCTTGGTTTACCCAAAATTAAGTTTAAGGTTTTCAAGACTTTCGGTCAATATTTCCTCAAGGCGCCATGGCGGACAAATCGACTCCCGGTTTCCAGAGGTGCCCATGCGGGCAGAAGATGTCTTGGACGGATCCGCACTCCACGTGCGCTCTACTGCCTTGGCCTTGAGCACACCGCGAGCCTGCGATCTGTGCTCTTCCTTCTACGACCAACATCCTAGAGGACCCGCTGCCCGTTTACAACTTGGGCGCCCAGCGTTACCGCCGGTGAAGTCTAAGGAGGCCGTTGGCGGTGTCCCAGTGCTGGCTCGGTGAACAGCTCAGCAGATGATGGCCCTCGAGGAGGAGGCGGCACAGGCCGCATCTTCGTCTTCCTCGGTCGCGGCCTTTATCCTGCTCTCTTTGGGATCCTCCTATTCAGCTTCTTTTAAGGAGCTCTGTCATTCCCTTTCCACCAAGGGAGAGGGGCCACCAGGACTTTCCTCTCGGTCCAAGAAGAAGGACTCTAAAGGTAAGTCCCTCCATCGACGCTCTTGGGAGTGGAAGAGTCCCCTCCCCAGGTAGTGACCCTCGACTTGATCCGATCCTTTGACCCGGCCACTGGCCTCCGCAGCGTCCCACGTCAGGTCAGTTGGCTGAGACACCCGTCCCGGCAGTCGAGATTTTTCTCGATACGTCCGGACGGGTTGTCGAGTCGATAGTGAAGCCGACAACCCTCACTCCCCAGTTCCCCAGGCGGAGATCGAGGTGGAGGATTTGCCTGTGCCTCCGGTTCCGGAGCCCACGGTCAAAACTGCCGAGCCGAGGGGAGAGCGGGTCTCCCCCGCCCTGCCCCAGAACCCTCCTCGGAAACACCGAGGTTCTCAGTCTCTGTCTCGGACATCTTCACTGTCCAGCCAATCCCGCCGGCATAGGCGGTCTCAGTACCGGTACCGTAGTAAGCGGCATCGCCGCTCGTCCTCATCTTCTTCCTCGGACGAGGATAGGCTTCAACGCAAGTTTCGTCGGCGCTACGAGGACCTCATGTGGCAACAGCTCCTTCTGTCCGGGAGCAAGCTGACGTCGTCGCCTTCCCCGGCATCAAGTGGCTGTCACTGGAGCGGCCGAAGCAACCCCTCGCCCTAGTCGAGGTGCCTGCCCCCGGGCCTGTTGCTCGACCGAAACCGGCCGCCCCACCGATTCTGGTGGAACCTCCGCCTCCACAGCCGAAATTTGGGGCCCCGACCAAGAATTCTCGGTCGGGCCAGGGCCTGCCCCATAGGCTGTCTGTCACCCTCACTCAAACCATCCTTAGCAGGTGGAGGGTGGCTCAGGCCCAAGGCAGCTCTTTGCAGACTTGTCCGAGTCTGACGACGATTCCTCCTTGTTCTCCAGGCAGGTCGACCTGGAGTCCTCCGGAGGTCAGTCGCTGGACGATAGCCCATCGTCCTTCATAGGTTTGCTTAGGCTCATCTCGGAGTCCACCAGGATGCAGCTCGAGCCCGTATCCAAGGGGGCCAAGTATCCCCTAACGGAGATATTGGACCAAGGGGATTCACCCACGGAGGCCTTTCCGGTGGCCGAGGCCCATTGGCGGCCTGGCTTTGAAGCTCTGGCAGCGACCTGCTTCCTGCCCTGCGCCTTCAGCCAGGATGGCGAGGAAGTACGCGGTCCCTACCGGTTCCCTGTCCGGTTTTTCGGAACACCCCTCAGCCGAGGGGTTGGTTACCGACAGCGTCTTCCGGCGTGCCAGAAGCGCCAGGGACGTGGACAAGCCTCCTACAAGGAGTCCAAGAAATTGGACTACGCCGGATGCAAAGTCTACGCTGCGTCCTCCCTTGGTCTTCGTCAGGCCATCTCGGCCGTGCTGATGGCACACTTCTCTCACGCCCTGTTGGGCTCCCTGGATGAGGTAGTCCCTCATCTCCCGGCTGACCTGCAGACCACGGTCAAGCAGGTGCGGGACCAGGGCAGGGCAGTGGCCAAGCAGCAACTTCAGACTGCTGTGGACATCGGCGACTCATGTGCCAGGTCAGTCGCGGCCGCACTGGCCATGCGCCGTCGGGCATGGCTGAGGATATCCACCTTCACAGCGGATACCCAGCACAAGTTGGTGGATGTCCCCTTCTTGGGGACCGACTTCTTCGGCCCTGGAGTGGAGGGTCACCTCCAGAGGATCGAAAAGTCCAATGCCACTCTGGACTCTCCCTCCTCCGCCCAGAGGGACAAGGGCCACAGACCGCAACCCAAGCCCTTTCGTCTGTCTGCGCCCACGGCACGTCCGGCCCAGCAGCATCAGAGCCAGCAGTCTCGCACTTGGCATCCCAAAGCCAAGCCTGCAGCTTCCTCTTCCAGGAAGCAGGGAGGCAAAGGCCCAGGAGGTCCCTCAGCCGGTCCCTCCTCCAAGCCTGCCCAGTGATGGGTTGAGGGGTGTCGCCCCCAACCTCGTCACTCCACCCTGGGTTCCCCCCGTGGGGGGACGGCTCTGCCAGTTCCTTTCCGCCTGGTCCGCTATCACCACGGACCGGTGGGTGCTGGAAGTGGTAGGAAAGGGTCTGCCTCTCGAGTTTGAGCAGGCCCCGCCCTTCCGAGCCATCGCCCCCCCGGGGGGCCTCGGGTTCCGCAGCCTTGTTGTTGGCTCGCCGAGCCGACATCGCTCTGCTCCTCGAGGAAAGAGTTGATCAGAGAGGTGGCGGACCCTCCCTCAGACCCGGGGTTTGTGTCCAGGTACTTCCTGGTCCCAAAACGGACGAGGGGCTGGTGCTCCATTCTCGACCTGCACGACCTGAACAGGTTCCTAAGGTCTCGGACCTTCAGGATGGTCACTCTGGCTCAGATAATACCATCCCTGGAACGTGGCGTGTGGTTCTGTTCTCTGGACCTACAGTACGCGTTCTTTCACGTCCCTATCCGTCCGTCTCACCAGAGATTCCTTCACTTTCGAGCGGAGGGATCCCTTTACGAGTTCTGAGCCATGCCCTTCGGCCTTTCTCTTGCTCCCAGGGTCTTCACCAAATGCATGGCAGTGGTGACAGCATTCTTGCGGCGCCGAGGGGTCCAGGTGTACCCTTACCTGGACGATTGGCTCATAGCAGTCCCCTCCAGACCGGAGGTGGAGCAGTCCAGAGATCTGGCCCTCCAGGTTTGCTCTCAGATCGGCCTTCTCATCAACAAGGCCAACCTGGAACTCGGGCCGAAGCAGGTGATACATTTCATCGGGGCAGAGCTCGACTCTCTTCGAGCCAGAGCACGACTCCCGGCGGACAGGGCCGAGGTTCTTTCCTCCTTTGCCCAGTCATTTCTGGTTGGGCAATCGCGTCCTGCCCGGGACTTCCTGCGCCTCCTGGGTCTCATGGTGGCCTGTACCAGCGTGGTCCGTTGGGCCCGCTAGCACATGCATCCCCTTCAGTGGGGATTGGCCAGCCAGTGGTCACAGCACTGTGATCCATTGGACCAGCTAGTGACGGTGACCCAGGGGATGTGGAACGCTCTCCAGTGGTGGACCGTTCCAGTCCATTTGCAGGAGGGCATCCCGTTTGTCCGCCCCGAGCCGACTGTCTCTCTATCGACCGATGCCTCTGTGATGGGTTGGGGTGCCCATCTGGGGGAGCACAGAGCGCATGACCTCTGGTCCCCTCGGGAGTCCCGATGCCATATCAACCTGCTGGAGCTTCGGGTGGTTCGTCTAGCCCTCACCGCCTTTACTCCGTTTCTACGGGGTCAAGTGGTTCAGGTCCAGACTGACAATACCACGACCATGTACTACCTAAACCGCCAGGGTTGGACGCGCTCCATGCCTCTGTGCAAGGAAGCTCTCTGCGTTTGGTCACTCGTGCGCAGCCTGGAGGCGGATCTCCTCGCCATCCATGTGGCAGGAGCCTCCAACACTCTGGCCGATGCCCTAAGCCAGATAGGGGCTGTGTTCTACGAGTGGTCTCTCCTGCCAGAGGTAGTACAAGATCTGTTCTGTTCTCCCACTGGGGCACACCTCAGGTGGACCTGTTTGCCTCCAAGGAGAATGCAAAGCTAAGGCTGTTTCATGCCCGCCACCCTCAGCAGGGTTTGCTGCAGGGGGATGCCTTCTCGAGGCCGTGGACCCTGGGCCTCTTCTATGCCTTTCCCCCATTTCCCTTGATCCACAAGGTGCTTCTCAAGGCGAGGAGGGACAATGCGCAGGTGATTCTGGTAGCCCCCCAGACTGGCCCTGCCAATGCTGGTATCCAGATCTCCTCAGCCTCAGCTCCAGGCTCCCGAGGCAGCTTCCAGCTCACCCAGACCTGTTATCAGTCAATCAGGGGAAGGTGTTCCATCCGGACCTTCAATCCCTGCACCTGACTGCCTGGTTCCTGAGTGGCTAGAGTTCCAGGCCTTTGGTCTTTCCGACGAGGTCCTCAATGTAGTTGAGGCTCCCGTCAGGAGTCGACCAGAAAATGCTATGCCTTCAAATGGAAGAGATTCTCCATTTGCGTCAGGGCAGGGCCTGGACCTTCCTCCTGTTCCTTGGCAAGCATCTTGGACTACTTATGGTCCCTTTCTCAGCAAGGGCTTAGGTCGACGACCCTAAAGGTGCACCTGGCAGCCATCTCTGCTTACCGGGCGCGGGCCGGGAAGCGGTCGGTGGCACAGGAGTCTGTGGTCGGGCGCTTTTTCAAAGGCCTGGATCACATATCCCTCTCGGTGCGTGGAATCTCTACTCTTGGTGATCTACTGCTGGTTGGTAAAGCCTATGGGCAAGCTTATTCGAACCAATGCACAGGTGTGATATCTCTTCACCTGTCGTGGAAGACCGCCTTCTTGGTGGCTATCACGTCAGCCAGAAGGATGGGAGAGCTCCAGGCGCTTTCCATCGAGTCTCCTTACCTGGTCTTCCACAGGGACAAGGTTGTCCTGCGCCCCCACCCGAAATTCCTTCCGAAGGTGGTGTCGGTGTTTCACCTTAACCAGGTGTTGACTCTGCCGGTGTTCTACCCCAATCACACCTCGGAGGCCGAATATAGGCTCCATACTCTGGACCCTAGAAGGGTGCTCGCTTATTATAAGGAGCGCACGGCTGAAGTTCGGGGAGAGGTTCGCCAGCTGTTTGTCACCTATGCTGAAGCCGCACCTGACAGACCTGCAGCCAAGCGGACGATAAGCAGGTGGGTCACCTCCTGCATAGATCTCTGCTATAGGTTGGCGGGCATGGAGTCTACCAGAGGGATAAGAGCTCATTCTACCCGCCATACCACTGCATCGGTAGCTGCTTCCAGGGACGTCCCTATCCAGGATATCTGCAGGGCTGCTACCTGGAAGTCGGCACATACCTTTATAACCCACTACCACATCGACCTTGAGTCACACCGGGATGCTGGTTTTGGGGCCTCGGTTCTCCAGTCTCTATTTCCTAAGTAGGGGGTGTGCGCTTTGCCTCCCTCCTCCCGGAGAACTGCTAGGAGTCTGACAGAAAGTGTGGACGAACAACATATCCATGTCCCTAGAAATACAGGTTACTCACCTGTAACAGGAGTTCTAGGAATGGTATATGTTGTTCATCCACACGACCCACCCGACTTCCTCGGCTTCACGCACAACCTGAACTTCCAGCGGCCAGATCTCACGCCATGGGCGGGCCGAGAGTTTTATCACCCGGTGGGTGGGAGGAGCCAGTTTGAAGACCTTCCGGCAAGATTTAAAGCAGCAAGGATACCTGCCAGAAAGTGTGGATGAACAACATGTACCATTCCTAGAACTCCTGTTACAGGTGAGTAATCTGTATTTGTCCCACAGCCAACACCCCACCCACCCCGCAGGACCCCATCGCCACCCCTGATGCCAGACCGCCCGGCTTGGGTCATGACTCCGACGGACATCGAAGACACGGACGTCACCGGTCTTCAGTATCTTCCTCCTGCAGGTGGAGTAGGTCAAGTGACTGCCGCTCTGTGGCAGAGTAGGTCCAGCGAACATTGCTCCCGGCGACTGAATAGGTTGACCAACCATCACTCTGAACCACTGAACCATTACGGTGCTCCTCTTCATTCTAAGACTCTTCAGAGGGTGACCTTCCTCTGCCTTCTGCGGATCTGAGAAAGGATTTACCCAAGTCTCCACCCGATGATCCCACTTTCCTTGAGGTAATGAGGCACATTCAATTCCTCAACCAGTGGGAGACGAAAGACTCTGCGCCTGAAAAGCGATGCTTGGCTAAGTTTTTGGGAGCTACTGACCCCAAACCACTGGACATCCCTCCGTTGGTGGAGCCATTACAAAATGTAACAAAGCTGACATGGAAACACCCCTCCACCACTTCTGTGGTGCGTAAAAAGGCTGACTGCTTATACAGGACCTCCAGGAGTGAGTCCCACCTCAGTGAACAGCCCAAGGCAGACTCCATGGTCCTTACCACGGTTCCTTGCAGGTCTCAGCAACCTAAGCATACCAGCTCCCAGCCGCCAGATGGAATTGAAAAGGATTGACCAGTTTGGGTGGAAGGTGTACTCCTCTTCCACCTGTACTATCCGGTCTCCGAACTTCTTAGCACACATGGTCATGTTCCAGAAGTGCCTCTGGCAGAAGGCCGAGGACCTTTCCAAGTCCCAACCAGATTCTTCCACCAAGTCAGAACTTTTGGCAGTCCTACAGTGTTGGCAAACATGTCCTCAAATGCTCTTATGATGCGACAGATAGAGCAGCCAGAGCCGCAGCCTCAGGAGTATACCTCAGACGACACTCGTGGCTTCAAGTGTCCAGGTTCAGGCAGGACCTGCAGGACACTATCCTAGATCTGTCTTTCCAGGGACCTGTGCTCTTTGGTCAGGAGGCAGTGAATGTCATCACTGGCTACAGGACTCAGGGAAAGCTGTCTCCAAAGTACACAAGATGTACAAGTCCAAACCCAACCCCTCCAGGTGTCGGCCCTTTTGGAAACACCAGAGGCAACAAGCAAAGAGACAACAGCAGCATGGAGGGTTCAAGAGAAAGGCATCCCCTCAGGCAGCAGGAATTCCGGGACCGTGAACAGCTAAGCAGTCCAGAGCTCCACTCCCCATCCCATCAGCCTCCGCCTGACTTCTTGCCCGCCCCAACCCCCAGCAGAATTGATAGGGGAGGCAGTGAGAGGGCAGTTCTCCCTTTACCTTGCAGGTTGGGAGAACATCATGACAGACCAATAGGTGCTGCATCTTACAGAGGGGGGCTAAGCCCTGAGTTTTTTCAACTACCCACGGACAATCCACCAGTCCACATGTCCTGCTCTCCATCCCATGCAGGTCTCATTTGGGTGGAGATCCAGGCCTCCTGTCAAAGTGAGAAATTCAAATAGTACTGGAGTCCCAGAGGGGCAAAGGTTACTACTCTTGCTTCTTCCTGGTTCTGAAGAAGACAGGGGACCTTCGTCCCATTCTAGACCAATGCTAGAAGTCTAAATAAGGACAAAATGGCAGAATTGGAGTTTATACTAGAGAAAAATGATATAGGGCTAATGGGGTAGTTGAAACTTGGTGGAATTTAGACACAGATTGGAATCACCATCTTTCTGGGTATCAACTCTTTAATAAAAATAAAACATCCGGGGAGTTGCAGTGTATGTAAGAGACGGAATTGAATGTCACAATATTAGTACAGACGAGGATTATGGTAACATTGAGGTAGTTTCTGGAGATATCACAGGCTTGATGGGAAAACCATTTAAACTGATAGTTTTCTACAGACCACCTGACACTACAGTGGGAGAAACTGAAGGATTCATGAACAGTATTACTACCCTGGCGGAAGACACTGATATATTGCTAATGGGTAATTTGAACATTCCAGAAGTAGAGTGGGGTAGCAGTAAACAAGGTAATTCATTGGGTTCAAGAATAAATGAAATACTAACTGCAGCTGGCATACAACAATGTATAAACGAGCCTACCAGGGGTGACAATATATTGCACGTCATTTTAACTAATATATCCAGGGACATTGATAATATTATTATAGGACCACCCATAGGAACAAGTGATCATGGAACTGTTATGTTTATAATTAATAAGAAGAGTAAAATAATCAAAGGAAAGACAACCCAGATAATGTATAATAAAGGTAATTATCAAGAAATAAGAAATATAATGAGTGAGTTGAAGTGGTATAGAATGATGGATGAACTATCTGCAGAGGAATCATGGGAAGTATTTGTCAACATAGTAAATAATATGACATCTAAATACATTCCAAGGAAGAAAGTATATAATAGCAGGGGAAAGAAACCTTCTTGGATTAATAATAGAATTATTAGACTGTGTAAAAAGAAAAAAACATTATTTAGACAAATGAAACGGTCAAAAACAGTTTATAGTCGGGTATGGTATAGAAAGATATTACAGAAAGTAAAGTTTGAAATAAGGGCAAAACAACATATAGAATATAAACTAGCCACATCTAAAAATGACAGTTTCTTCTCATATGTAAACAATAAAAGGGGGACTAATAATGCCGTGGGACCCCTGTTTATCGACAGAGAAATAATTGCTAAACCTGAGGAAATGACTAAAGAATTTAGTAAAATATTCAGTAAGGTGTTTGTTAAGGATAATTACATGCGAGCTAGAAGTAGGGCAGTAATAAGTAATGAGGTACAAGGTGATATAGTTGCTATAGAAAATTGTCGAAAGAATACACAAACTTAATACAGATAAGTCAGCAGGTCCGGACGGGATGCACCCAAAATTCATTAAGGAATTGGGAGATGTGTTAACACCAGCTATCCCTATAATAGGGCAAAAGTCCTTGAATGAAGGGTATGTGCCAAGAGATTGGAGGACAGCATATGTGGGACCCCAGAGCCCAGGGGCTCTCCCCGCTCCCCTCCGGATGACCCTTCATTCCTGGATATAATGAGGCATATCCAAAACCATTTACCAGTGGGATACGGAGGCTCTCGACCTGGAGTGCCAGCGGCTAGCTAAGTTCCTAGGGCAGAAGGAGCCTAAGCCACTGATCATCCCTCCATTTATTGAGCCCTTCCAGGACGTCACTCGCCTTACCTGGAGGACTCCTTCCTCTGTCCCTGCAGTTCCGAGGAAGGCGGATAGGTTGTATAAGTCTCCCAGGTCAGAACCATTCCTGGCGTTACAACCCAAGGTGAATTCCCTGATCCTCGTGGCTGCCCACAGGAGAGGGACCCAGCCCAAGCACCTCAGCTCGCAACCCCCCAATCCCGTCTCAAAAAAACTGAACGGCTGGGGAAGGAAAGTCTTCTCCTCCACTACTGGATCTATTAGATCCCCTAACTTCATGGCCCACATGATCTCCTACCTGCAGTCCTAGTGGAGGAAAACCATGGAGTTGGCAGAGACCCTCCCAGACTCTGACTCCAAACAGGAGATTCTGGCTTGTGCCCAGTCAGGTCTAGACGTTGACAAGCACGCACTCAGATGCTCCTATGATGTGGTGGACATGGCTTCTAGGGCCGCAGCATCAGGCATTTGTATGAGGAGACAGTCCTGGGTCAGATTAACAGGTTTCCAGCAAGACCTTCAGGACTCTATCCTGGACTCCCTGGTTCAGGGTCCGGTGCTTTTCGGTTCAGAGGTGGAGCAAATGGTCAAGGACCTTCAAGAATCAGGCAAGGCAGTAGCGGATGTACATCGTATGTACAAGTCCCAGCCGCAGGGCAGCCGTCGGCACCCTTTTGCCAGCGCCAAGGCCAGTCCGGCAAGCAACCCCAAGGGAAGGGGTTTTATAGACGGGGTAACCCCCCCCCCAAGGTTCCCAGGGCCCAGAGCAGTCCAAGGCACCCAGGGCCCCGGCTCCTCTTGTTCCTCCTTCCTGACTCCCCCCCCCAGCCCTCCTCCCCTCGGGGACAGGCAGAACGAGCAAGTAGGAGGGCAATTTGCACTGTACCTGCTCCAGTGGTACGGCATCAATGCAGATCGGTGGGTGCTGGAAACCATTCGATCAGGGTATGCCATAGAGTTCATCTCTATACCTCAGGACAACCCACCACCCCCTATGTCCCGCTGTCCACCGGACCACCTCAGCCTCCTACAGGCAGAGGTCTCACTGCTCCTGGGGAAGAGAGCTATTCAGAGTTCCACCGGCCCAGATAGGCAAGGGCTTCTACTCCTGCTTTTTCCTGGTCCCGAAAAAGACGGGAGCCCTTCGTCCTATCTTGGACCTCAGCGTGCTCAACCTCTCAGTCAAGTATCAGAGGTTCCGCATGCTAACATTGGCAGGCCTCTTTCCTCTGCTTCAGTCGGGGGACTGGCTGTGCTCTCGCGACATGCAGGACGCTTATATGCATATCAAAACTGGAAACGAATACAGGAGGTTCTTGCGCCTGGCCTTGGAGAAGAGCACTTCCAGTTCAGGGTCCTCCCTTTCGGCCTTTCGTTGGCTCCCAGGGTTTTTACAAAGTGCCTGGCAGTGGTAGCTGTGGCCCTCCACAGGAGAGGCCTCTTTGTCTACCTCTACCTGGATGATTGGCTCCTCTCTGCCCAATCGGAGGGGCAGCTAGCAATCGCCGTAAGTCAAACGCAGGCTTTTTTTTTCTTACCTGGGGATCACAGTGAACTGGTCGAAGTCTCAGCCAAGGCCATCTCAACGGCTGCAGTTCATAGGAACTATCCTGGACACAGGGAGAGGGCGTGTCTTCTGCCCTCGGACAGGATAGATCGCCTCCAAGGCCTGGTGAGGGCCATTCGGGGAAAGCCCTCTTCTCCCGCCTGAGCGGTACTGCAGCTGTTGGGGCATATGGTGGCAGCCATCGCCACTGTCCATTAGCCAGGCTTCATATGAGGACATTGCAGTGGCATCTCAAAGCGCAGTGGGACCAAGCTGTGGACTGCCTGGGATTTTGGATCCTGATTTTTCAAAGCGCCCACCATCTTCCTAATGGTGGCTCGCCGGGACACCCAAGGCGCCTGCATACCGCCTCCATTCCAAATCGTGACAACAGATGCCTCCCTGTCAGGGTGGGGGCCCATCTAGGAGTTTACAGGACCCAAGGGACTTGGTCCAACACAGAACGCTCTCTGCACATCAGTGTCCTGGAAATGAGAGCAGTTCTGAATGCCCTGTCAGCATTCGAGAGCCAAGTTTCCAGGGGTTCTCTTATAGTGCAGTCTGGACAACACACCAGTGTGTGTGTGTGTGTGTGTGTGTGTGTGTGTGTTCTTTTTTTTGTTTGTTTGTTTTTTTGTTTTTTTTATATCAACAAGCAAGGGGGGGATGCATTCTTACCCCCTTTGCAGAGAGGCCATGAGACTGTGGGACTGGGCAGTAGAACACGGTGTGGACCTCGTGGCTGGTCATCTCCCGGGGGTCCAAAACATTCTCGACGACAGTCTGTCACTCCGTTTGTCTCAGCCACGAGTTGGAACTGCTCCAGGAGGTCGCAGACAACCCATTCAACCATTGGGGCCTTCCAGAGGTGGACCGCTTTGCGTCCCTATTCAACGCCAAACTACGCAATTTTTGCTTGCTTGCTCCAGGGCCTGGTGTTTTCTGGCGAGACGCATTGTCCCTCTCTTGGATGGGGAAGGTTCTGTACGCCTTCCCTCCTTTTCCCCTCATGGAGAGAGTACTGCTCAAATTGCAGTCAGAGGGAGCCAGAATGATTCTGGTGGCTCCTCTGTGGCCTTGGCAGATCTGGTACCCACTGCTCCAGCAACTGTCTCAGGAACCTCCAGTGTAGTTGCCTCTCTCCACCCACTTGCTCTCTCAAGATCGGGGAACTCTCATTCATCCGGTCCTTCACTCTCTTCACCTGCATGCATGGCTCCTGCAGTCCTAGCAGAGGAGAGGCTAGGAGTGTCAAGCAGCGTGGTAGAAATTTTGGTAGCAGCAAGGAAGCCTTCCACTAGGTCTACCTATGCTCTCAAATGGAAGCGCTTCTGCCTATGGGCTTTGGCACGAGCCCTAGATCCTTTGAGTTGTCTAGTCAGGCACGTGCTAGAGTATCTCTGTTACCTCCTAGATTTAGGCCTGAGTTACTCATGTATCAAGGTTTACATGTGTGCGGTCTCCGCATATCATGGTCCTATAGGAGATAAGTCTCTAGCACAATTGGATGCCTGCAAGACGTTCTTGCGAGGGGTATTGCACGTCAGACCTCCAAGGAGGCATGACATTCATCTTTGGGATCTCCTTTTCATTTTGGAAAAGCTCACTCTCCCTCCCCTCGAGCTTCGTGCGAGATGCGCTTCCTTTCCTGGAAGGCCTTACTGCTGGTAGTCATTACCTCCGCTCAAAGGCTTTCCAAGCTCCAGGCTCTGATGTGCAAAGAGGAGCTCTTGCAGCAGGTGGCTTTCCCACCCTCCATTCCCCAGTATCCTTTTTAGCAGGGGTCACGAGTTCCAGCCAGAGTGGACATTTCCTGCCCAGTTCTCCTTTTTTTCCTATAGCTGGGTCTCCGGTGGGAGAACTGGGGTGGCGCCAGGGGACCGCCCCCTTTAGACCACGTCTGACGTTGGGCACAGCCAACGCTGGGGGTGGTCCCCTGCCTCATACTGCTTGTTACAGGTTTTCAGTGGTGTCCTGATACCTGCCGGCTTCAGTCCTAATGGTATTACCTGCTGCAAGAGCTCTTCTCAGAGATCTACTGTTCCGGTAAGTTCTTAGGGACGTGGATATGTTGTTCAGTCCACACTTACTGGCAGGTTCCTTGCCGCTTTAAATCTTGCCGGTGGTCTTCAAGCTGGCTCCTCCCACCCACCTGGGTGGTAAAACTCTTGGCTCCGCCCCATGACGCCAGATCTTCCTTACAGCTTGGAAGCTCAGGTTCCCTCCTTAGCGCTCTGCGTTTTAGGCCTGGATCCACACTCTTTGGTTAAACCGAGACGTATTCTAAAATTTAAAAGACTTCGGTCTTCCTTTTCCCTTGCAGCTGCAATGGACACAGCTGTTTGTCACCTATGTTGAAGCAGCACCTGGCAGACCTGCAAGCCAGGTGGACGATAGGCAGGTGGGTCACCTCCTGCATAGATCTCTGCTATAGGTTGGTGGGCATGGAGCCTCCCAAAGAGATAAGAGCTCATTCTACCCGTCATACTGCTGCTTCGGTGGCTGCTTCCAGGGACGTCCCTATCCAGGAAATCTGCAGGGCTGCTACCTGGAAGTCAGCACACACGTTCATTACCCACTACCACATCAACCTTTAGTCACGCTGGGATGCTGGTTTTGGGACCTCAGTTCTCCAGTCCTTATTTTCCAAGTAGGGGGTGCGCTCCTTGTCTTCCTCCTCCCAGAGAACTGCTAGGAGTCTGCCAGTAAGTGTGGATTGAACAACATATCCACGTCCCTAGAAATACAGGTTACTCACCTGTAACAGGAGTTCTAGGAGTGGTGTATGTTGTTCATCCACACAACTCACCGGGCTTCGACGCGCAACCTGGCTTCCAGCAGGCTAGATCTGGCATCGTGGGGCAGAGCCGAGAGTTTTACCACCCAGGTGGGTGGGAGGAGCCAGCTTGAAAGACCTTCCGGCAAGATTTAATGCGGCAAGGAACCTGCCAGTAAGTGTGCATGAGCAACATATACCACTCCTAGAACTCCTGTTACAGGTGAGTAACCAGTATTTTCATATCATTACAGCTGCCCCACCCCCACCCAAACCCCTCCCTTCCTCCTCTTTCCTGGTCCCCCTTTGTGTTTTTGTCTGTACTAACCCTTCCCTTGACTGTATCCCAACCCCGCTTAAAGCTGTCTACTGTCCTTTGTGCAATTAACTCCTCTGGCAGTGCATTCCAACCCGCCACCACTCTCTGTGAAATAATACCTCCTCATCTCCCTCCTAAACCTTCCTCCTTCCAACTTTATACTGTGCCCCCTAGTGACTCTCCTCCCCCCCCCCACCTTGAAGCAGAGCAATCCTCCCTCCCTGACTTTGTTTATGCCTTTCAGGTACTTAAAGGTCTCTATGTCCCCTCTTACCCTTCTGTCTTCCAGCGACTACATGTTGAGCTCCTTCAACCTTTCATTGTATGGCAATTCCCCTAGTCCCATTCATTTTTGTAGCCCTATGCTGCACCTCCTCTAGTAATCTCACATCCTTTTTGAGGTATGGGCACCAGTACTGTACACAGTACACCAAGTGTGGCCTCATCAGTGATCTTTACAGTGGCAGGATGACCTCCCCCTTTCGAGAGGTGATCCTCTGGGAATGCACCCCAGCATCCTATTTGCCCTTGCTGCCACCCTCCTACACAGTGCTGATACCTTCATGTCCCCTGTGACTATTACCCCCAGGTCCCTTTCCTCCTCTGAATCCATTCCTGCACTCCCCTAAGCCAGTAGCTGGTCCTGGGATTTCTGGCTCCAAGGTACATGACCTTGCACTTCTTAGCGTTAAACTCCAACTGCCACTCCCTAGACCAGTGTTTGAGTTTAGCTGGATCCTCTCCAAGTGCCTACCTCTCTTCCTCATTGTCCACTTTTGCACAAATCTTGGTGTCGTCCGCGAACAGGCAGATCTTACTCTTGACCACCTCTGCAATGTCTGCAATGAAGACATTGAACAAAACAGGGCCCAGCACTGAACCCTGCGGTACTCCACCCGTTATTGGCCGTGGCTTGGATGTCTCCCCCCTTGCAGCTACCCTCTACTTTCTTCCCTGCAGCCAGCTCTCAACCCACCCCACCAGTTTTCCCCCACCCCCATGTCCCTCAGCTTGCTCATTAACCTGTGCGTCACAGAGTCGAAAGTCTTGCTGAAGTCCAGATACAGGACATCCACAGCGTGGTCTTCGTCAACCGCCCTAGTGACCCAGTCGAAGAAGTCAATCAGGTTAGTTTGGCAAGATCTTCCTATTACAAACCCATGCTGTCTCTCATCCTGTAGCCCATTGCTATTGAGAAAGGTTATCAGCCTCTCCTTCGGAATGGTCTCCATCAACTTCCCACTATGGAAGTCAAGCTCATTGGTCTGTAGTTACCCGGTTGGTCCTTGAGTCCACTTTTGTGCAGGGGCACCACATGAGCCATCCTCCAGTCCCTGGGTACATTCCCCATCTCCAAAGTGGTGTTGAACAGGTCCGTCAGAGGGCTTGCAACAACTCTGCCAGTTCCTTCAGGACCCTTGGGTGTACACTGTCTGGTCCTGGTGCATTGTCCACCCGCAAGGCTTTAAGGCTGTTCAGAACTCTATCCTCTTGGATGACCTTGTCTGTTATCTCTGTTCCCCCTCCACCCTTGCCCCCTTTCCCCTGTGATATTGGGCCATCCCTTTCTTTTGTGAACATTGAGCAGAAATATTCATTGAGTGCCTCTGCCTGATCTTCCCTTTGTTCCGCCTATCCTCTCTCCTTCCCTCTTAATTCTAATAATGTCATCCCTACAACTCCTCTTCTCCCTTGTGTATTTAAAGAACCCCTTTTCCACCTCTCTAATCCCCTGAGCCAACTTCAGCTCCTTTGCTGCCTTGGCTACCCTGACTGACCTGGTCACCTCCCTAGATGCCTTTGAGAACACTTCTCTGTTCTCCTCATGCCCAGATTTTTTGAACTTAATGAAGGCCAATATTTTTTCCATCACTTTCCCCTCCACCTCCTTGCTGAGCCAGATAGGTGTTTTTGACCTGGACTGCTTACTCTGAGATTTGGCACACGTTTGTGGCCTCATTTATCTCCTTCCTAATGATTGCCCGCTTCTGTTCAGCATCCATCCCTGGGTTAATTTCAGCTAAATACACCTCTAGGATGCTGCCCATTCTGGCAAAATCTGCCTTCCTGAAATCCAACACTCTTGTACTACTCTTAGCTGACTCCCTTCCTGTGTTGAGGAGGAACCACACTGAGCAGTGGTCACTTCCTGCTAGAGGGTCCTGTACTACCACATCCTGGACTTGGTCTTCATTTGTTAGCACCAAGTCCATTATGTTCCCCTCCCTAGTAGGATCCATCACCCCTTGCACTAAGTAACGGTCTTGGATAGCCTCCAGCAGCATCTGTCCCCTGGCGTGTACTGTAGTTACTGTCTGCCAGTCAAACCCAGGTAGGTTGAAGTCTCCCACTATAACTGTATTCCCTCTGCCACTGACCTTCCTGATTTTCTCCCCCAGCTCCCTGTCCACCTCCTTGCTCTATGAGGGTGGACTGTACACCACCCCCATTCTGAGCTTCTTACCTTTAGGGCTTTGGAGCAATACCAATATGGCTTGTGGCCTTCCCTCGTTCCCTTCCTCCCTGGTACACAGTATCCCATCTGACATAAATAGCCACCCCTCCCCCCTCCCTGGTCCCCGCGGAACACCTTGTATCCCGGGATCGTGAGATCCCAGTCATGGTATTGGGTGGCCCAGGTTTCTGAGATGGCGGCAATATCTACCTCCCACTCTGCCATCATTGCCTAGAACTCTGCCACCTTGTTTGCTAAACTCCTTGCATTCTAGGATACTATAGTGCATCTTGTGTCCTGCACCTCCTCTTCTCGTCTCTTCCCCTTCCACTTTAATCTTGGTAACATCCCCTCATTCTCCTCCTCCCTCTCTGGGGGGGTGAGGCCTACCAGTCTCCCCTGGAAGGTGCCTCTTCCATGCTATCTGACTCAGCCCCTCTCCCCTTCTGTGTTTAAATCTATGTTGTTTTTAATGTACTTCTACATCTATACCTACCTCGACAACTGTCTGGTATTGGCCCCATCCAGAGAACAGCTATGTTGGACCCTGGAGTGCACCTTCAAGATGTTCCAGGACCTTGAGATGACTCTAAATCTCCCAAAGTCTGCCCTTTGGCCATCTCAGAGACTCCATTTCACAGGAGCCATCTTGGATACAGTTCAGGGAAGAGCCTTCTCCCTTTAGACAGGGCAGCTCACCTTCAGGCGCTGGCTCAGAGATTAATCTCCATAGACCAGGCTCCAGCCAGAACAGTATTACGACTTCAGGGTCATATGGCTGCTGCCATAATGACTGTGCCTCTCACTTGCCTGCACATGAGAATTCTGCAGTGGAACCTCAGGGTGCAGTGGGACCAGTGAAGTGACAATCTTGACCGGAAGGTCAGATTCTCCAGGGCAGTACACCAAACCTCCGTATGGTGGCTGAATCCCTCCTGCTTGGTGATAGGGGCCCCTCTTCAGGAACCCCTTCCCTCAACAAGTTATCACCACAGATCCATCGGGCATGAGATGGGGTGCCAACTTTGGGAGTAATCAGACCAGGGGGCCTTGGACTCAGAGCGTTTTTTGGATATAAACGTTCTGGAGATGAGAGCAGTGCTGTATGCCTTACAGGAGTTCCAGCACAACCTCTGTCCAGGCCCAGTTCTAGTCTAGATGGACAACATGCCCATGGTTTTCTATATCAACAAGCAGGGAGGAACGCATTCATGTCCCTTATGTAGAGAAGTCATGAGGGTCTAGTACTGGGCAGTAGATCACTGCCTAGAACTGTTCACGGTACATGTCCCAGGTCTTCAGAACACCTTAGCAGACAGCCTCATTCGCTCGCAGTTCCAAGCTCATGAATGGGAACTACTTCAAAAGGTAGTAGATGACCTATTTGAAAGATGGGGACTCCAGAACTAAACCTCTTTGTGTCTCCACTCAACGCCAAACTGCCCAATTTCTGCTTGCTAGAGCCAGGGCCTGGTATTTTTTGATGAGATGCATTGTCCCTCTCTTGGACCAGGAGTTTTCTCTATGCTGTCCTGCCCTTCCCCCTTCTGCAGCGAGTATTTCTCAAGCTATAGTCTGAACCAGCAACCATGATTCTGGTAGCACCATTCTGGCCCAGACAGATTTGATTCCCACTTCTACAGCAACTGGCGGTAGAACCCTCAATTCCACTTCCTCTGTCCTCTCGGTTGCTATCCCAAAAACAGGGCTGTCTAATTCACCCCAACCTCAAGTCTCTGCATCTCCATGCATGACTCCTGCAGACTTAGCCTGGAGCAGATACAGGGTGTCCAAGAGGGTAGCCGAGGTGTTAGTGGCCACAAGAAAACCTTCTACTAGGGCCACATATGCCATGAACTGGAAGCATTTCAGCCTCTGGGCTACTGCCCATAACATAGGTCCGTTCTTATATGAGGTGAACTGGATCCTGGAGTATTTCTTATCCCTGTTTGATTTAGGTTTCAGCTATTCATCCATAAAGGTACATCTCATGTCCATCTCAGCCTGTCATGTCCTGGTGCAGCTGGATCCGTCCTTACTTTACTTTGCACGTACCTTTCTGCAAGGTATCTTGCACATCAAGCCTCCCATTCAGGATCCTGTTCCCCTGTGGGATTTGCTGTTTATGCTGGAGAAATTAACATTGCCCCTCATTGAGCCAGCCGCAAGTTGAGGGCTTCACTTTCTCTCCTGGAAAGCGTTTCTTTTAGTTGCTATTACCGCGGCCCAGAGGATTTCTGAGCTCCAGGCTCTCATGTGCAAGGAGCCATATTTGTTTTTTTATAGGGATAGGGTGTCCCTTCACACAAATCCTAAGTTTCTCCCGAAGGTGGTGTCTGAGTTTACCCTCAACCAAGACATTCACCTGCCTGTATACAATCCTAAATACTCTAACAAAGGGGGGAGGCATTGTTACATACACTAGATGTACATAGAATCCTTGGGTATTATGTTGACCCTGACCGTACATGGTCCATAAGGAAGTCAGACTAATTGTTTACGTTCTTTGCCCAACGGATGTTAGGGGCACCAGATACCAAAAAGGCTATGTCCAAATGGCTAGTCAGTTTCATTGTATTCTGCCACGTAAAATATGGAAAACCTCTGCTGGGCCCAGTTAGAGGTCATTCAACTAGAGGGACATCAGTGTTTTTCGCATCTCTCAAAAATGTGTCAACAGCAGACCTCTGTGCCACAGCCACCTGGAGTTCGGTACACACCTTTGTCCAGCACTATAGTTTAGACATTGCTTCCAGAAGGAGGGCAGGTTTCGACCTGGCAGTCCTTCAGGGGTTGCTGTCATAGGAGTCCAGGCATTGTTGCATCCACTGCCCTTCTGACCTGGTGTTCTCTCAGTACTGTTTGGGACTCAGTCCTATTGGTTATTACTTGCTGCAAGAGCTCTGTCTCGAAGTGAGATAGTACAGTTATGTAAGAACTTACCGTAACAGTAGATCTTTGAGAAGAGCTCTTGCAGCAGGTGTACTTTCCCTCCCTCCTTCCCAAGTGCTGCTTCTTGTATGTCCCTATCTGGATGACAAAGCCTCCTCGGTTTGTCCTATCCTTTATTCCGGCGGACAAACTGGGGTGGCGCTGGTGGACCACCTCCTGTATACTGTAGCTGATGTCTTGGGCAGAGCCGACATCGGGGTTCGGTCCCCCGTCTTGGACTGCTAGCTAGAAATTTTCCATGGGGCCCTAGTGCCTGGCGGCATAGTCCTAACATTTATTACCTGCTGCAAGAGCTCTCCTCGAAGATCCACTGTTACAGTAAGTTCTTACGGAATTGTATTTTACTCTTCCAGGCCTGATCCCCTCTTCTACATCAAAGGGATTGGCTCTGCTCTCTGGACATGCAGGACATGTACCTCCACGTCCTGATCGCCCTGCCCCACAAAAGGTTTCTGCAGTTTCTTTTCCAAGGAAACCATTATCAGTTCCGAGCTCTGCCGTTTAGCTTGTCCTCGGCACCTCGGGTCTTTACAAAGTGCATCACGGTGGTGGCAGCAGCCCTGTGGGGGACGGGTCACTATGTCTTCCCCTACCTGGACGATTAGCTTCTCACAACCCTCGCCAGGGAACAGCTGCTAAGCATCATGGAAGACACCTTTGCTCTATTTTGTGCCCTGGGGATCACCCTGGACCTTCTGAAGTCCTCCCCTTGGCTGAGTCAACAGCTCCAGTTTATTGGGGCAGTCCTGGACACCGTCCAAAACAAAGCCTTTCTCCCTCCAGGCAAGGCAGAACGCCTCCAAGCTCATGCTCGGACGGTCTCCTCGTCTCGCCTGGTTTCAGCCAGGGTCATCCTCTGGCTTTTAGGGCACATGGTGTAATGATAACCACGACTGGGAGATGGCCATACCTAGTTACAGCATATTCAGAAGAGATAGGGCAAGCAGGAAGGGTGGAGGAGTAGCACTTTATGTGAAAGATGGCATAAAGGTCACAGAGATCCAGGAGGAACAAAATGGGGGAGATACTGTGGGTTAAGCTGGAAAGGAAAATGGAGTCAGCCATCCGCACAGGAGTGGTCTACAGACCACCAGCCCAGGAGGAAGAAACAGATAGGGAGCTGATGCTAGCCATCCAAAGTATGGCAGACAAGGGTGAGGTGGTGCTGGTTGGAGACTTCAGTATTCCAGACTTGGACTGGAACCTCCTAGCAACAGCATCAACCAGGAGCAGATTTATCTTGGACTCCCTTCAGGGTGCCTTCCTCAAGCAACTGGTCATGGAACCAACTCAGCAGAAAGCAATACTGGACCTCGTGCTAACAAACTGGGACAGTGTGGTGGGGGGTAACAGTGGGGGGAGTACCTGGGGAACAGTGACCACCGGTCACTGTGGTTTGAAATCACAGAAGGAGCAGAACCAAACTGCACAAAAACACATATCCTAGATTTTTGTGGGGCAGACTTTTGGGGAAAATGGGGAGATGCTTGAAAGAGGCATTAATGGGAATGGGGAGGGAATCGGGTTGAGGAACAGTGGGCAATATTTAAAACAGGGATTAAAAGTGCAACAGAATTATGCATTAAGCAGGTTAGCAAGGAGAAAAGGAAGAGGAGACCAGTATGGTTTTCCAAGGAGGTAGCAGAGAAAGTGAAAGCCAGAAAGATTGCATTCAGGCAGTACAAAAAGACACAGGCAGAAGGGGATAGGGAGAAGTACCAGGAGAAGCAAAGGGAGGCAGGGAGGTCAGTAAGGGAAGCCAAAGCTCAGACAAAAGAGCGCATCGCAAAATCGGTGGGTAGAGGGACAAAACCTTTACAGGTACATAAGTGAAAAAGAAGGGCAAAGGGAGGGATAGTGAGACTGAAGGGGAAGGATGGTGGCCACGTGGAGGATGACAACAGTAAAGCTGACATACTGAACAGATATTTCTGCTCAGTCTTTACTGAGGAAGAGGAGGGTAAGGGGCCTGAAGGGTATACAAGTGGTGGGAATGGCACAGAAATGGACACAAGTCCCTTTACATGGGAAAGGTTCCTAAAGGAACTGGAAGGAATAAGAGTCGATAAAGCAATGGGGCCATATGGGGTGCACACCAGGATCCTAAAGGAACTAAGAGAGGTGGTGGCTGAACCTCTGGCAATCCTGTTTAGCCGATCACTGGAAACATGGGAGGTACCCAAAGACTGGAGGACAACAGATGTAGTCCCCTTATACAGAAGCGGGAACAAGGCTTCGCTGCTGACCCCAACCCCAACACACTCCAGGCCACCCTCCAACAAGCTTTTGATGGAGCTGAGCATTGGTTCACATCACGAAGGCTAGTCCTGAACCTAAAAAAGACCAAGATATGCTCTTCTCACATCACCAAAGCAAAGCCAGTGGTGCCCCTCTCGTGATACTGCCTAGCACACTAAACCCCATTGAGCATGTTTCCACCTACAAGTACCTGGGCATTACCTTCGATTTGGCACTCTCCTTCCATTCCCATATCAATGCCCTTTCTGCTGCCACCAATGTCAGGATTGGACTATTATACTGCCATAGAGACTGCCTACCACAAGAGGCCCTTAGATTGGCAATCACCTCCTCTGTCCTGTCGCTAATCGACTATGGGCTGCCCATCTATGCTGCTGCCGACAACACTGCGCTTCCAAGAATCCAGCTCTCTATAAATAAGGCCTGCAGGCTAGTGCTGGGAGCCCCTAGGCACACCCATATTGCCTGCTGTACTCCACCACCAACTTGCTCAACCTTGAAGAAAGACTCCGCTTCCAAACCTGCCTTCTTGTAAAAAAGACCCTGCTAGGGCTCTCCCCCTCCCCTGGGGTCGCCACCTCCCTGCAGCGTGCCTCCCCCTCAGTCTTCACCCACAGCACTGTCAAAACCTCCCTTATTGTCCCCAGGGTAAGGACCTCTATGGCCCAGAGATCCTTTTGCTATCGGGCTTCCTCCTGGTTCAGTTCCCTCCCAGCCAACATAGCTGCCTCCACTAAGCTTGGTCCTTTCAAGGTCTCACTCAGAAGCCATCTGACAAGCACTCGCTGCTGCAACTGCACATCATACCCCACCTGCACCTTACCTTCACCCCAAGGCTGGGTCTGCCCTGTCTACTTTTGCTGTATATACCTGGGGTCTCAGGCAACATCTGCTGACTATTGTAATAATATATCTCTGATTGCTACCGGACGTGGTACTCGTGTACCTATATTATGACTACTGTGATCTATCTATTACCAAGCGTGTACCACCAGTGAATGCCTGTAACACTGGTTGCTTTTTTAATCTAAGTGTTATGTACTGTACTGTACTGTACTGTTTTGTTTGCTGTGATGTATTGCTCTCTTGACGAGGTGCCTTTGTAAATGTCTATGACGCAAAGGTTTGTAAACCGATGATCTAATACAGCGGTTCTCAAATGGGGAGGCCAGCCTCCCAAGGGAGGCCCCAGCTTGTTCCAGGGAAGGCCTGTCCAGTCTGAGAATGTACAGTATTTAAATTTTAAGTTTTGGCTGTTTTGTGTGAAAGGATAAAACTAAATATGGATAATTGCAGGTGAATTTCTTTACTTATGCACAAATTTGTGACTAGGAAGTCCCCATTGAGCCGAAGCTTGTTTATAGGTATGTATTTATATGTAAATGAATGCCTGGGGGAGGCATGCCGAGTCAAGGCTTGTTTCTACAATAGGTATTTATATGCAAATTAGTGACTTGGAAAGGCACACTGAGTCAAGGTTCATTTCGATCGTAAGTATTTATATGTATATTAGTGACTGGGAAAGGCACAGTGATCTGATGCATGTTTTCAGGTGTGACCTGAGGTAAGGGTGCAGGAAGTTACCTAACTGTAGGATAAGAGGGGGAGAGAGATACAGTGGCTAGGTTAGTTGTTCTAGACAGAGAGAAAACAGAGTAACAAGGGCCCAAGAGTCAGAAAAGTGGAGTGACAAGTATAACCTTGGGTGCTGGGTCATGGGTGGGTAGCAATAAGTTGAATAAAAAAAAAAATATATATATATATACTCAGTCAACTTTATTAGTTTCATTTTATTCCTGGTGTACTGTGCAAAGTACGAGTTATTTTTTTCTGTGGGGAGGGCCAAGATTTTTTCCAAATTTGAGGGAGGCTCGAAATCTTTTTCATGGCTTGGGTGAGGCTCACTATCACAAAGTGTGAGAACTAATGATCTAATAAATAAATAAAAGAGGAAGCGAAGAACTACAGACCAGTCAGCCTGACCTCGGTAGTGGGAAAGATCATGGAATCACTACTGAAGGAGAGATTGGTGGAACATCTGGTTGCCAACAGACTACAGGACCCAAGGCAACATGGTTTCACTGGGGGGAGGTCATGACAGACCAGCCTCAATGAATTTTTTCGACTGGGTGACAAGGGAGGTGGATCAGGGGAGGGCAGTGGATGTGGCCTGTCTGGAGTTCAGCAAGGCCTTTGACACCATGTCACATAGAAGGCTATTAAACAGACTGGGGAATATGGGAGTGGGCAGGACAGTAGTGCGGTGCGTAGGTAATTGGCTGGGCGACAGAACATAGAGGGTGGTGGTTAAATGGCTGTCACTCCACAGAGGGAAGAGTGACCAGTGGGGTACCACAGGGATCAGTGCTGGGACTGGTCCTATTCAACGTCTTCATCAGCGAGATTGCGCAGGACCTAGAAGACAGAATTTCCCTGTTCGCTGATGACACAAGCTCTGTAACAGAGTGGATAGGTCAGAGGGTGTAGACAGAATGAGGAGGGACCTGCAGAAGCTTGAAGAATGGTCAAGGGTTTGGCAGTTGAAATTCAATGCAAAGAAGTGCAAGATAATGCTTATGGGGCACAAAAACCCTGGAACAACATATCAGGTGGGGGGTGAGGATATAGCATGCACCAAACAGGAAAGGGACCTCAGGATATCATCTCTGATGACCTCAAGGTAGGGAAACAGTGCGACAAGGCAGCAGGCAAAGCAAATAGGATGCTGAGATGCAGAGACAGAGGCATCACCAGCAGGAAAAGGGAGGTCATAATTCCACTGTACAAGACACTAGTGAGGCCCCACCTGGAGTACAGTGTACAGTTCTGGAGACCTTGCCTACATAAGGACAGAGACAGGGTGCAGAAGGTTCAGATGAGGGCAATAAAGATGGTACAGGGATTGCATCACAGGTCTTTTGAGGACAGGCTGAAGGACTTGAATATATACTCCCTGGAGGAGAGGAGGGAGAGAGGAGATATGATACTTACAAGTACCTTATAGGGAGGAACGGGGTGCAGGAATACACTGTTTTTCCAGCAAAAATAAAATTCCAAGGCTAGAGGGCATGGGATGAAGTTGGAGGGTTGGGCGATTCAGAGGAAACGTGAGGAAGAATTTCTTCATAGAAAGCATGGTGGACAAGTGGAACACCGTGCCAGAGGAAGTGGTGGGGGCTGAAACAATCACAGGATTTAAAAATGCATGGGATAGACATAAGGGAATTCTGGAGGTCAGGGGTAAGGGGCAACAACTTCTAGAAAAACATGAAGTGAACTTACAAGTTTAAATGGGAAGACTGGGTGGACCGTAGGCCCTTATCTACTGACTGTGTCTATGTATCTGTGGCAGCAGCCATCGCGACTGTTCCATTGGCACGGCTGCACATGAGGGTGACCCAATGAACCATGAGAGTCTAGTGGGACCAGCGCTCGGATGACTTGATCCAGCCCGTGAGTCACAGAGCCAGTTCGGCAGACGCTCCAGTGGTGGCTACTTCCCCCCAACCTCTCCAAGGGAACGCCTTTTCGAAGGACGACACCTCTCCAGTCTCTGACCATGGATGCTTCGGGTCAGGGCTGGGGTGCTCACCTCTCAGGCCGCCGGACGCAGGGAATGTGTTCTGCTATGAAGAAAATCCTCCACATCAATGTGCTGGAGATGAGGGCGATCCTCTATGCCCTACAGGCTTTTCAGTTAGATCTAGCCCCTGGCTATCATCTCATTCAGACGGACATGTCGGTGGTCTTTTACATCAACAAGCAGGAGGAAACTTACTCGTATCCCCCTCTGCAGAGAAGCCATGAGGGTATGGTACTGGGCCATCGAGCACCAACTGGAACTCTCTGCCGTGAATGTTCCAGGCATCCAAAACACCTTGGCTGACATCCTAAGCCGGTTTCAGTCCAAGGCTCACAAGTGGGAGCTTCTGCAGTCAGTGGCAGAGGACTTGATCGAACGATGGGGTCATCCCAAGTTGGACCTCTTCACATCCCTGTTGAATGCCAAAGTGCCCTGTTTCTGCTTGCTAGATCCTAGTAGCCGCCAGGAAGCCTTCTACTACGGCCACCTATGCTTTGAAGTGGAAGAGGTTTTTGCATCTGGGCCTCCGCTTGCCACCTTGATCCCTTTATCTGTCCCGTAAACTTTGTTCTTGAGTATTTATTTTCTTGGGACTGAGCTGTCCTTCCATTAAGGTGCATCTCTCCGCTGTGTCTGCATATCATGCACCGGTATAGGGTAAGGCTGTTGCCCAATTGGATTTACCTCGCACCTTCTTGTGAGGCATTCTACACCTGAGACCTCCCATTTGGGATCTTATCCCTCCTTGGGACTATTTGTTCATTTTAGAGAAACTTGCTTTGTCTCCCTTCGAACCAGCTGTGGACCGCGAGTTGCACTTTCTCTCTTGGAAACTGTTGTTTTTAGTTGCTGTTACTTCTGCTCCTAGGATTTCTCAGCTTCAGGCTCTGATGTGAAAAGGGCCTTATTTAGTGTTCCACATGGACAGAGTGTCCTTGCAGACCAATCCTAAGTTTTTGCCAAAGGTGGTGTCCAGGTTTACCCTTAATCAGGACATCCCCCTTCCAGTTTACTATCCAGAGCATTCTAATCGAGGGAAGGCCCTGCTTTGCACTCTGGATGTTCACCGGGTCCTTCGTTATTATTTGATTCGCACCCAGGATATCAGGAAATCTGATCAGTTGTTTGTTTCATTCACCCTGAGGACTCTAGGGCACCTGTCCCTAAGCAGACTCTTAAGTGGTTAGTTCACTGCATTGTTTATTGCTGCATGAGGTATGACAAGCCTTTACCAGGATCAGTTAAAGGCCCTTCTAGCAAGGGAGTTGCTGCTTCTTTTGCTTCCTTGCGCAATGTGTCAACGGCAGGTATCTGTGCAGTTGCCACCTGGAGTTCATTCCACACCTTCATTAAGCACTAAAGTCTGGACATCGCTTCCAGGTGCAGGACAGGCTTCGGTCTTGCCATCCTGCAGGGCCTGCTCTCATGAGCTTTCCAGGTTCATAGATACATAGACAGTGTCTACAGATAAGGGCCTATGGCCCACCCAGTCTGCCCATTTGAGCTTGTAAGTTCAGTTTGTTTTCCTAGAAGTCTGTTGCCCCTTACCCCTGACCTCCAGAATTCCTTTATGTCTATCCCATGCATTCTTAAATCCCATGATTGTTTCAGCCCCCACCACTTCCTCTGGCAGGGTGTTCCACTTGTCCACCACCCGCTCTGTGAAGAAATTCTTTCTCATGTTTCTCTGAATCGTCCCTCCTCTAACTTCATCCCATGCCCTCTAGTCCTGGAACATCTTTTTCGCTTAAAAATAGTGTTTTCCTGCACCCTGTTCCTCCCTGTAAGATACTTGTATGTCTCAATCATGTCCCCTCTCTCCCTCCTCTCCTCGAGGGAGTACATGTTCAGTTCCTTCAACCTGTCTTCATAGGTCTTGTGATGCAATCCATGCACCATCTTTGTTGCCCTTCTCTGAACCTTCTCTACCCTGTCTATGTCCTTACATAGGTATGGTCTCCAGAACTGTACACTGTACTCCAGTTGGGGCCTCACTAGTGTCTTGTATAGCGGAATTATGACCTCCCCTTTCCTGCTGGTGATGCCCCTGCCTGTACATCCCAGCATCCTATTTGCTTTACCTACTGCCTTGTCACACAGTTTCCCTACCTTGAGGTCATCAGAGATGATAACCCCAAGATCCCTTTCCTGCTTGGTGCATGCTATATCCTCACCCCCCAACTGATATATTGTGCCAGGGTTTTTGTGCCCCATATGCATTATCTTGCACTTCTTTGCATTGAATTTCAACTGCCAAACCCCTGACCATTCTTCAAGTTTCTGCTGTTGCTGTTTTCTTCACCCGTATGTTTAAGGGTTTGTCCTTCTACTGCTTGGGACTCTGCCCTTATGGCATAACCTGCTGCAAGAACTCCACCTTAAAGTGAGGTAGTACAGTTATGTAAGTACCATAACAGTAGATCTTCGAGAGGAGCTCTTGCAGCAGGTGCTGCTTTCTCTCCCTCCTTTCCCCTGGTATCTGCTTCTCCATGTTCAGCTACCTTCTTTTCCTCTGTTTAAA
Source organism: Neoceratodus forsteri (assembly GCA_016271365.2). Taxonomy (NCBI): domain Eukaryota; kingdom Metazoa; phylum Chordata; order Ceratodontiformes; family Ceratodontidae; genus Neoceratodus; species Neoceratodus forsteri. The sequence continues at coordinate 649,560,031 of CM057458.1, read as the reverse complement.
TGACCTCCTCAGTTCTCCAGTTTGTTTGTTTTTTTTTACCTGTGCTGGGGTCTCCTGCAGGAGAACTAAGACAGGGCTGGGGAACCACCCCCTTTTATACCATTGGCCGGCATTGGGGATGGGCTGATGTCAGGGGGCGATCCCCCGCTGTAGTCTGCTAGCTAGGAGTTTTCCGTGGGGTCCTGTTGGCTTCAGTCCTGATGGTGTAGCCTGCTGCAAGAGCTCCTCTCAAAGATTTACCGTTACGGTAAGTTCATATTACAGGTTCATACTAAAGGTGTGTGGAGCTTAGTAAAGCATTTCGCCCATATGCGCTCCATTCTTTTATCGAAAATAAGAATGTAAGTTGCCTTCTAATATATATTTATCTAATTATTATTATTATTTTTTTTTTTTTAGTTTTTTGTTAGTACTACTGATGATGTCTTTAGGGAGCCGGTTCCAAGGGTTCACCACTCGCTGAGTGTAAAAAAAAAAATACTAACCACTTTCTCTTATGTTTATGCATCTAGTTTTAGAAATAATAGCTGTGGAATCATGTAGCAACATGCACTGTTGCAGATTTGTGCTATGAGGCAGTATGCCATATACAGTGCACAATTGGGTGCATACATTTGAAATATGTTCTCACTTGATCATTAACCACTTTAGTTTAAGTAATGCATATTTTCCCTGCTTTCAGCAACGGCATCCATTGACAGTGGAAGAAATGTACGAAGACATTAGTCAGGATCACGTCAAGAAGACCGTAACTATTGAAAATCACCCCCATCTTCCTCCACCTGCAATGTGCTCAGTTCATCCATGCAGGTATATTTCTAAACGTGTGTGTGTCTGTTTGTCTGTTTGTTTGTCCGTCTGTCTGTCTGTCTGTCTGTCTGTCTGGATGTATGCAGCGTTGGATCTGGCAGGATCTAAACCTGATGGCAAAACACAATGCAGGAGACAGGTGCATAGGATAAAGGTTTATTCCCATAAACATGTAAAAAGGACAGCAATAATACCTGCTGGGAGTCCAGAACCTCCGAACACCGGGTATCATTATAATGAAACTCAGAGAGCAATACTCTTACAGAAAGTTATATACTTAGAGATAAGAGGGTCCTGTTACCTGGTAATGGGCTCATTTGCATAGTACAGATGCAAGGCAAAACATTTCTATTGGTGTGCATGGTGGGCGACTCGCACCCAAGATCGTTATATGTTGTACATGCACAGTGGCAAGTATTATGATGACTACAGCTACTTCGTGTTACAATAGAATAATTCATTATATTGTGCTGATCATAGTATTATGGCTAATACCTGTATGTGGCATGCTAAGACCACAAATATACAGTATATCTCTGCTAGATAATAGTTTCTAAGTACATCATAGCAAGCATCAGTAAAACATCAGTAAATACTGGTATACCTTGTACTATATAATAGAAAATGATAGTCCACATTAGGGATGACAGGTCTACATATTTCCCCCCTTTGTTTCCTGCATAGAGAGACAATACTAATAGGGAAAGTGTGGCAGGTTACATGCGGGATGAGTGAGTTTCATAAAAAAAATTTTAATTGCACACTATGTTGTTTAAGAGTGCATCGTAAACAGCATAAGGTAACAATCAGAAAAACAATTAGGAAAACTTGAATAACAATATAACATTTGAATGTTGCAACCAAGTGTTGGACAATGCGGTGCTTAAAACACCATCATGAAATAGAGCATTTAGAGAACCACCTGCCTTAGTAATATTATTACAAATGTGAATGAGATGTGTATTCTTTCTTTCTAAAAAGGATTTAAGATTCAGAGTGAGTGGGTCGATACACACATTAAAAACTGGTAAGTACTGTGCTGTAACATTCAGATAGTCGGGGTCACTAACAATGTAATCATGTTCCAGGATGGGAACAGGGGTGATAACCGTATGACCAATGATGGAGCATTAGTAAGGTGCAAAACAGAAGTTGGGCATAGTGATGTCACACACCAAAGGTCCATAGGTGAAGGTCTGGTAGTTGGCTACAACAAAGTGCTGTCCATCAGAATTGTAGGTCTCACAAACTTGAGGAAGTTGCCACTTCTTGAGCTGAACTGGGCATGTAATGGAAGCGTTCATCATGTTGCTGGTGAGGTGTCGTATATGTCTTCTTGGGAGGCATCTCTGGAGACTTTGCTATTTGGCTTATCAGAAGGAACAGTGACATTAACAGTCTCATTGGCAAATAGGTCATTATCAAACTTATATGACCAGTCTTAGAATTCGGCAAGTAACCACAGACTGGTGGGGCTGCATCAAAAACTTAACATCTGCACAAACAGTGGTAGCCCAGTTTGGCTCAATAGTCAGTATGCAGGGCCATCCAGGCATCAAGTTGAGGATGAGTGACCAGCAAAGGAGGCAAGTTGATCCGTTCTTGGTAGATGCTGCCCTCTAGATGTCCCATGAAGTGGATGGTCGCAAGCTTGTCAAAGACTGAAGAATATTTGTCGAAAACTGGAAGAGATGCAGTGAATGTAGCATACATAGTGTCCAGAGTACTACATTGGCTTGTAGTGTAGCAGGGTCCTTGATTCGGGTGTGGAATCGCATAACCCAAGTTCCGTGCTATGGCGAAAGAAAAAGACACAGTCCTATCCATTCACTTGGTAGTACACGATAGGGTTTTATAGTGGGGGCAGTACCATGTTGCCATATGTCTATCATGGATCAATTCTGGGATCCTTCCGGATTCCAGATCCCAGAAGAGATTGGTGATAGTGTTAATAGCAAAATTGCCATATATGGAACAAACTATTTCCTTGCCTGTGTGTCGCTGTTTAACCTCTTTATTGTTCTGGAAAATCGATTCATTGACTTTATTTTGGGTCTCATTGAATAAACGTGTAATATTGTGCATGTTATACACTGTGAATCTTTCCTCTTGGGAAATACCCTCAGTACCGTGTAGCATGGGCTGTACCACATCCTGGCCTAATTTGCTGTTAAAAGTTTTATGTCATGTCTCTGAATATGGGCCAAATCGGTTTGGTTCCAAATTGACATTCCTGTCCCAAACATACCTGTAACAGTGTCTGCTGTGCCTGTTACGCCAGCTACACCTAAACTCCTTTTCAGGCATTTAGGCCTGAACACCAGTCGGTGTTCAGTTGTATGATGCCCAGCTACAGGGTCCTGTGCATGTGCTTGATATGTTGCCATTAAGTCTAACAACATTACAGTGTGGAACTGTGACACATTGGTGGATGAACAATGACCAAACTCGGCCATGTTCCAATGTGTGAGGTTCAAAACAACAGGAACATGCATAAATAGTACATTATTAATGAGTGTCCCAAGGATGGAGGTTGCTGCCAGGCCACTAGTCGGGCCTGGCTCCAGAGTGGGGCATTTTAGAGGTTTGTCTTTTACTGCTGGGATGACGTAAGGAAAAGTGCATCTGTTGCAGCTGTGTAATTAAAACAAAGTTTGTGCATGGTAGTGTTATGAAATCGAGTGCAAAAGTCTTTATTCATTAGAATTGTAAGTCGTAGAGGCCAGTATTTTGCTGGGTAACTTGGCATATGCACAAAGTTCCACTGGGGCAAATATGAGTGTTGGGCCAACCTTGTAAAGTTCCTTCTGCAAGGTGGGCTACTGGAAGTTGCTTTCCAGTAAGATTGTCAGTTTTCCAAGTAACCTGTAGAGTGGCATGTTCCAGAGATACTACCATGGCACTGAGATATACAGTAGGCATTTTTTTCCTTCACGGACAATCACATGGATAGATGGTATGTTGATGGTTGCCCCTGTACCTGGAGGAGGTTTGACAGGGGTGGAAAGGAAGTAAGCCAGATCTGAAGGATTCATGGCATGAAGAAATGCATGAAGATGTGCCTGGTACTCTTGGTCTGGGACACTTGCCAGCATGCATGGCAGAAAGTGCAGAAAGAGCATCATTATTTTCATGAATTGAAAGAAGACAGAAAGGTAAACATACAGGTCTCCCTCCCCCAACCGTGGGAAGGGGCATTTAAAGGAGCATTCTAATCACCTTTGTACAGTTTCAGCTGATTGGCATGGTACCATTTGTCTACATGTTTCTTGCGGTCTGTGATCCGCACTTGATAGACTGCAGGGCTCAATTTGTTTATGATGTCATAGTGGCCCACCCATTTGTTTGCAAATGGGTGGGCAGGGGTGGAAAATTTTAGTATGATTACTTGGTCTCCTACTTGCCAATCAACTTCTGTGACATTTTTGTCAAAGTACCTTTTGGACTGTTGTTGGGCATGGCCCATGTTCTTGGTCGCAAGCAGGTAGGTCTGGACAAGGTTGTCCTTCAGTTGCATGACATAAGCATCCACTGACACTCTATCCACAGTGGGGGTGTTTAGCTCAATCCGCTGATGTTCTGGTAATCTCATCTGCCTGCCGGTCATCACCTCGAAGAGTGTACACCAAGATGCTGCAGCTGGGGTAATTCTAATTGCCATTAGGAGTAAGGGCAACAGAGTATCCCAAATTTTGGCATTTGTATTAACAAACTTACTTGACATTAACTTGTATTTGTCCGGCTCTCTCCACCTGTCCAGATGACTGAGGATAGTATGCAATGTAAAACTTTTGACTAAGTCCCAGTAACTCCAAACATTCTTGCATTAGTTCTCCTGTGATTGTAGTCCCTTTGTCAGAGTCCACCTTGAGAGAAAAGGCAGAGAGGGGACATGATCTTAGTCTTCTGCATACTCAATGGTGTTGAACAAAGAGATGTTGGGTATGATGCCCTCCAGCAGGAGGAAAGGGGCACACTGAAAAGCTCAATGGCACATTTTCTCCCATAGGATGGAACCTGTGGAACAGTCTACCAAGGGAGATAGTGGATATGAAGACAGTACAGGCTTTCAGGGTAAACTTGGACACATTTCTGCTTGACAAGGGAATAAATAGATACACTGCGTAGTAGGGGACTAGGGAATCTCTTTGACTTAGTACATGTTGTACAGAATATTTTTTTAATACAAATGTAAAATAAATCCTGTACAATACACACGTTAGCGTTTGTGATGAACAGAATCTGACAGCAGATAAGGGCCACTGCCCCAGTCTGCCCATTTTGTCCTTACCTATATCTTCACCGTAGATAGGTGTTAATGCACTTTTCCGTCACTTGAGGCTTGGACCTTCTGAATTCAAAGCCCCACCTCTTGAGTTCTAAAATCCTGTCCACTCATGGGATGTGCATTATCCCACTTACAGTTACTATTTTTTAATAATGATGCTTGTTATGGATATTCACATATAGACCAAACTGTAGGCTAATAGTGGGAGTCTTTTACCCCATGGAGAAAAAATACAAAGTAACCAGAAGAGGGTTATGCAATTACAAAAGCCCTGAAAGTCATTTTTTTTTTTTATGGGGGGAATAGTTGTAAATTTTGCTTGGAAACTCCAGTCTTCTTCAGGGGTGTCTCAGTCATCAGGTCACATCATAGGAACTTTACCCTCTGTGAAGCAGGATCCACATGGAAGATTTTCAGCAGTACAGCTGGGGCCGCCCACACTGACGTCATGTGACGATGTAACCTACTCTGTAAAGGCGTGAGCGGCCCCGCTCCTTCCTCAATTCTTTCCCGCCATTGACTTGTTCACGTGGGTCTCCATGGAAGCACCAACACAGTTTTACGCAATTTTCACCGATGGCTTTTTTCAACCTATTACTTTAGAATCTCTTTTTTTCAAAAGAGAGTCCTTAAAAATTTTATTTGTTTATTTATTTATTTATTACAATCTCGGAAGTACCTTTGAGTCATGGACTCATTTACAAAGGTTCCATTTCAGGTAGATAGAAGACAATACAAACATCAGAGAATTGAGACACAGTTACACATTCAGTACAATAGTAAGCAAATGGAGGGTATACACAATACAATATATGTGACTGTGCAAGTTGCACTACATATTGGTGACCGCGCAGGGTCAGACAGTAGGTTACCAACAAGATATAACAAAGTGGGTGATTGAAGCCAGGACTTGTTTCAGGGAAAGTAGTCCTTTTGTCAAGGTATTAAAGGAAAGGTGCAATAAGTGCAGACAAGGTTAGTTAGGGTCCTGAGGTGGGTGCAGAGGGGAGGCTGCTGGTGGTCGTGGGTGAAAGGCGCGGGGGCAAGGAGGGGAGGAGAAGAGAGAGGTGCTGGTGCCAAGGGAAACTGGGGAAAGGGAGGTCCACAGGAGAGGGACAGAAAGACATAGTTTGTTTGGGGGGGGGGGAGGTTTAAAGAAGGTAGGAATGAGGCAGAATGACTGGTTGAGCATAAAATTAATGGTTGGGTTAGGTGGCATGGGTATGCCGCCATTGAGGAGGGGTCGTCGATGAAGCTGCCATCCAAAGCACAGGCAATATAGGCCTGTCGAGAGTTAATCCTTTGACCTCTCATCTGTCGCTGCCACTGCGGAAAGAAGATTGCCTCCACAGACACACACGCTCTGTATCTGCTGTCTTGACCCTGACCACGAAGTCTCCGACTACGAGATCTGCCAGAAGTTTAACCAAACAACCCTCACACAACGCAGAAAGGCACTTAAACATTTCCTAATGGATCAACAGGTAGCCAGTCCTCCAGCGTCCCAGCCACTCAGTCACTAGAAGGCTCATCAAGCTCCCAGGTTGCTAAGGCCTGAGACATGTCCTCAGGAAAAAGTCACAAAAAGGACTGAGATCAGGACTGCTCTCCCCAGCAGCAGTCCTGCTCTCGACGTCCTCCCCTTCCTCGTCCAGGGGTTCTTCGACAGCTGCACTGATGCATAAGACTGCTGTCCAGGTCTCTGTGCCTACCTGACCCATACCGACAGCACCTCCGTCAAGTACTCAGGGTGGCCGGTCATCGACCCCCTTGTCGACAGCCCTCCTGTCAAGGCCTGATCCTACCTTACGCTTTTGGGCTACAGGCTCTCTGGGCCTATCTGGCAGGTCGTCACTCCCTGTGCTGTTGGTGCAGTCCTTGGCGGTCATCAACCTCAATGAGATTTTGGCCAAGTTCGGCTTGGTGATTGTTTACCAGCTTGGTGCATACAGGCTTACATTGCCTGCGCCATGGATGGCAGCTTCATCGACGACCCCTCCTCAGTGGCCGCAGGTCGCCATCGGTGCCTCACATGTCAGATCTGGATCTGGAAGAGGTCAGCATTGCGGAGGAGTTCCACCCTGGCCTTATTCTTCTTGATAAGGAAGAAGAGGAAGAACCATGCACCTCAGACAGATCCACTGCTTCCTCAGTCAGTGAGGATTCTCTCAAACGTACTCCTAGGTCTCCTCCAGAGGACCCTGCCTTCTTCGATGATATGAAGCAGCTATCCTCAGCCATGGACTTCCATACTGAGGAGGGGGATGCCGCCAGAAAGGATTTGGTGGCTCTCCTGGAGATCCCAGAGTCTCTTCTCAAGATCATTCCTACTATTTTTTTTTTTTAATTCTCCCTTCAAACAACATGAAGTCTTGCTATATTATGACAATTGCAGTTTGTCCCACCATTAGAACTGCTCCGGAGGTGAAAGAGTTAACTCCATTCCATGAATGGAACTTAGAGCACGAGCTCTAAAGAGAAGCTCTGTCTGTGTAGTTTCAAACCTAAACTGTCAGATTCTTTACTCCGCCTCACTGAACAGTCGCCTCCGAGATTTCTCCTACTGCTCGGTTCATTTCTCGGTTTAAACAGTGTTTTCTCGGTTCGATTCAACCGAGAATAGTTTTATTTTAACCGCAAAACCGATCGGTTCAAGCTCTGTCTGTGGTATCGTAAGTAATTCTTATTTTAATTCTGTGTGGAACTTGTAAGTTTTATCGGTTCGGTTTTGAACCGATCAGCTTGGGTTAAAACTTAAAGTTTTTAAACTTGATATTTTAGAGTGCAGTTCCCGGTTCTTATCGGTTCTAAAAAAACTGGATTTCATTACGTTTTTTTCCAATACCCGTGACACGGTTAGGAACCGATAAGGGTGTCTTGCCTGGCACTGCCGTTTAAAGGGCAGGTTTTTCTGGTTAGGCTGGCATTATGTCTGAGAAACCCAAAAGCGAACCCTGGGTTTCAACACTGTGATGTCTGTGGGGAAGTCTTTGCCAAGGCTGACCCACACACCTGTGTGTTTGTGTCTGAGGTTTGACCACCTCCAGTCAGACTGCCAGATTTGTAAATTTCCTGCAGCCACCCTGGAAAAGAGATTGGAAGCTCAGGGGCAGGAGACAAAAATCTGCTGACCGGATGGCCAGCCCGGTTCGGTGCCAACCGAACCGGAGGGAGTGCCTCTGACCAGGCGAGACTTCTCGGGCAAACGAAAAGCTGACTCAGATGAACCAGTTCCAGTAAAGAGAACAAGAAAGTCAGCAGGTTTGGAGCCCAAAATTCTTACTCCAACTGCTGCAGAGATAGCAAGAGCTATTCAGATTGTCCAGTCACTTTCTTCGGTTCCGTCCGAACCGCCACTATCTGGTAAAAGGTCAGTTCGGTCGGTTCCATCGGTTCAGGAATATGATGTTGAGGAGTTTTATGAACCAGAGGAGGGGGAGGATGATTATGAACAGTATGAATGTGACTTGGAGGGTCTGGGTGTGCCCATTGAACCGGACATCTCCCCAGACAGACCTTTAGAATCTCCCCCTATGCTTTCTGAGTCCCCCTCTCATTTTATGTTTTACAAAAAAGTTGCTGAAACCCTCCAGCTTCCTTTGGAGAAGCTGTGGATAAGCAAGAGGAGCCTGATTTTGTAGAAATGATGGATATACCAGAGTCTAGGAGATTGCCTATTCCTTTGCATAAGTCATTTAGAAACAAACAATAAAAATCTTAAAAACTCCTAATTCTGTGCCTCCTGTAGATAAAAAGATGGACAGGAGGTACACACTGTCAGGTCCTGATACAGAATTCCTTTCTCAGCAATGCAGTCATGTTGGGGTAGTTCAGGCTGCAGCCTGTGATAAAGCTAATATTCCCCTGGCTTCACATCCTCCTGACAAGGATTCCAGGAAGATTGATGCCATGGCAAAAAAACAGTACATGACAGCGTCCTTGGGACTCAGGCAAGCAAATTATATGGCTTATGTAGCAAGGTATCAGAAATCTAGATGGGATACTGTTATGATTTTACCCAAACAAGCCCCTGGCCAGCTTGCTAGTGAGCTGGAGCAGGTGGCTGCCGATGGCATTGAGGCTTCTAAGGTGCAGTTTCATGCTGCTGTGGATTTTAATGATGTTTCCTCTAGAGTCATGGCCACATCTGTAGCTTTTCGTAGGTTGGCCTGGCTCAGGTGTACTAGCTTGTCACAGGATACCCAGACTAAGGCTATGGATTTTCCTGTGGTGGGAAATTCTCTGTTTGGGGAGCAGACAGAGAATTATATGAAGAGGTGGATGAATATAGGACTACCTATAAAAGTGCCCAAGCCAAGGAGGCGGTAAGCCACTCCTCAGAGGCACACCCCAGGGGGTAGGGTAGGCCTTTCCACAGGCCTTTTACCAAACCCAGGCCTCCTCTGCTTATGCTCAGAAGGGGTTCTTCAGAGGCAGAGGCAGGCGGGCGTGGGCAGGCCTGCCCCACCCCTCAGCCTAAAGCACCCTGCCAAGCAGGCACCTGATGGGGTGCCCAGGGCGTCTCCTTTACCAGTAGGGGCAGGTTGGCTTACTTCAGTCAAAACTGGGTGTCTTTAACTTCAGACAAGTGGGTTCTGGAAGTAGTAAGCCAGGGTCTGGTTCTCAGCTTCAGAAAGTTCCCAAAGATGAGAATCAGGTTTTTCCACCTGCAAGCTCTTTAGAGACCTTTACTCTAGAAGCAGAGGTCTCAACCCTGTTAGCTCTCAGAGCGGTAGAAAGGGTTCCTCCCCTACACCAGGGCAAGGGTCTGTACTCCAGATACTTCCTTACCCCAAAAAAGACAGGAGAATGGCGGCCCATTTTAGACCTCAGATATCTGAACAAGCATCTTTTGAAACCAAAGTTCAGAATGATAACTCTGGCAATGATTTTACCCTCTCTAAGGCCAGGGGACTGGCTAGCTTCCCTGGACCTCAAGGATGCCTATTTTCACGTCCTAATCAGAAGCTCCCACCGGAAGTACCTCAGATTCAAACTGCCCTCAGGTCACTACCAGTTCATAGCAATGCCCTTCGGCCTTACTTCTGCCCCAAGGGTATTCACAAAATGTCTGGCAGTAGCAGTGGCTCACTTAAGGAGGCAAAGGATTGCTGTTTTTCCCTATCTGGACAACTGGCTCATTGTAGACCAGTCCCCAGAACAGGTAAAATCTCACCTGCAAGTCACCCAGCAGCTTCTCTCCTCCCTGGGCTTCCTGCTAAATCTACCAAAGTCGGTTCTGAACCAGTTCAGGTACTCACCTTCATAGGTGCAGAATTGGACACAAATCTGGCCAGAGCTTTTCTTCCCTTAGAAAGGGTAAGGAACTTGGTGGCTCTGGCCTCCTCCTTCTCTCTGCAGGTCTCTCGACCAGCAAGGCACTTTTTGCAGCTCCTGGGGTACATGGCTGCGTCCACAGCTGTAGTGCAGGGAGCAAGATTTCAGATGAGAGACATTCAGTTTCACTTGAGAGCCTATTGGTCTCAGAGAAGAGACCCCCTTTCCAAGTTGGTCCCAGTGACCCAAACCTTGATCCAGGCCCTCCAGTGGTGGCAGGATCAGAGCAATTTAAGACTGGGGTCCCTTTATTCCCCTTTCTCACACTTTGACCTCACTACGGATGCTTCCTCCTGGGGTGGGAGCCCACATGGGCGACCTCTCCACTCAGGGAGTGTGGTCCCCCCAGGAATCTCTGCTCCACATCAATTTGCTGGAACTCAGAGCTGTCTTTTTAGCACTTCAAGCGTTTTCTGCTTCTGTCCAGAACAAAGTGGTACAAGTCAGAACAGACAATACCACAACAATGTGGTACATCAACAAGCAGGGGGGCACTCGGTCTTCGGCCTTGTGCACCGAGGCAATGAAGTTGTGGTCTCTGGCCTATTCCCTGAACACTTCACTCATAGCAGTTCACCTTCCAGGAAAGGACAATGTCCTAGCAGATGCTCTCAGCAGGATTCTCAGGGCCATCACGAATGGTCTCTGGATCCTCAAGTATTAGGGATAGTCTTTGCCAGATGGGGCACCCTCAGATAGATCTTTTTGCAGCCCCAGACAATCACCAACTTCCACTGTTCTGTTGCAGGCCCCCAGTGTTGGGCTCAGTCCCCCTGGACGCCCTTCTCCTGGATTGGGAAGGGAAGTTTCTTTATGCTTTCCCCCTTCCCTCTCCTATTCAAGGTGTTAGTAAAAATCAGATCCCAGCCTTGCAGGGTGATTCAGATTGCCCCAGATTGGGCCAGGCAGCCCTGGTACCCACTCCTTCTGTCCCTGACAGTCCATCTCCCCCTGTGTCTCCCCAGGAATCACAACCTATTAACCTGTGCCCAGGGGAGAGTTTGGTAACCGAACCTCAAATCCCTCAACCTCAAGGCCTGGCTCTTTGAGGAGTTAGAATTTGCTGACCTACACCTCTCTCAGGGTGTTCTTGAAATCCTAAAGGCTTCTAGGAAGCCTTCCACTAGGGCTACTTATAATTCTAAGTGGAAAAGGTTCTCCATTTGGTGTTCTGGAAAACATATTTCCCAGAATCTGCTGATTTGCCCATTGTGTTAGATTACATGGTCCATCTTAATTCTTTGGGCCTGAGACCAGCTACCCTGAGAGTTCATTTGGCAGCTGTCTCTGCTTTTGTTTCAGCAGGAAAGCCATCCTCTCTTTCCGCTCACCCTGTATTTTCAAGTTTTTAAGGGATTACTTCATACTAATCCACCTTTTGGGATCCGGCCCTGCCTGGACCTTAATGTTTGCATTGCCCAGTTAATGCAACCCCCTTTTGAACCTCTGTTTTCTGCAGAGCTTAAGTATCTAACTTGGAAAACTGTTTTCCTAGTGGCTATCACTTCTGCTAGACGCATAAGTGAGTTGCAAGCCTTGTCAGTAGAAACTGACTTTATTTCTTTCCACAGGGTTAAGGTAGTCCTCAGGACTAACAGAAAGTTTTTGCCTAAGGTGGTTTCAGATTTCCATCTTAACCAATCTATCTCCCTTCCAGTGTTTTTCACTGAACATTCCTCTTCTGGTGAGAGGAGATTGCACAGTTTAGACGTTAAGAGGGCCCTTAGTTACTATATAGAATGTACCAAGGGTCACTGGTTCGAATCCCTCCAACTTTTTCTCACTTATGGTGAGGTTGGGAAAGGGAAACCTGCCACTAAGAGATCAGTTGCCAGGTGGATTGTCTCTTGTATCCAATTTTGTTATCAGAAACTGGGCAGAGATCCCCCCTCTGGCTTGAGGGCTCATTCTACCAGAGGTACAGCCGCGTCTCTAGCTGCTGCCAGAGACATCCCTATATTGGAGTTATGTCAGGCTGCTACTTGGAAAATGGTACACTTTCACCAAGCATTACTCCCTGGATGTCCAGGCTAGGAGAGATGCTCGGTTTGGCACAGCTGTGCTTCAGAGCCTATTCCCTAAGTAGGTTCTGTCCCTCCTCCATGGAGGTACTGCTGTGTAGTCTGCAATTGTCATAATATAGCAAGACTTCATGTTGTTTGAAGAAAAATTACTCACCTTAGTAATGTTGTTTCTTCTAATGGAGTCTTGCTATATTATAACCTCCCAACCTACCCTCTCAGAACTTCTACTTGGGTATGGGGTGGGCAGCCTAGTGTGGGCACTATTTTATGCCCTTTTGTGTGTTTTCACCCTTCTTGGGGTTTGGGTGTGGTGTTTTCATTTTTCCTTATATTTCTCTCATATTGTTAAATTATACTATTAGTTCTGGTCCCCTGACTTGAGTCTTTTGTTTTGGGACCAGCAATGAGTGTTAATATTTAGGTAGCCAGTTGGCTAGTGTAGGTTACAGCTTCCACACAGACCTTAGTGAGTTTTTGCTCGTAAAGATCTGACAGTTTAGGTTTGACGCTACACAGACAGAGCTTCTCTTTAGAGCTTGTGCTCTAAGTTCCATTCATGGAATGGAGTTAACTCTTTCACCTCCGGAGCAGTTCTAATGGTGGGACAAACTGCAATTGTCATAATATAGCAAGACTCCATTAGAAGAAACAACATTACTAAGGTGAGTAATTTTTTCTTCCTGCCCCTCACGCTCCACCACTTTGGGAGACACCTATGTCATCTGTCCCCACTCACCTACCTGGAGCCCATGGTGATCGTCCCTCATGGAGCCTTAGTTGTTCTCTCCCCAGGTGGAGATGAGGTGAGGTGCAACTCCCCAAACTTCTGGATTTCGTCGGGACACCAGCCTAGGACAGGTAGGGGCGTTGGGGATCTGTGCCAGGTGCTCTGTCTACCGGGAGCACGAGGAGCCTTTTTCCCATGTTTTTGGGCCGTGACATGCCCTGACATCCATTAGCGCCGAGATCGTCACCCCCCCACCCCCACTACATACAGTCTGGAGCTTGCTGTGCCTCAGGCCTCCACCTGAGGTCAGTCAGGCACCGACTGGACCCACAGCCCCCTCCCTCCCGGAGAAGGCAAGCTGTCCTAGGACGCCAAGTCTCTCGGCCAGCCCTCCAACTTCCAGGGCTTGTTCCCAAATCTGGGTTGTCAGCGTCGCGAGCAGTAATGCTACCGCTGTGCTGGCTGGCCGGCTTTTTCCTACTATTTTGCCTGCTTTGAGGAGTGCTACTGTTGCAGCTTGGCATGGTGCCTGCTATTCCCTATAGGGCAGATAAATGTTATCGTGCCCGTCAGAGGTTTCCACCTTATGCTGCCTAGCCCGAAACTGATTCAGTGGTCATAAAGGCAGCTCATGAAGGTCTAAGGTGCCAAGCACCATTGCTCCCTCCCAGACAAAAGTCATGCAGAATTGATCTTTGGGGCAAGAGGGTTTATGCATCCTCCACCCTTGAGCTGAGGATTGCCAATTACCAGTCTTGTATGGTAATATACCAGAACGCCAACTGGAAGAAGGGCAAGAATGCTGCTCAGGCCCTCCTAGAAGGTACGCAGAAGCAGGAGATCTCAATTGCTTGCAGACTGCTGCTGAAGATGTTAGCAAGCACCTCCTGCTGGCCCTCTATGCTATTTCAGACAATTGCCAGGGCTGCTGCAACCGGAATTTGCCTCCATAGGCACTCGTGGCTGAGGGTCTCTGGCATTGCTACTGATGTTCAGCAAAAGGTGCTTAATGCCCATTCAGTGGCTCTAAGCTTTTTGGCCCAGATGTCCAGGACATCATTAATGACCTACAGGCATCTGGCAGGGCTGTTAAATCTGTCCACTTGCTCTACCACATGCAACTTAAGAGCAGACGGCGACCTCACTTTCATAAGGCATCCAGCAGACCAGGAGCAGCCTCTCGGCCCCAAGGCAAATGCAGAGCGTCCGCCGCCTTGCCCATTCCCTCCAATGCTAGAGCCGCGGTCAAGCATCCCAGAGGTGATGGACCAGCCCCAGCGGCTGGATCTGCCTCCGCTTAACTCCCTGCCAATTCCCCCTTTTCCGGTCCCTGACCAAGAGGTGGTGGTTGGAGGTTGACTCTCCCTCCATCTCAATCAGTGGAAAACCATAACATCGGATGCCTGGATTCTTCAAATGTTAGAAAGGGGACACATTCTGGAGCTCACCGAGCAACCCCCAGAGATGACTCCTCTACCATCCAACTAATCCCTGACTCATGTGTCTGTTCTCCAGGAGGAGGTACAGTCACTTCTGTACAAGCAGGCCATTGAGCCAGTCCCCAGGTGCCAGAGGTTGTATTCCAGGTTCTTCCTGGTCCCCAAAAAGACTGGCGATTTGAGGCCCATCTTAGATCTAAAGGACCTCAATCTGTATGTCCAGTACTAAAAGTTCCAAATGGTAGCTTTGCCAGGTCCCAGGTCTGATGCCCCTTCTCAAGCAAGGCAATGGGATGTGTTCTCTGGACATGCAGGATGCTTATCTGCACATCTTGGTGTTTCCTTCTCACAGGTGGTTCCTCCAGTTTCTTTTTCAGGGTGCGCATTACTAGTTCAAAGTGCTGCCCTTTGGCTTGTTCTCTGGTCCACAAGTCTTTACCAAGTGCTTAGCAGCAGTAGCTGCGGCCCTCAGAAGGGAGGCAATGTACGTTTTCGCTTAGCTGGATGATTGGCTCCTAAAGGCTCCGTCAAGGAAACCGCTCCTAGGGACTTTAGAGAGAACTCTTCAGTCGTTCTTCTCCTTGGGCATCACCATTATTCTGCCCAAGTCAGTACTGGTTCCATCCTAAAGGCTGCAGTACATAGGGGAGGTTCTAGACTCTGCACAGGAGAAGGCCTTTCTGACTCAAAACAGGGTGGAGTGCTTTGTTGCCCAAGCTCAGGAGGTGGCCCAGAGCCATTATATTCCTACCATGGTGTACCTGAGGCTGTTGGGACTGATGGCAGCTGCCATCCCCACCGTTCCACTGGACAGGCTCCACATGCACATCCTCCAGTGGACTCTCCGAGTGCAGTGGGACCAGTGAACGAGTGAATTAGATCAGTAAGTGCTGGTCTCTTCTCCAGTCTGCAGAGTGCTTCAGTGATGGATGGACCTCCTGAACTTGCTGCAGGGGGTTCCATTCCAAATCTCCTCTCCTCAGCAAATTCTCCCCACGGATGCCTCCAGTTTGGGCTGGGGGGGGCTCATCTGGGTCTGTTTTAAACCCAGGGCTCTTGGTCCCAGGTCGAAACTTCCTGCATATCATTATCCTGAAGATGCGGGCGGTTCTGTATGCCATGCAGGCCTTCCAGAACCATCTTTTTCCCAGCTGCTGATTCAGTCAAACAATCTCAGTGTAATGTACTTCATAAACAAGTAGGGGGGATCACATTCATACCCCCTGTGCAGGGAGGCCATGAGGGTGTGGTATTGGGCGCTAGACCATGGTTTGACCCTCTCAGCGGTCCATGTCCGAGAAGTGCTAAACACTCTGGTGGATGGCCTCAGCTGGCCTCAGTCCAGCATGCACAAGTGGGAGCTTCTCTTTATCTATCGCAGAAGATCTCTTCGACAGATGGAGTCGTCCAGAATTGGACCTTTTTTTGCATCACCACTCAATACAGAACTGCCCAGTTTTTGCTAGCTCAGTCCACGGCTTGGAGTTTTTGGCGAGGCACATTGTCCCTCTCCTGAAGCGGGAGGTTTCTTTATGCCTTCCCTCCGTTTCCTCTGATCCAGAGGGTGCTCATCAAACTGCAGATGGAGGGGGCCAGCATGATCCTGGTAGCTACTTTCTGGCCTCGTCTGATATGGTTTCCACTACTACAGCAGCTGGTGGAGGAACCTCCAGTCCCTCTCTCCCTGGTGCAGAAATCTGCTAACCCAGGATCGGGGGACCCTGGTCCATCCCAACTTCGGGTCCCTCCAGCTGCTCGCTTGGATCCTGAGGACATAGCTATCGCCAGATCTGAAACCCCCCAATCCATTCTCCTGTCCCAGCTTAGGATTTAAATTTTGTTTTGGAGAAGTTGACCCTGTCTCCTTTTGAGCCAGCTGCAACTTGCGAGCTACAGTATGCTTTCTTTCCTGGAAAGCATTATTTTTAGTTGATATTACTTCTGCTCAAAGAATTTCAGAGCTTCAGGCCCTTTGGTGCGAGGAGCCTTATTTGATTTTTCACAAAGACAGGGTGTTTTTGTGCACAAATCCTAAGTTCTCACCCCAGGGATCCTTTAGTATGCTTCACTATAGCAGTGTGCCAGCTGGGTTGAGCTGCCCCAGAGAGGAGGAGTCAATGTAATGAAGTTGGCACATTTATATTTTATTTTATTGAAGTCTTGGATACACCTGTGAGTGAATGCTCGTTGAGAGGTTCCACTTCAAATACATTAAGCAGCAAGGCAAAAAAAAAAAAGTCTGAGGACAATTTACAGATAATACAACGAGAGTTCAGCAATCAGATAATGAGACTATTAAACGTAACGTGTATATAAAATCCAGCCAGGAACAGGTAAGCTGTGGCATTGTATAAATTATGCTTGTGTCAGTAAGAGGAGCAGGAGAAGGAAGGGGGGGAAGTGGGGCAGTGTGAGGAAAGGCGGGGTTTGACTAGGACAAGGTAGGGGTACAGGAGGTTGGGGGGAGATTGCTTAGTGCCGGGGTTTGTCTGCATTGGCCATCTGAAGGGGGCTGTCTGCAATCAGCCTAGAGGGCTTCAGAACCTTTTCTCCGCTGACTGAGCAACACTGCTCAGGAGTGCTCTTTCTTCTTGTTGTTTCAAAAAATTAATTTTTCTTCAAAAAGTGTTTTGTGCTGCCTTCAGTTATTTACAGGTATTTTACTGCATTTGTGATATTTTTAATATTTTTTTCTGTCGTGTTAACACAGCCACAAACCTTATTTTTTCACGCTTTTTCTAAGTTAAAGAAATAGCGCTTCTGAGGTAAAAATTTGGCACAAAACCTTTATCTGTTTTAAATACCTGCGGTTCTTTTTTTCTCCATAAGAAACCACATTTTTTACATTTTGCCTTATTTTTTTACCACGGTTGTGGACTTTTTTTATGCATCCTTCTGACCTTGGGGACACTTTTTCTCTTTTTGTCCCCACCTTGGGAAACACTGTTTGGGGGTGGATGGGATCTGACCTTTTGGCATGTCGGAGAAGCCATACAAAAGAACTAGACCAACAGAAATTAAAACCTGTTTTAAAGTGCTCTTAAGTCCTAGCTAAGGCAGAAAGCCACAGACTTTGAATTGTTTAGGTCCAGATCATTCCTGTGAAACTTGTTTAAATTTTTTTAAAGAAAGCATCCCTTAAAGGACCAAAGATTTGAAATCCATGGCCTCTGTCTGCTTCCCTCTCCTCTAAAATCGTTGAGGGTACTTCATCTCAATATAAAATAAGTCCTCTAAGGACTCTAATGAAATTAAGTCTGATAAAGGTAAAAATTCTGACCAAGCCTCAAAAAGACAAAGTGAGCTGGGTTTTGATTCAGTCCCTGCTAAAAAGAATGGAAAAGAAAAACATACCACTGCTCCTCCTACTGAAAAGCAAGAGGAGACGCCAGTGGCACATAAAGATATGCCCTCTGCTGCTGAAATGGTTAAGGCTTGGCACATATATCAAACTTTGCAACCGATGGGCAACTTTTTCAGTGCCCTTTCAGATTTTTTTTTTTTTTTTTTTTAATTTATTTTTTTACCTCCTTCTCGTTGTGTCTAGTCCTCACTCCTTTGGGGAGACAGTTGGCAGTCTCCCCGTCTCACAACTTTCCCGAGTCCTCATCGAGCCGTGGCTATATCCTCCAGGCGAGTACGGGGCAGGGCAGCTGCACCCCAAGAATCTTGATAGTGTCGGATTCAGGGACGTCGGGCAGGCACACGAGAAAGTAGGGTCTCTGCAGCGGTCTCCGTCATCTAGGAGACCAGGCACATAAGTGGCACGCACCAGATGTCATGGCATCACCACCAACATTGCCACTCCCCACCCCTTCGAGATAGCTATGACTCTTGCTGTACCTCCGGCTTCTGCCAGAGGTCAGATGAGCACCGAGCATGGCCCCCCCTCCCTCCCAGGAGAGGAGAGCTGTCCATTGGACGCTCCTATCCTCTCCCATCCCTGCCGATCCCTGGCGGCCTGGGCTCATTCCCGAACCCGACTCGCCGGTGCAGCATGAGGTGTGGCATCCAGCGCCTCAACCCTTGGCCGCGCTTTCAGATTTTGGTGTTCCTCAGACAAACCCTGGCTGTGACCAGAGTTTTTATTATGTAGAAGATGAGTGGAACAAAGCAGGGGACAAACCTTTACAGCCTGATGAGACCTCTGACCAAGAACTCAGTAACTCATCAAATGGTCAGAAGGATTTCTCATTTCATTTCACTTTTGTAAATAATATGGTGGACACCCTGGGCCTTGCCATCCAGGAGGACACTTATGAGGAAGAGGAGGAAGACTATATATGATCGGTCTTTCCTCCACTAGAAAGTTAAATTTGCCCATACATAATGCACTTAAACAGGCAACTATGAAAATACGGTTCTATGTGAAAATCGCAAAAATTGCGATTGCCATTATAGCGATTACATAATGTCAACCACATAATTAGTGACAGTACAAAAAGGAAAATGTCAAAATAGCGATCACGTTGATGCATTCCATGCCAACTCTTTTTGTAACTGTGCAAGTCTACTAGGGTACAATCTACGAACCCCTGCTGGAAATTCAGAATGTTCAAGGCAAGTTTCTCCCTAGTCGCACATTTCATGTAGGCATGAACCAGCTACCATACCCAGCACAGATGACGCTGACAAGGCTGCTGACAGAAACGCTGCAAGTGAAAGATTCTGGCATACCAGCTCATCCTAGTTTTAGGGGGAGAAAGGATCACAGTCCTGTAAGTGTGACTGTTGACTCACCGACACATGGTTTAGCAGTTTCTCAGTCTGAGCAATCTGTCCAGGAATCTGGTGATGCACGCAATAACTGTCCAGGACAAGTGATGACAACAGATACAGGGAGGGACAGAGAGGGGGAGGAAGAATTTTATTTTACTTATTTTTATTTAGATCGTGTCAGGGACCAGCGAGGAAAACAGATTTTGGGGGGGGGGTGCAGAGAGATGGGAACTCTGAGGATCCTTGATTTAAACTGTTGCTGTTTTTGTACAGCCAAATTCACTATTCGGTCCCGGCGGTGTTATTGTGCTGTCGCCAAATATGGTTTCCTTATATTTGATGCACGATTTTGTAGTCACGATTTTTGACTCGCAATTATCACGGGATACGGAAAATACTCCAAAACCCCAATTCTGTAACTGGAGTAGAAAGAAAGATTGAAAAGAAATATCAGCTAGACAAAGCAAATGCTGATTTCCTTTTAAGTGCACCCTGACCATAAAGGAGTGGTACAGGCAGCAGTCTGTGACAAGGCCAATGTATCGCTTACCTCTCAACCCCCTGAAAAGGATTTAAGAAAACTAGATGCTAAGGGAAGGAAATCTTACACCACTGCTTCACTGCTGCTTCGCATTTCTTTCTACATGGCGTATGCAGCTCGTTACCAGAGAGCTTATTGGAATTCTGTTTTGGCCATAGTGCGACAAGGACACCGTAGTTCAGGATATCACTGAGACAGTAAAAACGACCATAGAGGCTACCAAGTATCAGTTTCACATGGCTGTGGACAGTAATGATATGGCCTCAAGAGTCATGGCCCAAGCAATTTCCCTCAGACGTTATGCTTGGCTGAGAACCACTAATATCTCACAGGATACTCTGACCAAGGCTGTGGATTTCCCCTGTGAGAACAGTTCTCTCTTTGGGGACAGAACTGAGGCTTACATGAAAAAGGTGGAAGATTATAACGCCACCTACAAGAGCAATTCAGCTAAAGAAAAGCCTTCCACTTCTCAGAAATCTCAAGTCAGAGGAGGTAGGGGGCAAAGGATACTTTCCCAGGCCATTTTACCCTATGTCAGTGCCCACAGACATCTCTCAAATGAGGGTTTTATTTATTTATTTATTTATTTATTTATTTATTTATTTTTCAGAGGAAGGGGGAGAAGAGACCAGAGAAGGGCCAACTTCTCTCCTCTCCTTCCCAGACAAAACGGCAGTCCTCCTGAATGCTTCCAGGTTGCCTCGCCTCCCCCAGTAGGGACAGGCTATTCCACTACCTTCACCAGTGGCAGCTTATCATGGACGAGTGAGTGCTGGAGGTAGTGGGCCAGGGCCTGTCTCTTCAGTTCAGAATGTTTCGCCTGTCTCTTCAGTTCAGAATGTTTCGCCTGTCTCTTCAGTTCAGAATGTTTCCTTCTCTCCACGGCCCCAGGCAATCAAAACCCCTAACTCCAACAGAAAGGCTGCTGTTGAAGTTGGAAATGAAAAACCTTCCGAAGGTCCAGGCCATGGAAAGAGTCCCCCTTTCCGCAGTGGGGAAAAGGCCTGTATTCCAGATACTGCCTCACCGTAAAGAAAAATGGAGAGTGGTGACCTGTTCGAGACCTAAGGTACCTGAACAAGCATTTGCTAAAGCCAGGGAAGGTGATTGAGAAAGTAGTAGCGGTATAGCTGGATGATCACTTGATCATCCATAACATCTACGAACCTCTCTAGTCTGGTTTTCGAAAGAGGCACAGTACTGAGACTGCGCTGGTTCGGGTGCTCAGTGATCTCCTGATGGCGAGAGATCAGAGAAGCCGTTCTACCTTGGTGCTCCTTGATCTCTCCTCAGCCTTAGACACTGTTGACCATGGGGTGCTGCATTGACGTCTGGGGTCCATCTGTCTACTGACAGGTATGGTCCTCAGGTGGTTTACATCTTTCCTCACTGGCAGGAGTCAGAGTGGTGTCTGGGATTTTTTCCTTGGACCCATTCTCCCTGCCACGTGGGGTACCTCGGGGTTCAGTGCTGTCCCCCATGTTGTTTGCAGTATATATGCTGCCCCTCAGAGACATTGTGAGATGGTATGGGCTGAGGTTTCACTGCTATGCTGATGATACCTAGTCCTACCTGTCTTTTGCCCCTGACCAGGATTGAGCTGTCTCGGTATTTAATACCTGCCTTGTTGAAATCCAGGACTGGATGAACTCGAGCTGGTTAAAGTTGAACACCAGAAAGACGGAGGTGATGGTAGTGGACGTGGGTCACCGGATAGAGGGGTTGTGGGCTGATCAGCCCGCTGGACTTTTTCTTGGAGGCTCTCAGATCCTATCCTCTGAACGGTGCAAATCCTGGGGGTAGTGCTTGACGACAGGCTGACTTTACGAGCTCAGGTTTCGGCCGTCGTCAAAACTGCCTTTTATCACCTTAGGAGTATCTCCAGGATTAAGCACCTGATTCCGTCTGGGGACTTGCCTACATTGATCCATGCTTTCCTGACCTTGTGCCTTGATTATTGCAACTCCCTGTACTTGGGGCTTCCTGGGGTTGATATCCGCCGCCTGCAGCTCATGCAGAACGCAACAGCACGATTGTTGACGGGGGCTTCTCAAGCTTCCCATATTACTCCTGTGCTGTGCGATCTGCACTGGCTGATGATAAGGTGGCGGATCACCTTTAAAGTTGGTTTACTGACTTATAAAGCCCTACATGGACTGGGCCCTGACTACTTGAAAGAGCTTCTTGTGCCTTACCGCCCGGTGCGACAGTTGCGTTCAGCTGACAAGGGGTTGCTGGAGATTCCAAGGCTGTCCTTGAAATCTTAGGGCCCGTCATTCATGCACGTGGCCCCGACCCTTTGGAATGCTCTACCCCCATCAGCTTCGTGAGTGCACGACTGTGGCAGGGTTTAAACAGGCGCTGAAAACCTTTTTATGGTGCCGTGCTTTTGGTGGCACCGAATAATTTGACCCTACGTTTTATTTTATTGTTGTTTTCAGTTTTTATCATGATTGTTTGTTTTTATCTTTTTGTAAAGCGCCTTGATGGTCTGAAAGGCGTGTGTGCAAAATAACATTTATTATTCTTATTATTACTACTTTATTTTATTTTTCGAAAAAGTCAGATTTTCTTTCTTTCGTATGTCTTCTTCCCTGACGTCATCTGTCGAAAGGCTCTCAAAGTGTGCTTGTGGCAAATGGATTCCTTTTAAGGATAAGCACACAGCCTGTGTCAGGTGCCTAGGCCCAAAACATGGCACAATGGCCTGTTCCATTTGCTAAAATTTTAACAGCTGCACGAGGATCCGTTAACAGAAAGTTTTGGAAACCTTCTTATTACAGAAAAGATTAGAAGCCATACAACAAAAATTCCTCCTCACAGGACGAGTCCTCCCACAAATCGGGGAAACATAAGGAAAAAAGGAGGAAAAGGGAGAAAGAGCGCTACCCATCCACGCAGACGTCCCGATTCCAGGGCAAGCTCACACTCCGCCCGCTCCAACAGATCTACGTCTCTGACAAAGACCCTACCTCCGCTGGCCAAAGCCCAGACGTTGGGTGCAGCCAGCATTGCATCTACCCTCCAGCCCCTTAAGGTCTGGCCAAAAGAATCTTCACACAGCTGGCTTTCAGACTCTTCAGGCCGATCTGCATCCACAGATTGCCTAACCAAGGCGCACTCCAAGTCAGTCACTGCTACAGGCCCAGACTCCCTGGACTGGCGCCGGGACTCCAACCACTGGAGGTCAGCCTCTCAACTCCCCCAGGCTCGTCCATACTGGACTTCAGTCTACCCAGATGTTCAGACGATTAAGGTACCGATGCCAGGGTCGAGCAGCTCGCTGATGACCAGATGTCATGAGACAAGGAGGAAGCAAACCTCCCATGCGACCCAACGCCACTCAGAGATTAGACAGCGGGTGTGTCAGGCCACAGACCATCAGACCAGGGCGACAGATGGCACCTCGAGAGGCACCAACACCAGATCAATCGTCGGGTCTCAACATCTCTGAGGTGAATGAATTATTTTTCTATTTTTGGGAAACCATCAGAAAGGATGTAGTTCCCACAAAACCACCAGTGGAGAACCTGCCTCCTCCAAAGGAGAAAAGCCCGGACAGACCACCCCCTAGAGAGGAGAGTCCCAAATCTAGGGGCCGGTCCACGGACAAGAAGTCACATGAGGAGAAGAAGCGGCCGAGGTCTCCTTCACAGACCCCTTCCAGCTCTCCCAGTGTCCACAGACCTAAGAAGCACCACAGGAGGTCAGACTCTTCCTCCTTGGACGAGTCTCACTCCTCCTCCTCTTCGGATTCTTCCAGATCCAGCTTTTCATTTAGTATCCCTTCATCAGACCCCTGGAATCTATCTAGGTGCCCCCCCCCCGATGACCCAACATTTATGGATATTATGCGGCATATCCAAGATAACATGGGATGGGACATGGAAGACTTAGATCCTGAAAGGAGTCGCCTCGCCAAGTATCTCAAGACAAAAGGATCCCAAACCAGTGGTGATCCTGCCATTAGTTGATACCTTCTAGGGCGTGACTAAAGCTGCTTGGAAGCGCCCCTTTTCTTCCTCAGCAGTCCCCAAGAAGGCAGACCGCCTATATAGGGCTCCTTGGAGGATCCTTATCTGGGAGAGCAACCAGTGGCAGATTCTGTGGTCATCGCTGCCACTCATGATGGGTCACAGAGGCCCCAGCACCTAAGCACCCAGCCTCTGGGCCGAGAGTCAAAACAGCTTGCGTCCATGGGGAGAAAAATGTATGCTTCAGCAACATGTTCCATCCGTTCATTAAATTTCCTGATGTACATGGTCCAATTCCAAAATGCCCTGTGGGAACAAGGCCAAGATTTGGTTAAAAACCTTCTGGATGGAGACCAAGAAGAGAAACTAACAAAGCTCCTTCAAACAGGCTTTGATGTAAGCACACAAGTACTCAGAGCAGCTTACGACTCGGCAGATTCAGCAGCAACAGGAGTATGCCTCAGACGACACTCCTGGCTGAGGGTATCAGGCTTTACATCGGACGTCCAGAAGGGCTTTCTGGATGTTCCCTTCAAAGGCTCTGTTCTCTTCGGTGAAGAATCACAAAATTCCAAGACGCCGGAAAGGCAATGTACAGACCCAAGCCGAAACCATTTCGGAGGCATCAAAACCGCTTCAAAGGCAAGTAGGGACAGTAGCCCCTATTCGGATAGCAGCAGAGAGGCGGACTTAACCAAAAAGACCCATCTTGAGCTGCAGGAGGTTCAGGTGCCAGGAACACAAAAACTCTTATACAAAAACTCCTCAGGCAACCCTCCCCTCCCCCTCCACTGCCTGACTCATTGTAGACCCCTTCTCCCCCTCCGGTTCAAAGGGAAGAGATGGTCAGGAGTCACTTCTCGAGACACCTAGCATGATGGCGACAAATCACTTCAGACCAGTGGGTGCTTCAGTTAATTCAAAGAGAGCACTCTGTGAAATTCACCGGGCAACCACCATCCAGACCACCACTACGGTCTCAGTATTCAAGACAACATGCCACACTGATCCGAGAGGAAATCGGTACCCTTCTCAAGACCACCATAGAAAAGGTCTTATGGATCCAGAGAGGGAAAGGTTACTATTCTCATTTCTTCCTAGTACCCAAAAAGACAAGGGATCTGCGCCCCATCCTAGACCTCAGTGATCTCAACACCTTTGTGGCATACAAATGCTTCAGGATGGTCACCTTATCAGGCTTAATCCCGATGCTACGCCCAGATGCTAGGCTAGCATCGTTGGACATACAAGATGCCTACCTCCACATTCCAATCGCGAAACATCATCGGAAGTTCCTGCGATTCTAATTCCAAGGTCACCACTACCAGTTCCAAGCACTGCCTTTCGGCCTGTCATCTGCTTCGAGGGTATTCACCAAACGCCTGGTGGTAGTAGCAGCGGTAGTTGGGAGAAGAGGCCACTGTGTCTTCCCCTACCTGGACCACTGGCCCCTGACAGCTTTGTCTCAGGGAGAGCTAAATCACTCTCTACAAAACACTTATTTAATATTCAACTCCCTAGGTGTCACTATCAACCTGTCAAAATCAACCCTTACACCTTGCCAAAGACTGCAGTTCATTGGCACAGTACTGGACACCAGAAAGGGAAGGGTCTTTCTATCAGAAGACCGGGCAGAACATCTGTGCAGCTTGACAAGGAACATCATGGGACAAAAACAGGTCCCAGCAAGGACTATGTTGCGTCTTCTAGGCCACATGGTGGCTGTCACAGCCACGGTTCCCCTATCACACTTACACATGAGAACCATTCAGTGGACACTCAGGGTCCAGTGGGAGCAATGCCAAGATGACTTAGCCCAGCATGTCTCGGTCCCCAACTCTATTAACCAAGTCTTGCAATGGTGGCTGATCTCAGAACACTTCTCAGTAGGAGTTTCCTTCCTGTCTCCTGCCCCTTCACTGATCCTGACCACAGATGCATCAGGGTCAGGCTGGGGCACCCACTTGGGCAGCAAAAAGACTCTGACTATGGTCAGGGATGGAAGGAGCCCTTCACAGAAATGTCCTTGAGATGAGGGCAGTCCTTTACGCCCTTCAGGCCTTGCAAACGGGCTTAACACTGGGACATCTATTGATACAGACAATGCTGTATGTCAGTAGTGTTCTATATCAACAAGCAAGCTGGCATTCACTCGTATCAACTCTGTTGAGAAGTGATGAGAGTATGGTACTGGGTAATAGAGCACAAGATCACTCTATCTGCAGTGTATGTTCCCGGGCTACAGAACACACTGGTGGATCTCTCAGCAGATCTCGATCCAGCACACACGAATGGGAGCTCCTACAACCAGTGGCAGAAACTCTGTTCGCAAAGTGGGGGATGCCAGAATTGGATCTGTTCGCCGCCCCGTACAACGCAAAACTGCCCAGTTTCTGCGCTCAGATCCAGGGTCTGGTGTTTTCTGGTGAGACGTGTTGTCCCTCTTCTGAATAGGCAGATTTCTCTATGCCTTTACTCCCTTCCCTTTGATCCAGAGTCCTGCTCAAGCTGCAGGACAACAGAGCAGTCATGATTCTGGTGGCCCCATATTGGCCCAGACAGATATGGTTCCCTCTTCTCCAAGGGCTGACAAGCGAGCCACCCTCTTCTCATCTGCTCAGCTCGCACTTACTGTCACAAGACAACAGGTCCCTGATTCACCCGAATCTCAGATCCCTACACCTGCACACCTGGCTCCTAAGGACCTAGCAATGTCTCGCCACAGAGTCTCGGACAGTGTGGCCAACGTCCTAGTGGCAGCAAGGAAACCCTCTACTCGAGCCACGTATGCCATGAAATGGCGCAGGTTTTGTTTTTCTGTCACGAGGTATTTTAAATAAGGTGCCATCAGAAGAAAAGACATTTCCTATATATAACTCCATAATTACACGTTTCTTTTGAACTTGCAATCCCACACAGGCACCAATGTGTTAAAAAGCTAACAGGAATCAGCCTAATGATGCCCTGTTTCTGAAGTCATAAAGTCACGTTTGGTTTGCACTGCAAAAAGCCTAGGCATATCATAAACAGTAATAAAATGCCATTCTGAAGGAAGTCAGTTAATTAAATGGTTCCTGGTCAGTTTTCATATCCTGTAGCTTCACTGAAACCTTGGGGGGGGCACCTCATGTGAGACAATCACATACTTTATTTTTATATTACAAATATCATACAATAATCATAACCTGCTGGCCAAGCGTCACAATCCTCCCCATTTATACTGAATTTGGGGGCTCTATCCCCTGCATGGGATGAGCTTCCCAAGTCAGTTCACTCCTCATATAGACTCAACAAGCCATCTGTGTTCTGATTGGTCGCTCCAGCCCTATGTAAGATCGTCGTGTCCCTTGCAAGGCAAAACTCCATCTTAAGTCTACCATTAGTTTTTCCCATTTGTGTCAGTCAAACCAGGGGGTTGTGGTCAGTTTGTATCTCAAAATGCTGCCCATATAAGTATGGCTCTAACTTCTTTAGGGCCCACACTATGGCAAGACACACTTTTTTTTTTTCTCCCCACAGTAGAGTAAGCTTGCTCCCCGGGAAGTAACTTTTTACTCGGGTACACTACAGGGTGATCTTTCCCTTGGTTGAATGTCTAACTCAGCACTGCCCCAATACCCATGCCTGGGGCGTCAGACTGAACTATAAAGGGCCTGCTATAGTCAGAACTTGTCAATACAGGAGCACTGCACAGTGCCTCCTTCAGTCTGGTAAAGGCTTTTTCACAGGCTGTTTCCCAGGTAATTTTCTTAGGCATTTTTTTCTTTACCAGGTCAGATAGGGGAGCAGCCAAGGCACTGCAATTGGGTACAAATTTCCTATAGTACCCTGCTGTCCCTAGAAAACTCCTGACCTGCTTCTGCATTTCTGGTCTGGGCCATGCCTTGATCACCTCTGTTTTTACTGGATTAGGATGGAGCTGTCCCTGGCCTACAACATGCACAAGGTATGCCACTTCAGCCATGGCCACCTGGCACTTCGCAGCTTTGGCAGTGAGCCCAGCCCTCTGTATCCTGCCCAGCACTTCCCTAAGGTGGGACAGCTGTTCCTCCCAGCTGGCACTTAAGAGGGCAGTGTCATCTAGGTATGCTACGGCGTACTCCTCAGCACCATTTAACTCCGGGTTCACCAACCTTTGGAAAGTGGCCGGGGCGTTCTTCATTCCAAAATGCATTACTTTAAATTCAAATAAGCCTATTGGAGTGATGATGGCCGACCTCTCCCTAGCTCTGTTAGTTAACTCTGCCTGCCAATACCCCTTTGTCAGGTCAGTAGTCATAAGGTATGTCCCCCCTCCCAGCTTGTCCAGGAGTTCGTCCATCCGGGGCATCAGGTGGGCGTCTGACTTTGTGACTGCATTCAGTCCACGATAGTCCAGACAGAAACGAGTAGAGCCATCTGGCTTGGGAACAAGGACTACGGGTGAGGCCCAGGGGCTGTGGGATCTCTGGATTACCCCTAAATCCAGCATTTCCTCCACCTCCCTCCTAATGTCCTTTTGGACTGTCTCTGACACCCAATATGCTGTCCGCTGTATGAGTGTCTGTGTCCTTGTCTCCACATTGTGCGTTGCTAAGGGGGTTAGTCCAGGCTTGGCGCTAAACAGTGGGGCAAAGTCTGCTAAAACCTCCCTTACTTCCTGGATCTTGTCTGGGGCCTGCTGGGGTAACAATTTAACTGCCTCCACAGAGGACTCCCTCTTGCTTTTTTCCAGCAAGTCCAGAAGAGGGTCTCCTTCGTCTGTCCCTTCCCCAGGACTACATACTGTAAACACCATGTCAGCCCTATTAGCACATGGCTTCATCATGTTGACATGGTACATCCTTTCTGTGTGTCTTCTGTCAGGTAACTCTGTGACAGAGTTCATGTCATTTACCTTTCTAACTACTTTGTACGGTCCTGCCCACTTAGCCTACAGCTTGTCTTTCCGGACCGGGATAAGGACCATGACTTCCTGACCCACCATGTACAAGCAAGCTCTGGCGTCGTACCACACTTTTCATTTCTGTTGGGCAGCTGCCAGGTGCTCTGGGATGCCCCATAAGCTCCTTCAGCCTTTCCCTAAACCTAAGGATGTAATCCACTATGGGAGTGCCCTGGGTGGCATGCTTGCCTTCCCAGTCCTCCTCGGATCAAGTCTAGGGGCCCACGTACCCGGCGTCCATATAAGAGCTCGAAGGAGGAAAATCCTGTCGACTCTTGGGGCACCTCCCTGTATGCAAACAAGTGGGGAAGGTATTTCTCCCTGTCCCTCCCATGCTGTTCAGCAACCGCTTGGAGCATTGACTTCAGGGTACCGTTAAATCTTTCCACAAGCCCATTAGCCTGCGGGTGTTAAGGTGTTGTGCGCCTCTGTACCACCCCACACTTCTGCCACAAACATTTCATCAGGTCCGACATGAAGGAACCCCCTCGATTGGTGATAACCTCCTGCGGAAACCCAACACGGGACAAAATCCCAAGTAAGGCATCTGCCACTTTGTCTGTCCTCACTGAGGAAAGGGTGACTGCCTCTGAATACCGGGTAGCATAATCCACCACAGTCAGGATGAACCTCTTCCCGGAGAAGCTGGGGGTATTTACAGGCCCCACAATATCCATTTCCACCCTCTGGAATGGCTCCTCCACTATGGGCAATGGAATTAGGGCAGCTTGGGTTTTCTTACCTGCCTTCCCTATTTCTTGGCACCGGTGACAAGACCTGCAATACTCCTTCACCTGCTGGGTGAAGTTGGGCCAATAGAAATTCTGGGCCAACCGCTGTGTAGTGCACACAATTCCCAGATGACCAGACAAGAGAATATCATGTGCAGTCTTGAGGCACTGCTCACGGTACCCCTGGGGAATGACAAGCTGCCTGCCTATCATCCCTCCCTCTGCCTTAGCATCCTGAGTGTACATCAGTCCATTTTCCCAATTAACTTTGTTTCTAGGGACGTGGATATGTTGTTCAATCCACACTGTCTGGCAGGTTCCTTGCCGCTTTAAGTTGGGCCGGAAAGTCTTCAAGCTGGCTCCTCCCATCCACCCGGGTGGTAAAACCCTCGGCTCCGCCCCATGACGCCAGGTCTTCCTTACCGCTTTGAAGCTCAGGATCCCTCCTTAGCGCTCTTGCAGCATTAGGCCTGGATCCTAATCCTTCAGTTTTTCCAAAAATCGTCTTAAAATTTACAAGACTTAAGTCTTCTCCTTCCTTCGTGGTTGCTATGGATTCAAAATCTATTCCCAGCTTCTGTCGGTGCCCTTGCGGGCTGAAGATGTCTCGGACCGACCTGCACGCCACGTGCGTTTTCTGCCTGGGACTTGCCCATGATCCGCGAGCCTCGATCTCTGCAAGTCTTTTTGACTTCAGTTCTGGAAGACGTGCCAGATTCCAACTGGGGCGCGAGAAAACTGTTTCACGCTGGTGAAAGTCGAAGGAGGCCCGTTGGGCGGTGTCCACGGCTGCATGCTCCGCAGAGCAGCTGGAGCAGTTAATCGCCCTCGAGGAAGAGGCGGTCTTCTACTTCCTTGGCGTCTGCATTTATCCCGCTCTCCTTGGGCTCCTTCTATACTGCTTCCTTTAAGGAGCTTTGTCAGTCCCTCTCCACCAAAGGAGAAAGGCCCTCAGGGACTCTCTTCAGTAGGTCAAAGAAAAAGGAACCGAAAGGTAAGTCCCACCATCGACGTTCGTGGCAGTGAGAGAGATCTCGCTCCCCGGAGCGTCTGCAATTGACTTTGGTCGAGGTTGCGGCTAAGACAGCTGGCTTTTCGGTGTCCCCGTCAGGTCAGCCGGCTGAGACACCCGTCGATGCAGTCGAGATTTTTCTCGACCCGTTGGATGGGTTGTCACCTGGAGAAGCCGATAACCCTCTTTAACCAGTTCCCCAGTGGTTACCGAGGACTTGCCCCAGCCTCCCGAGCCAAAGTCCCCGGTCAAGGACCCTGAGATAGGGGATGAGCGGGTTTCCCCTGCCCCCTCTTCAACCCACCATCGTCAACCCCGACGGTCTCGGTCCTCCTCCATGTCGGGTAGGTCCCGCCGACATCGGCATTCTCGATCTCGGCATCACGGAAAGCAGCATCACCGCTCGTCCTCATCTTCCTCTTTGGAGGATAGGCTCTGGCGCAGGTTGTCGGCGCTGTGAGGACATGATGTGGCAGCAGCTCTTATTGGCTGGCAACAAGCAGACTCCATCGTCTTCCCCGGCAGTTAAGTTGCTATCACCCCGAACGGGCAACCTCTCGCCATCAGCTCCTTGGTCGAGGAGCCAACTCCGGCACCGATTGCTTGGTTGAAACCGGCTGCTCCCCCCATTGTGGTGGAACCTTTGGCCCTGCAACCGAAGACTGGGGCCCCGACCAAGGATTCTCGGTCGGGTCACAGCTTGCCCACAGGTTGTCAGTCACCCTTAACCCCGATCGGCCTCAGTGAGTGGAGGGTGGCTCAGGCGCTCGGCAGCTGTTCGCGGACTCCTGAGTCTGATGACTCCTCCCTGTATTCCAGGCCCCTCGACCTGGAATCCTCCGGGGGTCTGTCAGTGGACGAGAGCCCATTCTCATTCCTGGGTATCCTTCGGCTCATCTTAGTGTCCACTGGGATGCAGCTCGAACCTGTGTAGAAACTGGCCAGATATCCCCCTCATGGAGATTTTGGACCCAAGGGATTCCCCCACAGAGGCCTTCCCTGTGGCCGAGGCCATTGTTGGTCAGGCCTTGGAGTTGTAGCAGCGGCCTGCATCCTGTCCTGCGCCTTCGGCCAGGATGGCCTGCAAGTACGCAGTCCCCATCCCTTGGCTGAAGGGCTGGTAATTGATAGTGTCTTCCGGTGCTCCAGAAACGCTCGGGACATAGAGAAGCCCCCGGACAAGGATTCCAAAAAGCTGGACTACTCCGGGCGCAAAGTCTATCCTGCCTTCTCCCTAGGCCTTCAACAGGCTAGCTCGGCTCTACTGATGGCACACTTTTCACACACCCTTATGGGCTCCCTGGATGAGGTGCTTCCTCATCTCCTGCCTGACCTTCAAACAACGGTCAAGCAGGTGCGAGATCAGGGAAGGCCGGTGGCCAAGCAACAGCTTCAGACTGCCTTGGACATCGGAGACTCTTGTGCCCAGTCAGTAGTGGCTGCAGTAGCCATGTGCCACAGAGCTTGGCTGCGGATCTCCACTTCATGGCGGATACCCAGCACAGGCTGGCAGATGTCCCCTTCTTGGGCACCAACTTGTTCGGTCCCGCTCCAGCAACAGGGCCAGCAGGCTCATGCTTGGTGCCCCAAGGCCAAGCCTGCTGCTTCCTCCAGCAGGAAGCCTGGAGGGAAAGGTTCAGGTGGCTCCTCGGCCGGCCCTTCCTCCAAGCCTTCCCAGTGACGGGTTGAGGGGTGCCATCCCCAACCTCATCACTCCTCCGCTGGGTCCCCTCATGGGGGGACGGCTCAGCCACTTCTTTCCACCTGGTCTGCTATCACCACGGACCGTTGGGTGCTGGAAGTGGCCAGCAGGGGTCTGCCTCTGGAATTCGAGCGGACCCCTCCCTATCGAGCTGTCTCCCCTCGGGCTACCGGTTCCGCAGCCTCTCTGTTGGCTCATCGAGCTGACATAGCTCTGCTCCTCCAAAAGGAGGTGATCAGCAAGGTGGCGGATCCTCCTCCAAACCCAGGGTTTGTGTCCAGGTACTTCCTGGTCCCGAAACAGACAGGGGGCTGGCACCCCATTCTCAGTTGTTTCACTGATAAAAGATTGGGGGGGTGATATTATCTTTTCTGGAACTTTGCCCATTTTTGGAAATCAGGCATATAAAAATTATCAAGCCCAAAAATTAAACACCTGGCTAAGACATTTCTGCCTATCTGAGAATATTGGGTACATGGACAATAATCAAACTTTTGGAAATATTTTTTGTTATAAAAAAGACGGGATCCACCTTAACTATACTGGTATCAGAATCCTAGGGAAAAAATCAATAAAGTAATTGAATTTCATTTAAACTGGGTTCGAGGGGGGAGAGGGGCTCAACCCATAAAATAAATAATAACACTAGATATTCAGAAAAAACTAAATATGAAAGTTGGAATGGGGTACTAATAAATGCTAGGAGCCTGAAAAATAAATTTGATGAGTTTAAATTAAAACTTAGTACTGATAATATCCATGTTACTCTCATTACAGAGAACTGGTGGGATGACAACGATTCATGGGATAAAAATATCCAGGGTTATAATTTATATTTTAAAAATAGGAAGTATAGAAAAGGTGGGGGAGTTGCTATGTATATAAACCAAGCAATCATCAGTGAAGAAATTACTGACAGTACCAATCTAGAAACCCTTTGGGTGAAAATGAAACCACACACTGGTCCGCCCTGTACACTGGGATTAATATACAGACCACCTTCTGTGACTGCAGATGAGAATGATAGATTAATATCTTACTTTAGTACTCTGGACCCATCTAAAAATTATATAATTATGGGTGACTTTAACTTAAGTGTAAACTGGTTAGTCACCTGCATCTACAGTACTAAAGTGGATTGCTGTTACCTCAAACTATTGCATGAAATAGGACTAGAGCAAATGGTTCAACATAATACTAGAAATAAGATACTAAACCTAATACTAACTAACACTACTCACTGTGTAACTCAAATAAATGTGAGCTCACCACTAGGAAATAGTGACCAAAATATGGTTTACTTCTCAATTACCACAGACAGAATACTTCCATCTACAGGAGCCACTAGAGTATTAAACCTTTCAAAAGCTAATTTCAGTAATATGAGGTATGTTCTTCATAGATAGAATTGGCTGGATTTATTTGACAGTCTAACTGTTGAGGCTAAATGGAATCTTTTGATTGAGAAATTAAAAGAATTGATTAAAGCAAACATTCAATAAGAAACAAATAAAATACCAAACAAGGCCTTGTACCTGGATGGTTGACACCCAAAATAAAAGCTCTGATAAAAAAAAATAAATATTCAAGCAAATTAAGAAGGGTCTGATCCATCTTAACTGGAAGTATCGGGAAATATTAAAAACTATTAAAAACAAGATACATAAACCAAAATTACAATTTGAATTCAAACTGGCATCAAGAGTCAAAGACAATAAAAAAACCTTTTTCACACATTAACAAATCTAAGACTAATTATAACACTGTAGGACCTTTTATTACTCAGTCAGGCTGAAAAGCCAATGAACAGGAAATAGCAAATACACAAAATCAGTATTTCACATCAGTGTTTAATACTGCTGCACCACGAGAAACCAATGTGTTAGAAACTCCTAAACCAGGACAAATTACAATACAGCCAATGGATGTCTTGAATAGATTAAAAGGATTAGACATAAACAAGTCACCTGGACCGGAAAATATACACCCGAAGGTTCTTAAAGAATTAGCTGATGAAATCTATTTACCTCTGACTAATATTTTTCAAAATTCATTAGATACTGGAGAGGTGCCCAGGGATTGGAGGGTGGCTTTAGTTGTCCCTGTCTATAAAAAGGGCCCAAAAACCAAAGCAGAAAATTACAGACCTATTAGCCTTACGTCACTACTGGGTAAAATAACGAACAGATTATTAAGGAGCTTATACTGGAACATAAAACCATTAACAAACTGGCGGACAACCAACAACATGGATTTACAAAATCAAGATCATGTTTAACAAATCTACTCAGTTTTTACAATAAGGTTACAGAGGCAATTGATAATGGACAACCAGTAGATATAATATTTATTGACTTTGCTAAGGCATTCGATAAGATCCCTCATTTTGAGCTTGTTGACACATTAAATAACTATAAATTTGATAGTAATATCGTAAACTGGGTGGCCACGTGGCTCAAGGACAGAAAGCAAAGAGTGCTTATTAATGGTGTGTTGTCTGACTGGGCTCCTGTGACTAGCGGGGTCCCACAGGGATCAGTCTTGGGTCCTTGTTTGTTCAATATTTATGTTTCATCTTAAACATCCGACGATGATAATATTTGGCTACTGAAATTTGCGGATGATTGCCATATTGACTCTATCATTAAAAATGAGGGCGAAAGTTTAAATCTACAAGGCTTCTTAGACAAAATTACTAGCTGGGCTTATGGGAAGAATTTAAAACTAAATAGTGACAAATGTAAAGTAATGCATCTGGGACAACAAAATCAATGTTTTCAATACAAAGTAGGGATAGAAAGTTTACAAATAACATCTGAAGAAAATGACTTAAAATTCAAACAGCATTGTACTAGACAAGTTAAAAGGGCTAATCAGAACTTAAACTCTATATTTAGACATGTAGCTAGCCGCTCATCTGATGTTTTGTTACTGTTGTATACTGCTTTGGTGAGACCCCACTTAGAATATTGTGTGCAAGTATGGTCACCCTACACTAAAGAAGATGTGCACAGAATAGAGTTCAGAGAAGGTTTACCAGAGGTATACAGGGGATGAAAGGTAAATCCTACGAACAGAGGTTGAAACTGTTGAATCTATATACTTTGAGATATAGGAGACAGAGGGGTGATCTCTGTCTAGTACATAGCTCATTAAAAGACTCAAACCTTGCCAAAAGATTAGGCCTAACAGAATCCAAACTTAGATTCAGTAATCGAAAATATACTAGGTATCTAGTAATCAGTAAGTGGAATACCCAAAGGAGGAAAAATTGGTTTAATCTAAGAACTGTTCTATTATGGAATAACCTACCAGCATTCGTGGTGCAGAGTTTAAATATGCACTCATTTAAAGCCAATTTGGACTTAGCGATGGCTGTCTGAGACAAATTTGAATTAAATTGAAATTAGATAATTTAAAAGGCAAGCATCATAGACTATTTGTCTTTTCGCTTGTAACATCTATGAAATCTGCATGACTTGAACAAGTTCCTAAGGCTGCGCACCTTCAGGATGGTCACTCTGGCTTGGATCATACCATCCTTGGAACTAGGCATGTCGTTTTGCTCTCTGGACCTCCAGGATGTGTTCTTTGATGTCCCAATCCGTCCCTCACATCGGTGATTCCTCTGCTTCAGAGCAGAAGGGTCCCTCTACAAGTTCTGGGCCATGCCCTTCAGTCTTTCTCCAGCTCCCAGGGTCTTCACCAAATGCATGGCAGTGGTGACAGCATTCCTGCGGTGCCGAGGGTCCGGGTGTACCCTTACCTGGACGACTGGCTGATAGCAGCCCCCTCCAGGTTGGAGGTAGAGCGGTCCAGAGATCTGGCTCTCCAGGTCTGCTCTGAAATTGGTCTTCTTATCAACGAGGCCAGATCGGAACTCGTACCATCGCAGGTAATTCAGTTCATCGGGGCAGAGCTCGACTGTCTTCGAGCCAGAGCCCGGCTCCCGGTAGACAGGGCTGAGGTCCTTTCCTCCTTTGCCCAGTCATTTCAGGTTGGGCAATTGCGACCTGCCAGGGACTTCCTGTGCCTTCTGGATCTCATGGCGGCTTGCACCAGTATGGTCCGTTGGGCCCGCTGGCATATGAGCACCCTGCAATGGGGGCTTGCCCACCAGTGGTCTCAGCGCTCCGGTCCTTTGGGCCAGCCAGTAACTGTGACCCAGAAGATGTGGGACGGCCTGCAGTGGTGGCTCGTCCCAGCTCATCTGCAGGAGGGTATCCAGTTTGTCCGCCCTCAGCTGACTGTCATACAACCGATGCCTCTTTGATGGGTTGGGGTGCCCATCTGGGGGAACTCCAGGCCCATGGCTTCTGGTCACCTCAGGAGTCTCGATGCCACATCAACTTGCTGGAGCTTCGAGCGGTATGGCTAGACCTCACTGCCTTTGCTCCGTTTGTACAGAGTCAAGGGGTTCAGGTCCAGACAGACAACACCACGACCATGTACTATCTCAACCTTCAGGACTGGACCCACTCCTTGCCTCTATGCAAGGAAGCTCTCCGCATTTGGTCTCTCGTGATCAGCCTGGAGGCGGATCTCCTGGCCATCGTATGGCAGGAGCCTCGAACAGTCTGGCCGATGCCCTCAGCTGGATAGGCGCTGCATCTCACGAGTGGTCTCTCCTGCCAGAGGTAGTTCAAGGCCTGGTCTCCCACTGGGGTACTCCTCAGGTGGACCTGTTCATCTCCAGGGAGAACGCAAAGCTGAGGCTGTTTCATGCCCGCCCGCTGCTGCAAGGGGATGCCTTCTCGAGGCCGTGGACCCTGGGCCTCTTCTGTGCCTTTTCTCCATTTCCCTTGATCCACAAGGGGCTTCTCAAGGTGAAGAGGGACAGGGCGCGGGTGATTCTGGTAGCCCCAGACTGGCCTCGCCAGTTCTGGTACCCAGATCTCCTCAGCCTCAGCTCCAGGCTCCCGAGGCGGCTTCCAGCCCGCCCGGACCTGATCTCAGTCAACAAGGGGAAGGTGCTCCATCCGGACCTTCGATCCCTGCACCTGATTGCCTGGTTCCTGAGTGGCTAGAGTTCCAGGCCTTGGGTCTTTCCGACAAGGTCCTCAACGTCATTGAGGCGTCCCATAAGGAGTTGACCAGAAAATGCTCTGCCTTTAAATGGAAGAGATTCTCCATTTGGTGTCAGGACAACGGGTTGGACCCCTCTTCCTGACCATTGGCTAGCATTCTGGACTACCTGTGGTCCCTTTCTCAGCTAGGGCTTCGGTCGACGACCCTTAAGGTGCACCTGGCAGCCATCTCTGCTTACCGGGTGCAGGCCAGCAAGCAGTCGGTGGCGCAGGAGAAGGTGGTCTGTCACTTTTTCAAAGGCCTCGATCACATATCCCCTCTGGTGTGAGAACCTCCACCTCCATGGAATCTACTGCTGGTAGTGGCCAAGCTCATGGGTAAGCCATTCGAACTGATGTTCAGGTGCGATATCTCCCACCTGTCGTGGAAGACCGCCTTCTTGGTGGCTATAACGTCAGCCAGAAGGATCGGAGAGCTCCAGGCACTTTCAATCGAGTCTCCTTATCTGGTCTTCCACAGGGACAAGGTTGTCCTTTGCCCCCACCCGAAATTCCTTCCGAAGGTGGCGTCAGAGTTTCACCTTAACCAGGTGTTGACTCTGCCGGTGTTCTACCCCAGTCACACCTCGGAGGATGAATATAGACTCCATACTTTGGACTCTAGAAGAGCGCTAGCTTATTATAAGGAGCAGACAACTGAAGTTCAGGGAGAGGTTCAACAGCTGTTTTGTCACCAAAGCTGAAGCCTCACCTGGCAGACCTGCAGCCAAGCAGACCATAAGCAGGTGGGTTACCTCCTGCATAGATCTCTGCTATAGGTTGGCGGGCATGGAGCCACCCAAAGGGATAAAAGCTCATTCTACCCGCCATACCGCTGCTTCAATGGCTGCTTGTAGCGACATCCCTGTCCAGGAAATCTGCAGGGCTTCTACCTGGAAGTCAGCACACACCTTCATTTCCCATTACCACATTGACCTAGAGTCATGCTGGGATGCTGGTTTTGGGACCTCTGCTCTCCATTCGTTATTCCCCAAGTAACTATCGGGGGTGCGTGCCTTGCCTCCCTTCTCCCGGAGAACTGCTAGGAGTCTGACAGACAGAGTGGATTGAACAACATATCCATGTCCCTAGAAATACAGGTTACTCACTTGTAATAGGAGTTCTAGGAGTGGTATATGTTGTTTATCCACATGACCCACCCGACCTCCCTGGCTTCGATTCGCAACCTGGCTTCCAGCGGGCTAAATCTGGCGTCATGGGGTGGAGCCAAGGGTTTTACCACCCGCGTGGGTGGGAGGAGCCAGTTTGAAGACTTTCTGGCCCAACTTAAAGCAGCAAGGAACCTGAAAGACAGTGTGTATGAGCAACATATACCACTCCTAGAACTCCTGTTACAGGTGAGTAACCTGTATTTTCCATCACCTCCCTGTGCTCCGTCAGTCTGCCCAAGCACTCAGCTTCTCTAGACTAGGGTCACTTTTCTGAGCATCTGCAAACTCCTTACACATTCCCAAGGCGTGGGACAGGTCCCCGTCAGTATCTAAACTAGGGTCCCTAGCTCTAGTGTCAGGGCACTCAGGATCACTGTCATCCCTAAGCCTCTGACAATGGGTCACCCCTCCTTCTTCGGAGTAACCCTCCGTAGCTGTTTGGTTAACTGCTACTGGGGAAATTTCTACCCTCTTTTCATTAGTCTCCATATCAGGAGACGCAGGCTGGGGAACCAGCCTCCCAGTGGTTTCCACAATGGCTTCTATGGGGTCCAGGGAACTACAGTTTTCCCTTGCCGCTTGGTTACGGGTAACTGCATACACCATCCCCTGTTTGAGATTGTTGCCAAGGATGATGTCAACTGCTAAAATTTTGGCTACAGCCACCTGTTGCACAGTTCCCCCTGTTTCACCCTAGTCTAGGAGAACATTAGCGAGTGGCAAGGTTGTCTCCTCCCCAGTGAACCCTTGTACAGTTACAAATCTATTAGGTATAAGCTGACCAGGCTGTACCAGATCCCCTTTTACCAATGTCAGGGATGCCCCTGTGTCTCTTAACCATTGTGTCTGTGCACCATTCACAGTGACTGGGTGCATGTGTTCCCTCATGTTCAGAGGCATGCTTCTAGGGACACACAAACAACCCACTTCTTTCCTAGCCCCATTTTGCGTATTGCTCTTCCCTTTGGGACACTGTCTGGCAATATGCCCAGTTTCTTCATAAACCCAACACTTGTTTCTTTTCTCAGAGAAATCTTTTCTTTGAAACCTGGGGCAAACTGGTTTCGGTGGAGGCAATGATGGTTTTAGCTGCCCTGAAGGCGCGCTTTTCCCTTTCTGTGCTGCCATGCCCTCCCCATTCGCTCTCAGAGCAGGTCTGCTCTTGGCATAGTGGTCCGAGAGCTCAGCAGTCTCTTGCACTGTTTTGGGATGTCTGTCCTCCAGCCAGGTTTTCTGCTGTGCTGGGCATGCCCCCAAAAAACTGTTCTAACAATATAGCGTTTTCAATTTTGTCTACAGAGTTTGCTTCAGTTCCTCCCCAGCAACGTTTTAAACACTGACGTTGTTTCGTTGCTAGCTCCTCGTAGCTCATGTCAGGGCTTCTCCTGAGCTTACGGAATTTAGCTCTGTATGCTTCTGCAGTTAAATCAAACTTTTTTAAAAGTGCAGCTTTAAGTTTGCTGTAGTCATTACTGTCCTCATTGTCCATTTGACCCATTGCATCCCAAGCTTTCCCGGTAAGTAGCGGGGATAGCTGGAAGCTCCAGGACCCTCTAGGAATTTTTGCCTGAATACAAACTTTTTCAAAGGTATTTAAAAAGGCATCCATATCTTCCCCCTCTTTAAATTCAGCTATCAATTTGGAATTTAATTTGTAACCCAGTCCTGTAGTTCCAGCTACCTGCTCTGGTGCTGGTGGTTGGAGTCGTAGCTTTTCCAGTTCATGTTGCCTCTGGCGTCACGCTCCTCTCGGTCTGCTTCTCGCTGTTCACGCTCCCTCTTCTTCTCTGCGGCTCATTTCTCTCGCTCCGTTTCTTGCTGTTCTCGCTCCGCCTCTCGACGTCCTCATTCAGCCTCCCTCTGGAACTCCAGCTCCATTCTGCGCAACTCAATCTGCAGCCTGATTGCTTCTGGCTCCAGAATGCTGGTGACCTTCCCCTGCTGCTGTGGGCCTTGGCTTGCACTGACCCTGCTGTCCTCCTCACTGGATCTGGACACTGCACTGGCCCCTCCATGCCAAAGGTTTGGTCCTTTACAGTCACACTGTGTGAGTCGATGCTCTGGGCATCTGCTGCCATCAGGGCATCCACGAGATTCTGCTTGGTGGCTCTCCCGTCGTGCAGGATTCCTCTCTCCTTGCACAACTGCTTCAGGTAGTCTGCAGTGTGCCCACTGTAGTTGGAAGCCATCTTCTTCCTTAACTACGAATACTCTAACTTGCACTTTGAAAAAAAAATAATAAAACGGGTAGGAACTTGGACTGTAAGCAAAATGATATAGTTCTGTTTAAAAATTTTTTAAAAATAAATCGCTGCCTTATTTTGCAGGAGAACTGTACAGTATTAAGCTGACACACTGAACAGTTAAAGCTTGTGTTACCAAATGCATTGCACCGCTGACAACCAAATCTGTCACAAACACACTCAGCAGGTCAGGCCCTCTGCTCCCACAGTGCCAACCTCAGATCACAATAGTGTGAACAGGTAACAGACAGGGTAACCCTCCTGTCTGCCTTTGGATCCGAATCACCTTTAGTCTCAAGTTCTGGGGGGATTCAAACTGTGAACCTTATGGTAGCATACCCAATGCATAGGCTCAAATACATACCCTCTTTGGGGATTGCGGTACAATCTTTCACAAGGGGCACCAAGCCAGGCTTCCAAAATTAACCCTTTTAACACTATAAAAGACCTTGGGTGTATTCTTACCTTTTCCCAGTTTAGTAACACCATCAAGCCCTTCAAACAGCTGTCAGACTTAATCACGTATACATCACGTGCAAAAAAGAACTTGGAAGACACACCCAGGCAGTATCTGGCAGTATAGCCTAAAGGTTAGAGGAACGAGGTGTGAACGAGCTTGGTACATCCAGCAGCCCAGACCCAAGTTTGATTCTCACAAAAGATTAAAATAAAAATAAAATCTTAAGAAAATGTACTTTACTAAAAGATGATAAAAATATGAAAAATGTAAACACAGAACACTGTATCAGAGCTCACCATCACATAAAAGAACAAGGGAAAATTTCAAAGCAAAACTCCTACCACAATACAGTTAGATTTTTGCTATTTAAGATATTACCTCTGAAAGCACATTTTAAAGTTAGAGCAGAGAGCTATGTCTCTTGAGTCCCAAGATGATATGACAACATTTCAGACACAAGTATCAGTTTAAACTCTTGTCTCCACACCCCTTCTGTCAGTCATCTAGCTCCTCCTTTTAGAATATAAAATTACAAAATATTATTTCCTATCAGGAGGTATTGTGAATAAGGTGCCATTAGAAGAAAAAAGACATTTGCTATATATATAACTCCTTAATTACATATGTTTCCTTTGAACTTAGCAATCCCACACTGGCACCAATGTGTTAAAAAGCTTGCAGGAATAAGCCTAATAACGTCCTGTTTCTGAAGTCATAAAGTCACATTTGGTTTGCACTTCAAAAAGCCTAGGCATGTCATAAATGGTAATAAAATGCCATTCTGAAGGAAGTCAGTTAATTAAATGCTTCCTGGTCAGTTTTCATATCCTGTAGCTTCACTGAAACATGGGGTTGGGGGGAGCACCCATGGAAGCATAGGCTGTCTTATGTGATACAATCACATACTGTATTTTATATTACAAATATCATACAATAATCATAACCAGCTGTGGCGTCACCGTGTTCGAGGAATAATCTCCGGAACCGATGGAAATTACCACCCCATTCAGAAATTTAGCTTGAATAGGGTGAAGTCTAACCGGGTGTACTTGATGACATGCACATGGCTGCGTGTCCAATTATAACCACACTGCCTCAATCATGATCTAATCTATTTGCCTGATTAAAATTACCCTATGCTAAACCTTTGTAGTTATTTTTTAATTTTTTTATACCAGTAGTCACAATTAAGTTTTATCCCTGCATTGTTAGTCAACAACTTTATAAGTTAAAATAATTAATTGAAAAGAAATACCAGGAAATGCCATATTGTCTTAATTCTTTACTTAAAACTTGTATACAGAATTAACATCATTTTGATCAGTAGTGCTAGCAAACAGTATATCTTTAACTGGAGAAGTCTCCTACTTTTAGATACAATCATACAAAAAATAAAATTAAATAAAAGAAAATGCAAGGATCATCCTTCTCCTCTCCTGATGTCAGAGATGAAAGCAATTATAACCACACAGAGTTATACCTTGACATCTCAAGTGAGGACCTGGCAGAAGGACGTGCTGTCACAGCTCCTTCCTCTCTTTTGTTGCATCTTAGCTGAAATGGGGTCTAAATTTCTATGTTTTGGATGGAAGGCACCTGATGTACCTCGTGTTACACTTGCAGAAGTGTTTTATATTTATTTGTTTTTTTGTTTACCGGGTAGGTACACTAAACAAGAGTATTGCCTATTATCCTGCTATGTTGTCATTCCAAATTGTGCAAGGTCTGATGGACCTTGTGTGACACTTCCTGTAGAAGTGTAAAAGTGTGTTGCATGATGGAAAAAAATGTCTTATTTCAGAAGTGAAATGTCACGTCAGATTCTTACGTCATTGGAAGTGTTTGTAGCTTTTTAAACATTTGCAGCTAGCTCTAAAACTCTTGTTGCTATAGAGAAAGTACCTTGTGGTCAGTCCTGCATTCTAACAGGAAACCTTCTGAAAAGGTGTTCTTTTTACTTCCTCAAACAAATTTTCCCCATTCTACGCAAGTTCCAAACAAGATATTCTTTAAACTTTAAAATGTTAATGATACAGCCAGGAGCTTGATATGATTTTGAAGTTACTTTGAAAAAAAAATGCATAATTAAATCATTCTTGTTTTAAATTTATCTTTAAACTATTTCAAAGTAAGGCACACTTAATTTATTATTGGCTAAACAGCAGCTTAAGTCTAAATTATGTTTGGCAATAAGGTTTTAATTTTATTCAGGAAAAGCAGAAGTAAAGCAGTTTTCAATTGCTCATTGTTTAATTTAGAGAAGAGTCAGTAAGTCATATCTATTTGTTGATTTGTCTCTGGGAAATGGTCAGAGGGTTCTTGCTCCATGTCCTCTATTTATAGGAAAAGCTGCTTCTCTGGAATATTTGGATCAGGTAGTCCAAATATGACTCTGTAGGATTGCAGATTCTGCAATTAGAATACCTCCTTTCCTTATCAGAAGCAGGGCTGAGTTACTCAATAAAGGTGCACCTTTCTGCAGTATCTGCGTACCATGCACCCTTTAGGAACAAATCCTTGGCCCAGCTATATTTGTCATGCACCTTTTTTGCTTGGCATCCTCCACTTGAAGCCACCCATTAGAGATCCGATCATTCCTTGGGACCTTCTCTTCGTTTTAGAACAGCTCACACTACCTCCCTTTGAACCAGCTGCAGATTGCAAGCTACACCTTCTCTCTTGGAAGGCATTATTTTTGGTTGCAGTTACTTCTGCAAGGAGAATTTCTGAGCTCCATGCACTCATGTGCAAAGAGCCATATTTGTTTTTCACAAGGACAGGGTGTCCTTGAGAACCAATCTTAAGTTTCTACCCAAAGCAGTGTCAGCGTTAACCCTTTAACCAGGATATTGACCTACTGGTTTACTACCTGGAGTATTCCAATAGGGGAGAGACTCTCCTGCACAAATTGGATTTGCACAGGATACTCTGGTTTTATCTGACTAGGACCAGACCGCACTGACAGTCTGACCAGTTATTTTTGTCCTTTGCCCACAGCATATTAGGGGCACCAGTGTCTAAACGGACACTCTCAAAATGGTTGGTAAACTGCATTGTGTTCTGCTACCAGAAGCGAAACAAACCCTTACCGGGACCGGTAAAGGGTCACTCTACCAGAGAGATGGCAACATCATTTGCCTCCATAAAAAAAAAAGTTTTGACTCCTTCCATTTGTGCAGGAGCCACATGGAGCACAGTGTACCCTTTCATCAGACATTGCAGTCTGGACATTGCCTTCAGGCACAGAACGGGCTTTGGCCTTGCCATCCTGCAGGGGCTTCTTTCATGAGGGTTCCCTTTCACCCTTCTCCTATCCTCCTCCCAAATTTAGGGGTAATCCTTATCACTGCTTGAGACTCTGTCCTAATGGTGTAACCTGCTGCAATAGCTATTTCTCGAAGTAAGATTATACAGTTACGTAAGAACTTACTGTAACAGTAGATCTTCAAGAACAGCTCTTGCAGCAGGTACTTTCCCACCCACCTTCCTCTCAGGAGGTCAGCTGCTTTTGCAATAATAATTCCCATTGGTCTTCCTCTGGAAGCGAATCCTCAGTCTCCCATCAGAATCACATCACTAAGTTGGAGTCTCCAGCGGGAGAACTGTGGGACACTGGGGGACTGCCCTTTTTATGATGTATGTGATGCCGGGGGCGGTCCCCTGCTGTATGTAGCTAGCTAGAAGTTTTACGTGGGGTCCTGCTGCCTGCCAGCTTCAGTCCTAATGGTGTAACCTGCTGCAAGACCTGTTCTCGAAGATCT
This sequence comes from Neoceratodus forsteri, assembly GCA_016271365.2. Taxonomy (NCBI): domain Eukaryota; kingdom Metazoa; phylum Chordata; order Ceratodontiformes; family Ceratodontidae; genus Neoceratodus; species Neoceratodus forsteri. Next base: position 649,515,098 of record CM057458.1, on the reverse strand, counting down.
ACTGTTACAGTAAATTCTTACGTAACTGTACGTTCTTCTCAGACTCGGGATCCAGTCAGCCACTATGATTCTGGTGGCACCAGATGGGGCAACACAACCATGGTACTCCCTTCTTCTGACCCTGTCAGTCAAGAAGTCCATTCGACTGCCAGTGACCCACAATCTCCTAACTCTTCCTCAGCCGGGTAGCATACCCCAATCTGCAGTCTCTTCACCTCAAGGCTTGGTACTTGAAGAGTTAGAATTCCCTGATTTCCCAGTACTCTGAACAAGTCCAAACAATCCTTTGAATGGCCAAAAAGCCTAACACTAAGATTTATGCTTCTAAGTGGAAAAGGTTTTCCCTGTGTTGCAAGGATCAGGAGATAATCCCCCTGAGGGCTGATCCTCCTACCCTTCTGGAGTACTTGCTTCATCTTCAGTCAGCAGGTCTTAAGGCCGCCTTCCTTAAAGTTGACCTAGCAGCTGTTTCAGCTTACCTTTCTGCTCGAAAGACAAATCTGTCATCTCTCAGCCTATATTCAAAATGTTTTTCAGAGGCCTACTTCACCTTCAACCGTCATCAAGGGAGCGTATTCCTCCCTGAGATTTGAACCTCTGTATAGTCAGACTCATGGAGCCACCCTTTGAGCCTATGGCTGCTGCTGATTTGAAGTATGTTACTTGGAAGACTGTCTTTTTGATTGCCATCACCTCTGCCAGGAGGTTTTCAGAGCTGCAGGCCTTATGTACTGAACCTTATTACATCATTGTCCACAGGGATAAAGTAGTCCTTAGGACAAACGGAAAGTTTCTGCCCAGGGTGGTCTGAGTTCCACCTTAATCAATCTATCATGCTTCTTGTCTTTTTCACAGAAAAATCCACAGCAGGTGGACGCAAACTGCATACAGGTGCTTGGATGTGAAAAGGGCTCTGACCTTATTACTTAGAGCATACGAAGCAGTTCAGAGGATCTCATACTCCGCTTTTCCTCATTTGTGGTGAGGTGGGCAGAGGAAGACCAGCCACCAAGAGGACTATATCCCGCTGGATTGTCTCTTGTATTCAGTTTTACTACAGCATGGCTGGTAAGCAGGCCCCCCAGAGCCCATTGCACTAGGGGCACTGCTGCCACAATGGTAGCCGTAAGGGATATCCCCTTGCTTGGTGTCTGCAAAGCAGCCACATGGAAGACTGTACACACTTTCATGAAGCATTACTCCCTTGATGTACAGTTGAGATCAGATGCCAAGTTTGGCACAGCGGTGCTGCAGAGCCTTTTTCCAAAGTAGGTTCTGTACCCACCTCCCAACTGCACTGCTTTGTAGTCTTCTTTAGTGAAGCATACTAAAGAACCCCTGGGGTGAGAAGAAAAAATTACTCAACCATAGTAATGTTCTTTCTTCCAAGGTGTCCTTTAGCATGCTTCAATTCCCATTCATCCTCTCCTACATAACCTGACTGGGATAGGGTTTGCATTTCTGTCTGTATCCAATTTTCTGAGTATCTTTTTCTTAAGCTTGTTGCTGTTTCACAGTGTTCTGGAATTTTTATTGCTATACTTGTTCAGTTCTATTGTTGATTCCTGTTGGAACAGTTTTTTCCCCGTAGGCACAGTTTTTGCCATTTTTCAGCAACGAAAAGTTCTGAAGCCCTCTAGGCCAGGGGTTCTCAAATGGTGAGGCCAGCCTCCCTGGGGAGGCCCCAACCTGTTCCAGGGGAGGCTCAAGCAAGTCTGAAAAAGTACTGTATTTAAATTTTAAGTTTTATGTATTTTGTGTGAAGAGATGAAGCAAACTGAAAGAGGATAATAGTAGGTGAATCTTATGTATTTACTAATAGGTGACAAGGGAAGGTGAATGAGCTAAGGCTCATTTCAGGTGTACCTGGCAAGGGTAGGGAGTGAATGCACTTCATAAGGTAACTGCAAAACAATCAAGAAATACACAATGAACAATGGTGCAAACAAATTTGAACAGTAAGCTAATAATGAGCGTTGGTAATTGGTCAATTTGTAGACTGATGACAGAACAGCTTAAATACAAGGGTTGAGCATAGAAGTGCTAAGAACAATAGCAGGAAGGAGCAAAGTAATCCCTGAGATGTTGCTTTGTAGCAGGGAAGGAGGGGGAGAGGCAAAGTATGTAGGAAGGTTATTTCATATAGAGGGGAAACAAAGAAAGTAGTATGACCCATGAAGGTACTGCAACAAGGGGTAACAATGGTTCAAGAATGAAAATAGCAGAGCAAGTAGGCTGGCCTTTGGGGTTATGTAATAAGCTGAATAATAATATTTGTTTATTTTATTTATTAATTAGATAACACTTCTTAGCACAGGAGCTCTTTTTCAAAGGTTCCACGTCAGTATAAGACAAATAACTGAATGTGAGCCAGTACTCAAAGGGGTTTCAATTTATTCATGGTGTACTGCGAAAGTACAGTGTGTTATTTTTTGGGGGGAGGCCCAAGATTATTTCAGTTTTTGGGGAGGCTCAAAATCTTTTACATGTATTGGGGGAGGCTCACTGTGACAAAGTCTGAGAACTATTGCTCTAGGCTGACTGCAGGCAGCACACACCCTCTCTCTCTTCTGATTGGTCAGTGTGCCAGCTTCATTTACATTGACTCCTCTCCGGGGCAGCTGAACCCAGGTGGCATACTGCTATAGTAAAGCATACTAAAGGACATCTTTGAAGAAAGAATATTAGTACAGTGAGTAATTTTTTTTCTTCTAGGATCGTGGATATGTTGTTCATCCACACTCTTTGGCATGTCCCCTTCCACTTTAAATCTTGCCGAAAGTCTTCGAGCTGGCTCCTCCCACCCACCTGGGTGGTATAACCGTCAGCTGCGCCCCATGAGGCCAGATCTTCCTTTCCACTGAAAGATTCAGGTTGCCTCCCACGTGCTCACGCAATTTGTAGGCCCTGGCCGCCCAGTGGACTCAGCACCACGATCATTTTGACCAGCTGATCACTGTAACCCAGAAGATGTGGGATGCTCTCCACTGGTGGACCGCCCCAGACCTGTTGCAGGAAGGGATCCTGTTTGTCTGCCCCGAGCCGACAATCGTCCTGACGACCGATGCCCCTCTCATGGGCTGGGGAGCCCACATGGGGGACAAAAGGGCCCACAGGCTCTGGACCCCTGAGGAGTCCCGATGCCAAATCAAGATTGGCAGTGTCGGCTTTCACTCCTCAGCAAGTCCAGATGGACAATACCATGACCATGTACTACCTCAACAAACAGGGCGGCACGCACTCCCGTCTACTGTGCAGGGAGGTGCTCCACATCTGGACCCTCGTGAGCCATTTGGAGGCAGATCTCCTGGCCATCCATGTGGCAGGAGCCTCAAACCATCTGGCAGAAGCTCTCAGCCGCTTAGGCGAGACATCCCACGAGTGGCCTCTCCATCCAGAGGTAGCTTACATCCTGTTCTCCCACTGGGGCAAACTGTTGGTGGACCTGTTTGCTTCCAGGGACAACACCAAGTTGAGGCTGTTTCATGCCCACCCCCCTCAGCAGGGCTCACTGCAGGGGAATGCCTTCTCAAGGCCGTGGACCCCAGGCCTCCTCTATGCCTTCCCTCTATTTCCCTTGATCCACAAATTGCTTCTCAAGGTGAGGAGGGATCAGGCGAAGGTGATCCTGGTAGCCCCAGACTGGCCGCGCCAGTTCTGCTATCCAGATCTCCTCATCCTCAGCTGTAGGCCCCCGGAGCGGCTTCCAACACAACTGGACCTGATATCTCTCAATCAGGGGAAGGTACGCTATCCGGACCTTCAATCCCTGCACCTCACAGCCTAGTACCTGAGCGGCTAGTGTTCCAGGCTTTGTGTCTTTCCGAGGATGTCTTCACTGTGGTGGAGGCATCCAGAAAGGAATCGACCATGAAATGTTACACCTTCAAATGGAAAAGGTTTTCCATTTGGTGTCCGGGCAAGGGCCTGGACCCTTTGTCCTGTCCAGTGGCTAACATTCTTGACTACCTTTGGTCTCTTTCCAAAGGGGGTCTGTGGTCATCAACCCTTAAGGTGCACCTGGCAGCCATCTCTGCTTACCGGGTGCGGGACGGTCAGCCGACATTGGCGCAGGAGACAGTGGTCTGGCGCTTTTTCAGTGCCTGAATCACATATCCTCTCCGGTGTGTGAACCTCCACCTCTGTGGGATCTTCTGCTGGTACTGGCAAAGCTCATGGGCAAGCCATTTGAACCAATGCACAGGTGTGCCTTGTCACAGTTGTGGAAGATGGCCTTCCTGGTGGCTATCATGTCTGCCAGAAGGACATGGGAGCTCCAGGTGCTTTCGGTGGACTCCCCTTATCTGGTCTTCCACAGGAACAAGGTTGTCCTATGTCCCCACCTGTTCACCTTAACCAGGTGTTAACTCTGCTGGTTTACTACCCCAACTACACCTCGGAGGCAGAGTACAGGCTCCATACTTTGGACCTGAGATGTGCTCTCTCCTATTATAAGGAGAGGACGGCGGAAATTCGGGGAGAGGTTCGCCAGGTGTTTGTCACCTATGCTGAAGCCACTTCTGGCAGACCTGCAGCAAAGCAGATGATTGCAAGATGGATTACATCATGCATTGGTCTGTGTTATGAGTTAGCGGGCAGGGAGCCTCCCACCATGCGCTGCATTGATGGCTGCTTCCAGGACATCCCTATCCAGGAAATCTGCCGGCTGCTACCTGGAAATCAGCAAACACCTTCATCACCCACTACCACATCAACCTTGAGTCACACCGGGATGCTGGTTTTGGGGCCTCAGTTCTCCAATCTCTGTTTCCCAAGTAGAGGGTGTGCGCCTTTCCTCCCTCCTCCCGGAGAACTGCTAGGAGTCTGCCAAAGAGTGTGGATGAACAACATATCCACGATCCTAGAAAAACAGGTTACTCACTTGTAACAGTAGTTCAAACAACATGAAGTCTTGCTATATTATGACATATGCAGTGAGTCCCAACCTTCGAACTGCTCCAGAGATGAAAGAGTTAACTTTCCATGCAAGGTATGGAACCTTGAGCGCGAGCTCGGTTGAAAACTCTGTCTGTTGTTCTTCAAGCTCAAACTGTCAGATTCTTTACTCCGCCCCACTGAACATTCGCTCCGGAGATTTCTCCTTCTGCTCGGTTCGTTTGTCGGTTAAAAAGTATTATTTTTCGGCTTTTGACCGAAATTAAACCGCAACCGGGTCGGTTCAAGCTCTGTCTGTGGTATTGTAAGTACAGATAGGCTTACATTTATTTTATTCTGTGTGGAACTTGTAAACGCTTCTTTCGGTTTGAACCGATCAGGTTGTTTTTTAAACTTCTAGTCCTTATTTAGAGTGCGGTTCCCGGTTCTTATCGGTTCTAAAAAAAGATTTCATTACGTTTTTTTCCACGACCCGTGACACGGTTGGGAACCGATAAGAGTCTTGCTTGGCGGATTGCCATAAATGGGCAAGTTTGGTTAGGTTGGCACTATGTCTGAGAAACCCAAAAGAAAAACCGGGCCCACTGGGTTTCAGCACTGTGGTGTTTGTGGGGAAGCTTTTGCTAAGGCTGACCCACACACCACCTGTGTATATTGTCTGGGGTTTGACCACCTCAATGCAGACTGCCAGATTTGTAAGAATTTTCCTGCTGCCACCGTGCAAAAGAGAGTTGGTAGGCTCAGGGAAAGGGAGGCCGAAAAGTCCGCTGACCCGGATGGCCAGCCCGGTTCGGTTTCACCCGAACCGGAGGGAGTGCCCTCTGACCAGGGCGATACTTCCTCGGGCCAACGAAGAGCCAGCTCTGAGGAGCCGGTTCCAACTAAAAGTACTAGAAAGTCAGCTAGTGAGCCAAAAGTTCTGTCTCCAACCGCTGAGGAATAGCTAAAGCAATTCAAATTGTCCAGTCACTTTCCCCGGTTCCGTCCAAACCGACACCATCAGGGAAGCGCTCGGTTCGGCCAGTTCCACCGGTTCAAGGTTATGATTTTGAGGATTTTTATGAACCGGAGGAAGAGGAGGAGGAGTATGAGGAGAGTGAATGTGGTTTTGAAGGTCTGGATGTGCCCATTGAACCGGACATCTCTCCAGACAGACCATCAGGGGTTTCTCCTCCCAGGCTATCTGAGTCCCCTTCTCATTTTATGTTCTATAGAAAGTTGCTGAAACCCTCCAGCTTCCTGTTGAGGAAGCTGTTGATGACCAAGAGGAGCCTGATTACGTAGAAATGATGGATATTCCAGAGTCTAGGAGACTGTATATTCCCTTGCATAAATCTTTTAGGAAACAGACAGTAAAAATTATAAAAACTCCTCACTCTATACTTCCTGTTGATAAAAGGATGGACAAGAGGTATACATTATCAGGCTCTGATACGGAGTTCCTCACACATCAATGCAGCCATGTGGGGGTAGTGCAGGCTGCAGCCTGTGACAAGGCAAATGTTCCTCTAGCCTCGCACCCTCCTGAAAAGGACTCCAGGAGGATTGATGCCATGGCAAAGAAACAGTACATGGCAGCATCCTTGGGACTCAGACAGGCAAATTATATGGCTTATGCTGCTAGATACCAGAAATCCAGATGGGATACTGTGCTGGCCCTAGCAAAACAGGTCCCTGACCAGCTTGCCAGGGAGCTGGAACAGGTGGCTGCAGATGGTATTGAGGCATCCAAGGTGCAATTTCATGCTGCAGTAGACTCTAATGATGTGTCATCAAGGGTCATGGCTACATCTGTGGCACTTCGCAGAATGGCTTGGCTCGGATGTACTACCCTGTCACAGGATACCCAGTCTAAGGCCATGGATTTTCCTGTTGTGGGCAATTCTCTGTTTGGGGAGCAGACAGAGAATTACCTGAAGAAAATGGATGAATATAGGACCACCTATAGGAGTGCACAGGCCAAGGAAAGGCAAGCCACTCCTCAAAGGCAGCATCTCAGAGGCAGGGGCAGGCCTTTTCATAGGCCTTTTTACCAAACCCAGGCCTCCTCTTCTGCTTATGCCCAGAGGGGGTTCTTTAGAGGGAGAGGCAGACAGGGTACAAGCAAGCCTGCTCCTACCCCTCAGCCCAAAGCCCCTGCTAAGCAGGCTCCCTGATGGGGTGGCCAGGGCCGATTCTCCACTGCCTGTAGGGGGCAGGCTGGCTTACTTTGTCCAGGACTGGAAGTCTTTAACATCAGACAAGTGGGTCCTGGAAGTAGTAAGCCAGGGACTGGTTCTCAGCTTCAAAAAATTTCCAAAGATGAGAGCCAGGTCCTTTCCACCTGCAAATCCATCAGAGACACTTGCCTTAGAAACAGAAGTTTCTACCCTCCTGGCTCTCAGAGCTGTGGAAAGGGTTCCACCCCTACACCAGGGCAAAGGGTTGTACTCCAGGTACTTCCTTACCCCAAAAAAGACAGGAGAATGGCGGCCCATCCTGGATCTCAGATACCTAAACAAGCACCTTTAAAACCAAAATTCAAAATGGTGACTCTGGGAATTATTTTACCCTCTCTAAGGCCAGGGGACTGGCTAGCATCCCTGGACCTCAAGGATGCCTACTTCCATGTTCTTATCAGAAGCTCCCATCGAAAGTACCTCAGATTCGAACTGCCCTCAGGCCATCACCAGTTCAGAGCAATGCCCTTCGGCCTCACCTCGGCCCCGAGGGTATTCACAAAATGCCTGGCAGTAGCAGTCGCCCACTTAAGAAGGCAAAAGATTGCCATCTTTCCTTATCTGGACGACTGGCTCATAGTAGGCCAGTCTCCAGACCAAGTCAAACTACACCTTCAGGTAACTCAGCAACTGCTCACATCTCTAGGTTTCCTTCTCAGTCTTCCAAAGTCAGTTCTAGAGCCTGTCCGGCTTCTCACCTTCATAGGTGCAGAACTGAACACAAAAGAGGCCAGAGTCTTCCTTCCTCTGGAAAGAGCAAGGACCCTGGTCTCTCTGGCCTCCTCTTTCACCCTGCAGGTCTCTCACCAGCAAGGCATTTTCTGCAGCTCCTGGGGCACATGGCTGCTTCTACACCAGTAGTGCAGGGAGCAAGATTTCAGATGAGGGACGTCCAGTTCCATTTGAGAGCCTTTTGGTCTCAAAGGATAGACCCTCTAACCAAATTGATCCCAGTGACTCGAACCCTGATCCAGGCCCTTCAGTGGTGGCAGGACCACAGCAATCTGAGACAGGGGGTCCCCTTCACCCCTCAGTCTCACTCCTTAGTCCTTACTACAGATGCATCCCTCTTGGGGTGGGGAGCTCACATGGGCGACCTCACTACCCAGGGATTGTGGTCCCCACAGGAATCTCTGCTCCACATCAATCTGTTTGAACTCAGAGCAGTTTTTCTAGCACTTCAAGTTTTTTCCACATCTGTTCAGAACAAAGTTGTACAGGTCAGAACAGACAACACCACTACAATGTGGTACATCAACAAGCAAGGAGGCACTCTGTCTACGGCCTTGTGCAGCGAAGCAATGAAGTTGTGGTCTCTGGCTTATTCCCTGAACGCCTCCCTTATGGCAGTTCACCTCCCAGGCAAGGACAATGTCCTGGCAGATGCTCTCAGCAGGATTTCCCGGGGCCATCACGAATGGTCACTGGATCCCCTAGTACTGGAGGTAGTATTTGCCAGATGGGGCACTCCGCAGATAGATCTTTTTGCAGCCCCAGACAATCACCAACTTCCCTTTTGCTGCAGGCCCCAGTGTTGGGCTCAGTCCCTCTGGATGCCTTCCTTCTCAGTTGGGAAGGAAGTTTCTATGCTTTTCCCCACTTCCTCTTCTGTTCAAGGTGCTAGTCAAAATCAGATCTCAACCCTGCAAGATGATCCTGATTGCTCCAGATTGGACCAGACAGCCCTGGTACCCACTCCTTATGTCCTTAGCAGTCCACCTTCCCCTGTGTCTTCCCAGGAATCACAACCTGTTAACCTGTGCCCAGGGAGAGTTTGGTACCAACCTCAAATCTCTCTCAATCTCAAGGCCTGGCTCTTGAAGAGTTGGAGTTGCTGACCTACACCTCTCCCAAGGTGTATTGGATATCTTGAAGGCTTCTAGGAAGCCTTCCACCAGGCTACTTATAATTCCAAATGGAAGAGATTTTCCATATGGTGCTCTGGAGCTTATATTCCCCAGAATCTGCTGACTTGCCCACAGTCCTGGATTATATGGTGCGTTTGAATACTTTGGGGCTGAGACCAGCTACCCTAAAAGTGCACCTGGCAGCCGGTTCGCTTTCTTATCAGCAGGTAAACCCTCTTCTCTTTCAGCTCATCCTGTATTCTTCAAGTTTTTCAAGGGGTTGCGTAACACCAACCCTCCATTCAGGGACCCTGCCCCTGCTTGGGATCTTAATATTTGCATTGCCCAGCTTATGCAACCCCCTTTTGAGCCCTTGTCTTCAGCAGAGCTTAAGTACTTGACTTGGAAAACTGTGTTTCTGGTAGCCATCACTTCTGCCAGGCGCATAAGTGAATTACAAGCATTGTCAGTGGAGCCTGATTTTATCTCCTTTCATAGAGATAAGGTGGTCCTCAGGACTAACAGAAAGTTTTTGCCTAAGGTGGTTTCAGACTTCCACCTTAATCAATCTGTCTCTTCCTGTGTACTTCACTGACCATTCCTCCTCTGGCGAGAGGAGACTGCACAGTTTAGATGTCAAAGAGCCCTTAGTTACTACATAGAACGTACCAAGGGTCACAGGTTTGACTCCCTCCAACTGTTCCTCACTTATGGTGAGGTTGGTAAAGGGAAACCTGCCACTAAAAGATCCATTGAAGGTGGATTGTCTCTTGTATCAAATTTTGCTATGAAAAACTGGGTACGGTTCCTCCCTCAGGCCTGAGGGCTCACTCTACCAGAGGTACAGCTGCATCTCTGGCTGCTGCCAGGGACGTCCCTATCCTAGAGGTATGTCAAGCAGCTACCTGGAAAACAGTTCACACTTTTACCAAGCATTACTCCCTGGACATCCAGGCTAGGAGTGATGCTCGGTTTGGCACAGCTGTGCTTCAGAGCTATTTCCTAAGTAGGTTCTGTCCCTCCTCCATGGAGGTACTGCCGTGTAGTCTGCATATGTCATAATATAGCAAGACTTCATGTTGTTTGAAGAAAAAATTACTCACCTTAGTAATGTTGTTTCTTCTAATGGAGTCTTGCTATATTAAGACCTCCCCACCGCCTGCCCCTCTCAGAACCTCTACTTTTGGGATGTGGGTGGGCAGTGCAGTGTTGGCACTTAGTAGATGCCCACCTTATTTTTTCACCCCTCCTTTTTGGGGTGTTTGGGTGTTATGTTTTTAATTTTCTTTCTTGGATCCCCTGACTTGAGTCTTTTGTTTTGGGACCAAGAAAATGTGTTCTTGTATTTAGTAGCCAGTGGCTAGTGTAGGTTTACGGCTTCCACACAGAACCTTAGTGAGTTTTGCTCATAAAGATCTGACAGTTTAAGTTTGAGCAACAACAGACAGAGTTTTCAACTGAGCTCGTGCTCAAGGTTCCATGCCTGGCATGGAAAGTTAACTCTTTCACCTCCGGAACAGTTCGAAGGTTGGGACTCTCTGCATATGTCATAATATAGCAAGACTCCATTAGAAGAAACAACATTACTAAGGTGAGTAATTTTTTCTTTTCGCTTCTGTCAATTCACTGTGAAAATGTTTAAAGATGACTCGCACATACTGTGTGTTTGCTACCTGGGCCTTTTGCATTGTGTGAAAAACTCTCAAATTTCTCAGGGCTTCAGCCAGGCTAGGAGGAGATGCAGCTGGAAGATTTGGAAGAATTTCGTACAGAAAATCGAGAACTCCAAGTGGCCGACACTGGCTTGGAGTCTTTGGCTTGCTTTACCAGACCTGCTGCTGGGGAACTTGTAGGTCTCATCAGGCGACCACACTGTCACTTTTTGGGAAAAGCGCAATTTGGCACAGACGATTATATATATATATATATATATACATACATATATATATATATATATATACACACACACACACACACACACACCTCTTTCGAGCATCACTGCAAACATTCCAGATCTTCCTCCCGCTCCAGGACACCATTGAACCCCCATGAGCAAGTATGGGAGTGGGCCCTGACACGTGATGTATACGTCATTGCCACATTTCTTCTCAACTTTATGAATGTCCTGGCACTCTCTGAGTTGGTCATTTGCTCAATCCCACAAGTCTTAACTCCTCGACGATAGTTCAGGAACCTCTTCGTCTGCTGGGTTCATCCAAGGGTTAGAAAGTTTCACATCTCCACACAATGTAAAAATGCCATGATCTTAACTGTACTAATCTTCACCTTTCATCACTGGTGGGTAATATGCTGGAGACTTTAGGACCCCATGGGAGCTATAGCTTAGAGATTTTTTCTCTACGGAAGGACCCGGCGCCGCCCTTGAAGCCAACGCATTCCATGGCGATTGCGGGTTGGCCAGTAACCGACGCTGACTCCTCCACTGCCTCAGTTCTGTGTTTCCCGCCATCAAGAGTGCATCACCTCGTGGGAGCTGACCATTTGTTGCACACATTGTGTGAAGTTCGCATCGATGTCGAAAGGTTCTGCCGCTGCCGTTACTCTACGCCATAGGACATCTACAGATCTGGTAAAACCATTCTTTTGCTTTCTGGTTTCTATGATGCCAAGTCCTTTAGTTAAGTTTTCCATATGATCATATCCAATTCAGAGCCTTCTACCAAATCCAAGACGGGACGAGCCCCCATGCTTCAGTGCCGCAACGGCAAGTCCATGACCGTAATGGACAATCATGATTGTTGTCTTGTCTGTCTGGGTCCCCATCATGATATGGACAACTGTGATGCCTGCTTCTCCATGGACAAATGGATCCTCGAGATGCATGCATTGACGATGGCTCGGGATCCTCCCACCTTCGGGAGGTGGCATTGGTCCCGGGATGCCAAGGACAGGACGTTGGGCCCTTCCCCTGGGTCTCCCTTCTGTACTATACGTATCGACAGAGGGAGCAGGCTCTGCTGGTTCCGGGTCTCGGCTTGAGACCACAGGCCTGGATGAGGAGTTGGGCAGACAGTCTACCTCCACGGGGGTCAGCTGAGTACCCTTCACGGTCCACCGCTTCCTCGGGAGCACATATGTCCCCAGTGTTGCAGTCACAGCTATACACCGAGCCCGAGCCAACGGAGTCCTTGGAACCACCTGTTAGCGCCGCCTTGGCTCCTGACTTCACTCTTGGAGCTGGTGAGTGGGGCGGTGTTGAGGTCCGCACTAGGCCCACTCACTCCCGGTGCCGCTAGCAACGACAGGAGCAGGGAGTCTCAGGGGTTGGCCTCTCTGGCGGTCTCTCTAATATCTTCCCCTTCAGAGAAGGATGATCAGGATGATCCAGAGTGGCTGCCTGACTCTGAGGAGTCCTGTGGGCCGGTTAGGCCCGGTGACGCGGTTTCGGTCATTCCCCTTGGTGGACCCTGCTCTTCGGGCAGACTCCTCTGGGTCCTCTCTCAGTGCCATTTCCAGAGCCGGGAAGGGGGTTGGCACCGAGGGTGGGGCCGGGCTGGGGGACGGCGCCGGATCTGAGGCAAGTTCCGTGCTCGGTGTCAGGTTGGACTCTTGTGCCACCTTCAGGGCCAGAGTCTGGTTCCAGCACCGAGTTGGATTCTGGTAACAGGATCGGGTCTAGGATGGTTTCTGGTGCTTCCTCTGATGCTGGGGCTGCCTTGGAGCACCCATTATGCACACTAGGGAACAACCAAGGAGCAGGTCCCTCTCTAAGGGAGAAAGTTTGAGGGAGCCAGAGGTGGCACACAGACCCACTTCTAGAGCTGCTGGTGGCTCTGAGAGGAGTCTCACTCGTTCTCCTGGGCAGGGAGGGTCTGCAACAGGTGGGGCTAGGGGCTGCCCTTGGGACAGACAGACTCAGATTGCCCAGCCATGGGGTCCTTTTTCTGGGGCACCACTTTGGCCGCTCCTGTATGGTTGGGCAACCTGCAGTGGGTGTATTGCGCAGTCCCCCTGGGGGAGGGGTCCCCTACACGTTCCCATAGCCCTAGTAGGGATCCTGCTCTGGCTTTCCAGACTTCTTCCCCTCCTTTGGATCCTCTGCCTCCTTCCGCTGCTCTGCCAGGTCTCTTGGGCCCTTCGGGACCTGTGACCTGGGATCACTTCAGGTCTTCGGCGGCTGCTTTTCCATGCTACTTAAGAACCCTGGACCAGGTCATCTTTAGACCAGAACCCCCAGAATCTGAGCTGGGCTTCTCTGCCTCCTTGTAGGATTCCTCTGTCCACCTGGCCTCAGACACTGATATCACTAGCTATCAGTGGTTCCTGTTGAGGTTGTTGGGAGGAGCTCTATATATCTAATTTTGCAAGTCGCAATCCTGACCACGCGACGCGGGCGTTCCTCTGAAAGTTCAGCCTGGAAAACATTGTTATCCATCCTTGGCCTGTTCTCTTCATGGAGGCATTGCATTAAGTCTGTCAGTGTCCCTTTGCCCCTTCTCCAGCCTCGAGGGACTGTCAGCGCAGGTATTGTGCATCCCAGTGGTCTCCAGGAGCTCCTGGACACCCCTCTCTGGCATCATTGCCCAAAACACAACTGTCCCCTAGCTTCTGACTCAGCCGAGTTCTACCACTGGGGGAGGAGAGTCTTCTCAGCAGTGCATCTTGTGTGTCTCAGCACATCAGGCACATCAGGCTGCCTACGCTTAGCACCTATGGACGGTGCTGGGACAACTCCTAGCAACACTGCCTGACACCGAGGCAACCAGGCAAGCCATTTGCCTTTCTTCTTGGGGCCTAGAGCTAGTGAGACACCAAGCAAGGGCATCTTATGATGCCAGTGAGGTAGCATCTAGGTTGGCAGGAACTGCAGTCTGCATTAGGCAGACTGCATGGCTTCGCCTCTCCCGGTTATCATCCTTGGCCCAGCATAGGGTGATTGCCTCTCCTTTCCAAGGGGCCCATTTCTTCTCCCCCGGGGTGAGGTGAGAATTGTTAGGGTGCCTTCCTTCTCCCAGGCAATGGGAGTCTCAGTCTCACCTTAACCCGTCTCTGGCCTCGCCAGGCCCATGAGGGGCCCTTTCTTCCTGTGTCTCCCCACAGGAGGCTGAGAGAAGTTACAACCCTCAGGGAGGTGCCAACGCCTTAGGTGCTAGGTACTCACCCACCAGTGATGAATGGTGAAGATTAATACAGTTAAGATATGAAAATTATGTACCTACCGTAATTTTGATCTTACTATATATCTTCACTGCTCATCACTGCTTCCCGCCCACCTGTTGGGCCTGGCTTATAGTGCTCCTCCCCCCCCAATTGAGGCCAATTGTGGGCATTGTCCTGTTGGGACCTCCAGGTCCACCTGATCCTTCGTGGAAGCGACAGGGACCCACTTATGGAGGAAGAGGCAAGCAGGGACGCTTGCCCTCTTTATGTGCATTGGGGGAGTCTTCTGCTGGGGGGAAGAGGATCAGAAGGGGGCAGGAGGAGGAGCTCATTGGAAGGAGTGGCCCTTGGCCGAGTCTGAGGTACTGTGACTTTGTAATTTCTGGAGGCTTTATTACAGGGTAGGGGCACTGTGGCTGTGTCAGGATCAGGGTACTGTTCTATTTCTGGAGGATCTGCTAAAGAGCAGGGGCACTATGACTGTTAATTGACACTTGAGGGGTGTTTGAAACTGTTGGGCTATGTATTATAAGGGGAAGTCAAAGTGATTGGTATATGACAATTGGTGGAGTATGTAACTGTTGTTCTATGGGGAAATTCAATCGTACGTACTGCGTTTGAGGGGTACTCGGTCTCCTACTGTCTTCACAGGGGATGTAAGTGGAGCTTCAAATTACTGTCCCTGCATGGGGAAGGGTTGTTAAGTCTAGGGTCTTTGTAAGAAGCAGGGCAAGGGTTTGTTAGGGACACATTGGATAAGAAAGTCTATCTACTGGGGGGTATTCAGGGAGTAAAGCGACACTGAGGCGGGCAAATGGAGTGAGCTGGGGAAGGACACACTAGGGGATGGAGTGGCACTAGCGGGGGAGGATGGGGACAGTGAAGGAAGGGGGTACAGGGGGCAGCAGGATGCTAGATGGGCCATCGGGGGTAGAATAGTGGGTTGCAATGGTTGTGGGGCGGCAGTCTGTATGAACATATTGCGGAAGCTAGGAGGGTGTCCGATCTGTCACAGGCTGAGGAGACTCATGGAAGAAGTGCAGTGGCTTGATAGAGAGTTGGGAGGGGGGGAGATGGGGGAAAGGGGAAGGGAGCTGGGGCAGAGGGCAACAGAAGGACACCACTTGGGTGGAACAGCGATACAGGGGGATGGGGAGGGTGGGCAGGAGACAATTACAACAGATGACCTAGCACGGGGGTAAGGGCAGGAGGAAGGAGCCCCTGGCACGGCAGAGAGTGCAGGTAATAGGTGTGCAGTGCTGGTGACATTGGAGGAGATTGGGGGGGATCTACAGGAGGGGGTAGGTAAGGGGAAGTGGGAGGATGGCACAAGTGTCAGTAGTCAGGCAGAGGATGATGGTAGGGGTTAGGGGGCAGGGGCACAGCTGGAAGGATGGACGAAGAGAGCAGGACTAAATGTGAGAGGAGCAGTGCTAGAGCGGAGAACGGGAGGGACTTAGCAGAGGTGTGGGGAGAGACCAGGGTGGAGGTAAAGTATAGGGAGGAGTGTGAGGGAACAATGAGGGGAAGCAGGGATAGGTCTGGGGTAGAGAGGGGGACCATAGGAGGAAAGAGCAAGGTTGCAGATGGGGCAGACTCTAGCAGTAGATACTAAGGTAAAAGGGTGGGGGGGGAGACGAGGACTGGAGAGGGAGGGGTACTGGTGCTGGAGGACTCCATACTTAAGGATTAGATGGGGCAGCAAGGGGGAACAGCATAGTCCCATCTGGGTGGAGTCCATACCTGACTTAACTGCAGGCAGGGCGGGGCAGTCGGTTCTAAAGTGTGCTAGGAGGGGTAGGAGGAAACCGCCTCTCATGGTGCACATGGGTACGAATGACCTCGCGAGGGAGACTGTGAAAGTAGTGAGGGAGAGATTCGAGGAACTGGGCAGGCTGTGTGGGGAACTAGGGGAATCGGCTGCCTTCTCAGAGGTGCTCCCAGTACCCTGCGCTAGTATGTCAAGGAAAGTAAGGATTGGGGAGTTCAACACCTAGCTGAGGGAATGGTGTTGATCCAGGGGATATGGGTTAGTAAGGGACTGGGACAGAATCTGGGACAACAATGAACTTTATGCAGGGGATAGGCTACATTTGAGCGGGGAAGGGAAGTGGGTATTAAAGCAGAGGGTAGAGGAATAGATAGCTACGAAGGTTGTTTAAACTAGTCGGGGGGGGGGGTGAGTGGACAGATGGTAGACAGGGATCCTAGAAAGGGGAGCCAAACAAGCTTACCCCACAGGCTAGCAGGGAGGAACTTGGAGCAGTGGCAAAGGGGGGGATTAGGAGGAGGAATATTCAGGGAGAGTAGGGGGCAAGAACATGTTGGAGGGTGGTCTTACTAAATGCAAGAAGCCTTGGTAACAAATCAGCGAACTTACAGGCTCTCTTGGCAGTGGGGAGGGTGGACATTGCAGCCATCACAGAAACATGGGCCACCCAGTACCAGGAATGGGATTTGATGATCCTAGGGTATAGGATATTCAGGAAGGACAGGGTAAGAGAAAAGGTGGGGGGGGGGGCTTGGCGATATATGTGCGGGAGGGGATAAGGTGCATAAGGGAGGAGGAGGAGGGTGAGGAAGGTGGAACAGAGGCCATATGGATGCAGCTTCAGGGTTCAAAAAGTAGGACATTGAGGGTGGGGATGGTGTTTAGGCTGCCAGCCCAAGGGGATGATCTGGATAGGGAGTTAGCTGAGCAAATCAGAAGGGACTGTAGGAATGGCAACACTGTGGTGGTGGGGGACTTCAACCTACCGGGAGGGGAATGGAGCACCTAACCACCACAAGTGCAAGGGAGCAGATCTTATTAGAGGCATTTCAGGACAGCTTCCTGGTGCAGTTGGTCTGTGAGCCAACTAGACTGGATAGGACTCTGGATCTGGTTCTATCAAATGGGGAGGCTGTAAGGGATCTTGAGTTGGAGGACCCTCTGGCTGGGAGTGACCACCACATGGTATGGTTCATACTCAACATAGGCATGGAAGCAGGAGATACGGATACCAGGGTGATTGACTTTTAAGTGGGCAGGCTTTTAAAGGATGGGGGAAATTTTGGGCAGGCATCTGGCAGAAATTCAGCTGCACATGGATGCTAGCCAAAAATTAGATATTTATTAAGAATGGGCTGGTAGAGGCTACTGGGACATGTACAAGAACAAGGAGTAAGAAGGGAAGGGCACAAAACCCAGCTGGCTGACACAGGAGGTCATGGAAGGCGTGAGGGCCAAATAAAAAGGCATTTCGGAGACTCTGGGAAACTGGGAGGTGGGGATAACATGGAGGTGTATATGAAGAAGTCCAGGGCGTGTACCAGGCTTGTCAGAGTGGCCAAGGCTTCCAGGGAACTGAGATTAGTGCAGGGCATTAAGAATGGAGAAAATGTGGCAAATTCGACTAATGGGTTACTTAGGCAAATTCAGCACTACTTTGTTACAAGAACCGAACAGTGTCGGATTCCTCTTTACAGTGCATGTGTCAGACCTCTCATTGACTACAGATCCCCATTCTGGAGCCCTTACCTTAGAGGAGATATTGACCGACTAGAGAGGATCCAAAGACGGGCAACCAGGATGGTCCTGAGACTAGCAAATAGCCCTTATCATACCAGACTCAAGACACAACAGGCTTAAACTCACTGCAAAACAGAAGAATCAGAGGGGTCCTACTTTTAGTATATAAGTTACTGAAAAAAAACAGATCTTATGAACAAGTGTGGACTTACTTCTTCCACCAGGCGAATTGTCCCTAGATGCCATACTAAGCAACTCATTGTCCCTCGGGCCAGAACCAACCTTAGACTTAACCTCTTTTCTGTGAGGGCACCAAGACTCTAGAATAAATTACCACAGGAATTGGTCGATTCTGGTAGTATTGATGCATTTAAAAAGGGGCTCGACTATTGGCTAAACCAGAACCAACAAACTAAACATTTTATGAGATCTATTGGTTATGATTTGGAAATGAAATGCATGTGTAATGGTTGTTATGTTCATACCTGGATGGATATACCAATACGTAGTAGAAATTGTGTAGAGGTTTTTCCCAAAGTCTTAAGAATATAGCTATAACGTAAGCTTTGAACTTAAATGTATACTGTGTTGTTTTCTTAAATACATGTTAGAATGTGGATTAACTTAATAGTCATCTGTATATTGTCACAGTGTATGATGTTTGTGTAATATATGTAAATTTTAAACCCAAATGTAACAGGTCCATCTTGAAAATGGGTCTATGACCCAATGATGTAAAACATTTCTACCTGTATAAAAATAAATCTTTTACCTACCTTTTACCTATGTAATATAATTTGAAAATCTAGATGGGCCTCGGCCTTCTTTTTTCGTATAAAACCTAGTAAAGGACTTCTTCAGGTACTTCAGCTAAAGACGGAAAAACAAAGATCAGATTGTGATGATTAGGAAGGACAGGGGCTGGGTGGAGAAGGGGGAGGACCAGGCAGAGGCACCGAACGATTACTTCTGCTCTGCGTTCACGAAAGAAAAAGAGGGACAGACACCACCTGGGAGAGGAGTGGCCGGGGGGGGGGGACTGATGCAGGGATTACAGAGGATAGGGTGTGGAAAGGATTAAGGACTCTGAGGGAGGATAAGGCACCGGGTCCAGACAGCATTTGCCCTAGGATGCTTAAGGAACTAGCGGAGATCTGGTAGGACCACTGGCTGACCTGTTCAATACCTCCTTGGACGATGCATACCACAGGACTGGAGGATGGCACATGTGGTACCCATTCACAAAAGTGGACCTTGGGATGATCCAGGCAACTACAGACCAGTGAGCCTCACATCAGTTGCGGGAAAACTCATGGAGACTATCCTAAAAGTGAGGCTGGTGACCCTTTTGGAGATCGATGGTCTCCAGGATGGTCAGCAGCACGGGTTTGTCTCGGGAAGATCTTACTTCAAGTGGGAGCTCTTGCAGCAAGCCATAATCATTAGGACTAATGCCGCAGGCCTTAGGACCCACCGGAAAATCTTGGCTAGCAGTACCCAGCAGGGCGGTCCCCAGCTCCACCTCAGTTCTTTTCCTGCCGCAGACCCGCTCTCAACAGGAAGTCTTAGCGCGTGTTTTTCAGCAGTTCTAGCAAAGTTTATAAAAATGTTTAGTTTTTCTCCGTCATTCTCCTTGGATTTCTCCTCTTCTTTAGAGTAGTTTCCATCGCATGTCTTCTCCGTCGTCTGTCTCGTCCTCCAGCCCGAAGAAGACCAAGTGTGCCTGTGGCCTCCAGATCCCATCGAAGGATGGCCACGAAGCCTGTGTCTTCTGCTTGGGCCCGGACCATGACCTTCAAGCCTGCGAGATCTGCAAGGGCTTCACTGGCAGGACTAGGATCCGGTGCCTGAAGGCCCTGAAAGCCCACCTTTTAGAAAAACACATGAACGTCATGCAGCGCTGTCCTGGGGAAAAGGCCAAGCATCGGGACAAATTCTGCAAGTCCTGTGAGAGAGACCATAGCCGGTCCCACCAGCAGTCAGGTCGCGTTCTCCCCACAGAGAAACTATCACCTGGGCTGGCGGTTCCGTCCATTGCGCCACTCCAAGCAGGAGGAAAAAGGCGAACTGCTCCGCTTCCGCCGAACACAGACATCGGCCTCAGTGGGGGCCTCCTGTAACTGCTCTGGCCTCGGCGGATGCTTCTAAGGCTTCTACTTCGGCGCATGCCTCAGTCCCGCTGAAGAAAGCCTCTGTCACAACCTTGCCTGGGACTTCCAGGAAGCCGCTGACCAAGGATCAGGACCCTCTGGCTAAGACCCCTTTGGGGTCCCTCCCCTCAGTCAGTTAAGCCTGAGCTGGCCATGGCCAAGACACCAGCATTGGTGCCGGACATGGATACCAAGGCTGACCATCCTTGGAAAGAGCCCACACCAGTCACAGTACTGTCACCGGGCCCAAGGTCTTCTACTCCGGAGGGCTCCTCCTCTGAGTCTTCTCCCAAGGCTCTCCCGGATCTTCCAGTTCACCGATTCCCCTGAAGGGGACTGCGGCCTCGGTGTTCAGTAAAGAAGAGCTCACAGCGTGTTTTTCTTTCTGGTGGAGCCAGGTCAAGAAAGGACATGGTTCCCCTGAAGCCGGATCCGACACCAGTCCCCGAAACCGGACATTCAAGACACCAGGGCTTGGCCCTTAAAGCCCTCTACTGAACCTCCGGATGAGTGACGTAAAGTTTCCAAGTCCTGTTGGGCTCGGATGTAGGTACACGTATTCTGCGTGCCTCGTACGACACTGCGGATACGGCGTCGAAGGTGGCAGTGTCAGTTGTCTGAGGCGCCACGCCTGGTTACGAGTCTCAGGATTCTCCCAGGATCTGCAAAATGGAATCAAGGACCTTCCTTTCCATGGTTCCGTACTGTTCTGGGTGGAGACCGAGGGTCTTGTCTCTTATCTCCAAGAATCGGGGAAATCAATCTTGTCCGTCCATCAAATGTATAAGGGGGACCAGAAAAGATTCCGCTAATGGCCATTTCGGAAGACCTCAGGTCAACCTGCCCGTGGCAACCAGTCAGCTCAGAGAGGAGACTTTAAAAGGAAGGCCACAACCCAGTAGCCTGAAGGTGCTCCCTTTTGAGGCCCCAAGTCCTCCCAAGCCTCTCTGCCGACCCCCGGTTCTTCCCAATGACTCCTTGTTGACCCCATCCTCCTCCGGAGGAGGCGCAAGGGGAGGCAGTAGGGGGTAGCTTCTCCCTCCACTTGGAGGGGTGGAGCAAAATCACTTTGGACCTCTGGGTTCTAGATATTATAAGGAGGGGACACATACTGGAGTTCACTCAGATCCCCCCCGGAAACACCACCAAGGTCCTCAAGATATCCTCCTTCTCACGTACCTCTCATAGAAGGAGAGATTCAGGCCCTCTTGCAAAAAAGAGCGAAAGATCCAGTCCCCCTGCAGCAGCAGGAAAAAGGGTATTACTCCCACTTCTTCCTGGTGCCAAAGAAAACTCAGGATCTTCGGCCCATCCTGGACCTCAGCTCCCTAAACAACTATATAGAATACAAAAGGTTCCGGATGGTGGCACTTCCAGGTCTAATTCCTCTGCTACACCAAGGGGACCGGCTCTGCTCCCTGGACATGTAAGATGCTTACACACATATTGGGGTCTTTCCTCCTCACCAGAATTACTTGAGGTTCCACTTCCAGGGGAGACATTACCAGTTCTGGGTTCTGTCATTCGGCCTCTCCTTCGCTCCTTGAGTCTTCACCAAGTGCCTAGCAGTGGTAGCTGCGGCTCTAAGGTGCAGGGGACATTATGTCTTCCCTTACATGGATGACTGGCTTCTGGCGGCTTTGTCAAGAATGCGCCTTCTTCATACTCTCGGAGACACCTAGATGCTATTCTGAGAGTTGTGGATCACCCTGAATCTTCCCAAGTCATCCCCAGAGCCCAGCCAAAGACTTTATAGGTACGATCCTGGACACAGTACAGGGCATGGCCTTCCTCCCAAAGGACAGGGGAGATCGCCTGCAAGAAGTGGCCCAAACGGTCCTAATAACTCCCCAGGTCCAAGCTAGGACCATCCTCAGACTTCTGGGGCACATGGCGGTGGCCATCCCTGTAACTCCCTTGGCTCGCCTCCACATGAGTGTCCCACAGTGGATGCTCAGGGTGCAGTGGGAACAAAGCTCCGATGGTCGAGACCATCTGGTCAGGATCTCCGAGCCAGTAAGAAGGACCCTTCTTTGGTGATTAGATCCCCCCAACTTGTAAAGTGGGGTCTTGTTTCAGCAGGAGCCTCCCAAGTAAGACCTTGACAAGGGACGCCTCCAACTTTGGCTGGGGGGGCTCATCTAGGGGACAGCCGGACTCAGGGCATTTAGTCCCTAGAAGAGCGCAACCTCCACATCAACGTATTAGAAATGCGAGCAGTCCTCCATGCCCTGCGGGCTTTCCAAGAGGACCTAGCACCATGCTCTCTTCTCGTTCAGTCTGACAACATGGCCGTTGTCTTCTACATCAACAAGCAAGGGGAGAACACACTCCTACCACCTGTGCAGGGAGGTGATGAGAGTCTGGTACTGGACACCAGAACATCACATCCTTCTGACCGCAGTACATGTTTCAGGTGTCCAAACGCCTTGGCGGACAACCTAAGTCTGTCTCGCTCCAAGGCGTATGAGTGGGAGCTACTCCAATCAGTAGTAAATCCCCTCTTCGACACTTGGGGTCTTCCAGAATTGGACCTCTTTGCTTCCCCACGAAATGCCAAACTGTCATGTTTCTGCTCGCGAGAGCGCGCCTGGTGTTTTTTTGGCCAGACATGTTGTCCCTTTGTTGGACAGGGAGGTTCCTTTACACCTTCCCTCTAATTCAGAGGGTTCTGTTGAAGGCACAGACCGAGGGGGCTCGGTTGGTCCTAATCGCCCCGCTATGGCCGCGGCAGATTTGGTTCTCACTACTTCAGCGGTTGTCGTTGGAGCCTCTGATTCTGCTGCCAGTATGCTTGCAGTTGCTGTCCCAGGACCACGGCAGGCTGGTACATCCAGATCTCAAGTCCTTGTACCTTCATGCATGGTTCCTGCAGACATAGTTAAGATGAGGTATGGGGTCTCCTAAGAGGTAGCAGATGTTCTCACTTCGGCGAGAAAGGCCTCTACTTGGTCCACTTACGCTATGAAGTGGAAGCGTTTCTGCCTTTGGGCTTCGTCGCATCATCTGAATCCCCTTACCTGTCCAGTGAACTCAGCTTTACAGTACCTCCTCTCCTTATTGCATTAAGGTGCATATGTCGGCCATATCTGCGTACTACGCATTGGTAGAAGTCAGAACCCTAGCCTGGTTGGACGTGGCCCGCACCTTTTTACAGGGCATTCTTCATATAAGGCCTCACATTAGGGATCCAATTCCCCCCCGGATCTCCTTTTTGTGTTAGAGAAGCTTACTCTCCCTCCCTTTGAACCCGCAGCAGAGTGTGAGCTGCGTTCTCTCTCCTGGAAAGTGTCTTTTTTTAGTTGCAGTTACTTCAGCTCGAAGGGTTTCCGAGCTTCACGCCCTGGTTTGCAAGGAGCCTTATTTGAATTTTCATAGGGAAAGGGTTTCCCTCAGGACAAATCCTAAGTTTCTACCCAAAGTGGTTTCTGAGTTAACCCTCAACCAGTCGGTTGACCTTCCAGTCTATTATTCAACCCCTTGCAACAGGGGAGAAGCTCTCTTACACACCATGGACGTCCACAGGGCGCTGATGTACTACCTCAAGCATAAGCAGCACACCGCAAATCGGAGCAACTCTTTGTGGACTTTGTACCTCAGCACCTGGGCAAACTGGTGTCAGAACAGACTATATCTAGGTGGCTAGTCCACTGCATAGTCTTCTGTTAAAACAAGTACAACAAACCTCTACCTGGAATGGTTAGAGGTCATTCTACTAGAGGAGTGTCTACCTCCTACACTTCTTTGAAAAATGTCTCTATTAGAGACAGTTGTTCAGCAGCTACTTGGAGTTCAGTACATACCTTTGTCAGGCATTACTGCCTGGACATAGCTTCCAGGCGCCGAGCCAGTTTCGACCTGGTGGTCCATCAGGGATTACTGTCCTGACATACTGTCTTTCTGCCTGTCTAGGCAATGCTGTCTTGTTGGTATCCGTAATCCTTCTCCCTGGGCTTGTCACCTGCTTAGTGCGAGACTGCTTGGGATTCTGTCCTAATGGTTATAGTCTGCTGCAAGAGCTCCCACTTGAAGTAAAATAGTACAGTTACGTAAGAACTTACTGTAACAGCAGATCTTCGAGAGGAGCTCTTGCAGCAGGTGCTACTTTCCTGCCCTCCTTCCCCCTGGAGAGTTCAGCATGACTGGGGCATGCTTCGCTTGCTGGGGTCTGTTCGAGGGTCCTCGGCAGGTGAACTGAGATGGAGCTGGGGACTGCCTCCTTTTATGGCATGACCGAAGTCTGTGCGGGCCCTGCTGGGTACTGCTAGCTAAGATTTTCTGGTAGGTCCTAAGGCCTGCAGCATTAGTCCCAGTGGGTATAGCCTGCTGCAAGAGCTCCTCTCGAAGATCTACTGTTACGGTAAGTTCTTACGTAACTGTACTATCCTGCCATACAAACCTGATTGAGTATTACAACTAGGTGACAAGGAACTGGACAAAGGCCATGGGTGAATGTCCTGTATTTGGATTTCAGCAAGGCCTATGAATCCATGCCGCATGGGAGGCTGGGGGAGAGCTGGACTATGTAGGGTGGGAACAAAGATAGTAGTTTGGATCACCAGTTGGCTGAAGGGAAGACAGCAAGGGGGGGTGGTGGTGGGGGGACTCTCATCACCAAGGGATGTGATGAGCAGGGTTCCACAGGTATCAGTATTGGGACCGGTGTTGTTTGGGATATTCATAGCTGATATCTCCCACGGGATCCAGACTAAGATCAGTCTCTTTGCAGACAACACAAAGATGGGAGCTGTGGCAAATGACGTTGAAGGGTGGAGGGGGCTGCAGGAGGACCTGACCAAACTACAGGAGTGGTCTGATGCATGGCAGTTGGGGTTTAACACCAAAAAGTGCAAGGAGTTGCACTTCGGGGATGACAACCAGTGGAGGTGCTATTAGCTGGGGGGAGTACAGCTGGAAGGCACTGAGGATGAAATGGATCTGGGGTGCTTATAATGGGGAGTATGAACAACTCGGCTCATCATGAGAAGGCGTTGGCAAAAGCCAACAGGATGCTGAGGTGTATAGCGAAGGGAATCTCCTCCAGAAATAGGGAGGTGATCCTGCCCCTCTACAGGTCGCTGGTCAGGTAGTACCTGGAATACTGTGTGCAGCACTGGCGCCCGTTCCTGAAGAAGGATATCAGATTATTGGAGGGTGTATAGAGGAGGGTGACAAAGATGATCCAGGGATTAGAGGGATACTCCTATGAGGAGAGGCTGGGCCAGCTGAAAATGTATTCCCTGGAGGAGAGGAAGGATGGGGGGACATGATCGAAACCTTTAAATACTTAAAGGGGATTAACAAGACGTGTACAGAAGGGATTTCCAAGATTAGAAGGGGGAAGGTCACAAGGGGGCACCAGATGAGATTGGAGGGGAGAAGATTCAGGAGGGAAGTCAGGAGACATTATTTCACTGAGAGGGTGGTGGATAAGTGGAACACTCTGCCAGAGGAGGTAATTGCCTGCAGCACAGTAGACGGTTTTAAGAGGGGACGTGACAGAGTTGGGGGGGGTAATAATGAGGAGGAGAGAGGTGGGTGGGGCAGCTGCGAGTTGAGGGGCTAGCTGCACAATTGAGCAGACTCGAAAGACCATGAGGCCTATTTCTGCTCGTGTTCTTGTATGTTCATATGTCAGGGGCTTCTTGGGGGGCCCCCTCTTCACAACCCTGATGGAGACTTCCTGTTAGGCTTGTTATCCCCTCTCCTTAATTCTGAAGGGGCTCTGATCATCTCTCTGCCATGATCTCAAGTTGACCTCCAGGATCCCCATCTCTGTCGTTGAAAGGTGGGGGGACTCTGGTGACCTCCATCCCCTCTTCCTGGAGTCTTGGTTACTCCTTGATATTTCCAGGTAACCTGGGGTCAGGGTCCCCTCTAATTCTTAAGAGAATTCCCCCTCAGGGGACTTGAGACCTCTGCCTTACCGCTCTGCGGCTCAAGACATGAAGGGGTCTTTCTCTTAAGTTCTAGACCTTCTTTAATTAAGGGGGTCTAACTCAGGTGGGATCCTGCCCTCGGGTGGGTCCTGTCCCCACCTCTAATGTTGTAAGAGACAGAAAGTGAGAGACCTATGGACCCCTTTTTCCCCTTCTCTAGTGCACCAAGAGGGTGCATCCTCTCTGGCTTCTGTGCCCTGGGATGTTTTCGATTCTGCTAAGCCTGTGACCAGCTGGCACAGTGTCCTGGTTTCTTCTCTGAAGTCCTATCCAGCCTGGAAGGCCTTCTGTTCTCTCCCCCCTCCCCCCCACTCGGCTGTTGTGGGGATCTCCATAACAACAAAACAATTAAAAAAAGAATGAGGGAGAGGAGTCAAGTTGTCGAGTCCTCTCTTGGTTCCCACAGGAAACTCTTTGGACTCTTTTAGGGGTGTCATATATGTCTCTCATTTCCTCTTCTCTCTTTCTCTGTTCCTCCTCCTCCTCTTCTTCCTTCCTTTTCTTCTATTATCCCTCCCTTGGCCTGCCCAGTGGTTGGGGTCCCCTGTCCAGACATCTAACTGTACTCTTCCCCTGCCCCCCCATGGCCAGCTTATTCCTTTTCAGTTTATATCTTTTCCTTTTACAATACCTCGGGCTCCCTTGCCCTCCTTTTCTTCTTTTGTCCCTTATTTTCCACTCAGTCCAGCGAGCAGAACTGAAGCGGTGGAGGAGTCCGCATCAGTTACTGGCCAACCGGCAAACGCCATGCAATGTGTTGGCCATCGAGGATGGCGCCAGCTCCTCCCCTAGAGAAAACAAATCTCTAAGCTGTAGCTCCCATGGGGTCCTAGCACCTGTGGCATATTACCCACCAGTAATGAATGGTGAAGATCTACATATACAGTAAGATCAAGAATTACGGTAGGTACATAATTTTCATAGTCTGCTTGCTCATTCCAGGGCCTGGAGTTGTTTTTTTTTTTTTTTTTTGCTTGTTGTCTTGTCCCTCTCCTAGAAGGGGAGGTTTATGTATGATTTTTTTCCTCAGTCCCTCTTGATTCTGAGGGTATCAAGTTAAGCTTTGGACAGTTGGGGCCACAATGATAATGGTGGCCACCTTCTGGCCCAAACAGATTTGGTTCTCTCTGCACTGTTAGATTGCAGTGGAACCTCCACTCTGAGCGGGACTGCTGTCATAGGACAGTGGCGGCCTGTGGCTCCCAAACCCTTCTACCCTTGAAGCTTTGCACCTGGCTCCTGGGGACTTAAAACTGTACCACTGTCAAGTCTCTCAGGTGGTTTTGGATGTTCTACTGGCAGCTCGTAAGCCATCTACCCAGCACTCTTCCTGAAAGGGAAACATTTCAGTATTTGATGTGCTTCTTGTGGCTGGTGCAGCATATCTTCAGCTGCCTCCTGTCCCTGTTGGACTCAGATCTCCAGTGCTGTTCTGTGAAGGTACACCTTTTGGACATTTGTCTTTCATGCCATCTTAGAGGGTAAGACTGTGGCCCAGTTGAAGGTGTCCAACAGGTTCCTCTAAGGACACCTGCATCAGCAACTTCCATTCCGCAGGCCAGTTCCAGTGTGGGACATTAATTTGGTTCTGGAGTCTGTTACACAGGCTCCTATCAAACCTGCTGTCACTTACATGCATTTCCATTCATGGAAACTGCTTATTTTGTTGATTTATTACCTTTGCTCAGAGAGTATCCGAGCTGCAGGCTTTAGTTCTTGATCCCCCTTATCTTGTTTTTCACCAGGATTTTCATCACATACACATCTTAGGTTCTTTCTTCATGTGGTTTCAGAATTCACATTAAAGCAGACTATACTTGTTGTGATTTGATTCCCCCCCCCCTTTCCCTCTGAATGCATATGTTATTTTGATCTCTATTGGGCTTAACACTTCTACCTGAACTGCAAAGACCTTCAGAAAGTCCTTGCAGTTTTTTTCTCCCCCCTAGGATGTTGTGCTTTTCTGTATCTAAGCAGCACTTTTCCAAATGATCGACATCCTGCATTTCTTTTTGTCACCCAAAGCATGGTAAAGAGCTTCCCCGTCCTGTCTGCAGGCCAGTCACCTGTGGCATGGCCACATCTTTGGTTTGTTTTCATACGGTCTTGGCAGCTGACATATGCTGTGACACAGGAGTTCTCTCCATGCTTTCACTAAACACCTGGCAATATAGCCTCAATTTTAGAGTAATGAGCTGTGAATGAGCTTGATACATCCAGTAGACCTGGGTTTGATTCCCACAACCTCCACTTACGTACATAGAAACATAGCAGTTATTGGCAGATAAGGACCTCTTGGCCCACCTGGTCTGCCCAGTTTTCTCTGCCTACTGTGCTACCACAGACCCTACTCTGTCTTTGATAGTCTCTTCCCCTTGCCTTACTACAGTACCAAGGGCCCCTTGCATTTTGTCCTGTGCATGCTTGAATCCCATCACCATTTTGGCACTGACCACCTCTGCCGGAAGGGTGTTCCAGGCATCCACCACCTTCTCCATGAAGAAGTATTTCCTCTGAGCCTCCCACCTCCTCCAGCTTCATAGCATGACCCCTTCTCCTTGAGCTCCTTTTTCTGTGGAAAATGCTCCCTTCCTGTACCTCAATATCTGTTAGGTATTTGAATGTTTCTAACATAGCCCCCCTTTCCATCCTCTTTTCCAGAGAGTACATGTTCAGTTCCTTGAGTCTCTCCTCATATAGCTTTTGATGCAGGCCCTGCACCATTTTAGTAGCCCTCTTTTGTACTGCTTCCATATTTATACATTAAAGATGAACAACCTGCAGGTGCTAGTAACAGAAGGGGAGGTGGACATCACGGCAGTCACCAAGACTTGGGCCACACCTAACCATGACGGGGACCTCTCGATCCAGGGGTATACGTTATACAGGAACTACAGGACAGTAGGGAAGGGGGGGTAGTTTACATCCAGTTGGGTATAACATGTACAAGGGAGGAGTCGATGGAGGGGAGGGCAGAAGCAGTGTGGGTTCAATTACTGTCCAGTAGAGAGAGGAAGATGAGGTTGGGGTGGTTTACAGACCACCCAACCAGGAAGTGGAAAGGGACAGGAAATTGAGCTTGCAAATATTGAATGCTGAAGGAAAGGGGGAGGTGGTAATAGTGGAGGACTTCAACCTGCCCAAGGTAGACTGAAACGTAGCGAGCCTGACATGCGCCAGGAGTCTGGTGATCCTGGATGCATTACAGAATGGGTTTCTGACTCTGGGAATCACAGAACCCACCCGGGGGGAAGGTAATCCTTGATCTGGTGCTCACAAATGGGGACCACGTACAGGATATAATGGTCAAGGAGCCCCTGGGTGGAAGTGATCATCACACAGTGTGGTTCAGGTTGGATATGAGCAGGAAAAATGTCTCCACTAAGACCAAAATCCTGGATTTTCGGAGTGAGAACTTCAGGGAGATAAGAGAATTGTTAATGAATAACCTGGCAAGCATCAGGGCAGATATGGGGTGGACCAAAGGTGGTCCACCATTAAGGATGGAATAATGGCCGCAACAGAGGAGTGCATCAGGCTCAGTGGAAAGAACTCGCGGTCCAAAGCACTCAGCTGGTTTAGTACTGAGGTTGCCTAGGCAGTAAGGGACAAGAGGCTAGCCTATAGGAAATTCAGGAAAATCAACAGAGAGGAGGACAGGGAGAGTTACCTGAAGATGGTTAATGAGGCAAGTAAGGTAGTCCAGTGGGCCAAGGCTCAGAAGGAACTGCAGTTAGCAGATGGAATTAGGAGTGGTAAGGCCTGTTTTACTGTATAAGTGAGAAAAGGGACAAGAAGAATGGGACTGTTAGGCTTCGGAAGGGGGAGAACAGGTGAGTTGAGGAGAATGTGGAAAAACAGAGTTATTGAACAAATACTTCTGCTCTGTCTTCACCAAGGAGAAAGATCAATCTGGGCCAGTAGAGGGGAGACGAGGAGCTAGGGGAAGGGAGCATGGATGTTGTGGTAGAGGGGGATAGAGTGAGGAAAGGGCTACTAGCATTGAAGGTAGACAAATCACCAGGCCCAGTTCCAGGATGAAGCTGCTGCGAATCATCCACAGAGCAGGTGCCAAGGAAGGGCGGCTAGCCCAAACGCACAGTCTCCAAGACCTTGGCACTCCCAAGACAGTGTTGTAAGCACAAAAGATACACTGACCAATATAAAGGCAAATGACAGTAAGATTTATTTGTGGCAACATCCAGAGCAATAACAAGTGCTCGTTCCGAATGGAGTACACCCAAGGGTGCTGAGGGAACTGGCAGAGGAGCTTGTGGAGCCACCGACGGGCCTGTTCAGTAGTTCACTGAAGTCAGGCGTGGTACCTCAGGACTGGAGAATGGCATATGTGGTGCCCCTTCATAAGAGCGGTTCCAAAGATGACCCAGGGAATTACAGACCTGTAAGTCTGATTTCAGTCATGTGCAAGCTCATAGAGACTGTACTTAATGAAAGGTTGGTAGAGTATCTAGAGGAGCATGCTCTTCGGGGTGCAAGGCAGCATGGGTTTATGGGAGGGAGATCATGTCAAACGAATCTGACTGACCTCTTTGACCGGGCTGCCAAAACAGTAGATGGGCCAAGTAGTGGACATCCTCTACCTGGATTTCAGCAAGGTCTTTGACTCTGTACCTCACAAGAGGTTAATCAGGAAGTTGACAGATCTCAGGGTTGGGGTGAAGACCAGATGGGTGGAAAACTGACTGGGGAACAGGACCTAGAAGGTGGCGGTGGGTGGAGAGTTATCTAGCACCAGGGAGGCCACTAGTGTGGTTCCGCAGGGCTCAATGCTAAGGCTGATGTTGTTCAGTGTCTCATTAATGACATTGGGGATGGCATTAAGGGCAAAATATGCCTTTTCACAGATGACACCAAGCTCTGTGATAGGGTGGATATGGCTGAAGGGATACAGGACCTAAAGGAGGATCTGGAAAAACTTGAGAGGTGGTCCAGGATTTGGCAGCTTGGTTTCAGTTCCAGGAAATGCAGAGTTATGCAAATTGGTACCAAGAATCCCAGGATGGAATATTACTTGGGAGGGGTCCAGGTGTCTGCAACAGAGGAAGAAGGATCTGGGAGTGATGGTCACTAGTGACCTGAAGCACTCAACACAGTGCAGGAAAGCTGCAGCAAGGGCAATTAAGATGTTGAGATGCATAACCAGGGGAGTCGGCAGTAGTTGAGAGATTATAATGGGGCCACTTCTAGAGTATGGAGTACAGTATTGGTGCCCACACCTTAAAAATGACATTAACTTGCTGGACACAGTCCAGAGGAGGGCAACGAAAATGATCATGGGGCAGCAAGGTGAAACATATAAAGAGATGTTGGGGGCTCTGAACTTGTACTGCCTGGAAGAGAGGAAGGAGAGAGGGGGCATGATTGAGACCTTCAAGTACTTGAAATGGAATAAATAGCGTGGAAGAGGAGGGTCTCTTTAAGATGAGTGGCAACCGGAACACGAGGGGGCGCGGGAGGTTAGGAAACGCTTCTTCGTGGAGAGGGTGGCGGGCAGTTGGAATGTGCTGCTGGAAAAGGTGGTCCTCGTTGAAGTCGGTGGGCAACTTCAAGAGAGGCTGGAATAGACATAAGGGGAAAGTAAGGTCATGGGAGGGGCAGATGGAAAGGATGAGAGGATTGGGGAGGGGGGCAGAATCAATAGTTAGGTTGTGGACCCTGCAATACAAGCAGACTAGATAGACCAGATGTCTTTATTCTGCTTGATTCTGTCTTTATTCTGCTGGATTCTTCATATGTTTGTGTACTTTGTGATGCTGCGCAAATCATTTAACCTATCCAGTGCTTCCAGATTGCCCCTGAAAACAGGCCTTGGGTCTAGTGGCCCTTACCTGGTTCCCAAAGAACAAGAGAAAAAGATAAAAAAAAAAAACAGTACTCTGGCTCTGGTATCCCCAAGACTGCCTGGCTTTGGCCTTGATGTCCTCCAAGGTCTGCTGCCTTAAAGCAGCAGTGCAACAAAAATGGGCTGAAATCTGACCTCACCTTTTTTCTTCCTAATCAGTGTCAGATGTCTTCTAGTTTATTTTGGTGGTAAAATTTTCAGTTTCTGTCATCATTTAGGAATTTTTTGAACGTTTTAAAAATAATTATTTCTTAAGAAAAAAAGATTGCTGCCTCATTTTTACATAGAAATAATATTGAGGACCTGGGGAGGGTAAGAATCCCGATAAAAATGCAAATGCACAGTACACAGCAGAGGAAGCACCCAGAAAACCCAAACCAACAGTTCTGCCAATATTTTTTATAACCATAGCAGAAAATTAGCTTTTTGGAATAACATTTTTGTTGCATTGCTGCTTTAAGGGGTCTTTATGTGTCTGCTGTCTGGTGTTCCTCTTGCTGTGCTGTCTTGTACAGCTTGGGAATCATTCCAAAGGTGTAGCGCTATAGGAGATGTTCTCAAATAAGATAGTTTAGTTGCTTACCAGTAACAATGATAGAGCCACAGCTCACCCTCCCACCTTTCACCTTCTGTGTTTCAGGTGGCATACTCTGGGAGCTGTACCCGTTACTGCACTCTTGCTTTTCTCCCTTTCAAATGGGCAATCTCTTTCTTGAACCACTGCCTCTCTTGTCAGCCTGGTTGGGTTTCTGGTCTCCTATTCCTGTCTCCATGGCACAACTCTGAGCTTGTCTCTGGCAGGAAACTAAGGAGATATGTTGGCTGTCCATGTTCTATGGGTGGCACTGATGTATGGCCCCAGCTAGGCTGAGTAGTCCTGACACTTAACAGCATACAGTTCTAAGGGTGTGGCTCTGTGGAGGAGATTCTAAGATCTGCAGTGTCTGGTAAGTAACCAGATTTTACCATGTTATAAGTCGGGCAGTAAAAATAAAATCAAAGTGCTAAAGCAAAGAATTGTTTTTAACCTGAATATTTTGTGCATATTGTAATGCTTTTTTTAAATTGTTTTTAGGCATGCAGAAGTGATGAAGAAGATTATTGAGACAGTCGCAGAAGGTGGAGGAGAACTTGGAGTTCATATGTATCCTTTTACAAAAAGTACAAATTCAAATTATGATCTTGTGCTTTGATCATACTGGTGCTATGAATGAATGCATTGGCTGTGTTTTCCAGTGATGTCATAGCCAGGTGCTTCTTCTGCAAAACACAAAACATGAAAAAACAAGAATGCAAGCTTCTATCGAGTTAAACTCGCTGCCTTCCTGCAAAGGGTGGGGAACACAGACATAAACCTCCCACCCCTTTAAACCTGTGAGCAAATGTTATTGTTGGCTCTGGCATACATTGTGAGTTTTTCCGGTGTGTGATCAACTTTTCTTGTTTTTTTAATACCTTTGTTCAGTGTTTTATATTATATATAACAACACTAGCAATGAATAAATTTAAAATTTCAGAGAGCAGTACATCACAAGTTATGAACTGTTCTAACTAAATCCTGGAAAACTAGAATGTAGTGCACTATAGCCTGTAGATCTGCATGCTGACACCCCTTAATCTCTCTAAATTTGCAAGTGTGTAATATGAAGATGTGGCTCTACTTGACTGGATCTCAGTGGATTCTCTTGTACTGAGTAGCAAGAGCCCCTCTGGGGCTACTGTCAGACCTCCTGTCCAGCAATTTTCTGATCCTGACCAAGTCAGGTGTTTTTTGGGGTGTGTGAGTAGAATCCTCGCTGAATAGGGGGCAGTTGGTGCAGGGTGAAATGAGTTGATTGGTCCCACCATTAGATGATCCAGGGTCCAGTAGTACAATTGCTACACTTTCTAAATAAATACCAGTAGGGTGGGGGAGCAAGGTCTGAGCACTTGGTTGACACTGCAAATACTAACAGCAGCTGAGTAAAGATTAGAGTTTGCTGTCAAATGCAGCTATTCAATTATGGAGACTGGGCTGAGTCATCTCTGTCCTGTAGTGAAGCTGCAACTTTGAAGGAGTCATCTGGCAAGAAAGGGAAAAAAGTGAGATGTAAAGAGAGAGAGCAGGGAAAGGGAGAATGAGATAAATAGAGCAAGGGGTAGAGAGTTTAAAAGTCAGAGTATCTCAAAGAAAGAAAAATACTTTCCTATTGTGCTTTCTCAGGGCAACATGTGGTAGTTTGAAGTGACATTTCAGTTTCACCCTGCAAATAATCCGATACATAAAGTGTTTATGTCTGCTGGACTGCAATTTGATGAGTAGTGAAAATTTCCGTGTGTGTGTGTGTATGTATATGTGTATATATATATATATATACATATATACACACACACTACACACACACACACACACGCATGCTTCTCTGTCACCTACTCACTCGCTTACTTGAAGACCCCAGGTACCCCACCACCACCAGTTCACACTGGAGCTCTGTGAAGGGTGCCCACCAGTGTTAGACGTGAGACACTCTCGAGTTGCTGGAATGGTTGCTGTTGCCAATAGCCACTCCACCAGTACTGACCTTTCTGTGAACTGTGCGGCTCTGTGGAACACTGCTGCCGAGCCACAGCTGAGGGACAGAAAGGAGCTACTGAGCCTGCTCACTGCAGGCTAGGGTCAGGACTTGGGACTCCCTGCCACCAGAGTTATCCCCACACTGCAGATCAACCCTACAAGTGCTGCTCCACTTGCACTGATGAGTACTAAGCAGTATTATGCTCCAGCTGGGTGGGCAGCATGTGCTTGGCTTAGTAGAGGCACAGTGCTCCCAGATCTACGAGGATCCCCATATTTTACGGGGTTTAATGGGAAAAATGGGCCTTGGGAAAGAAAACTGTTTCTTTTTTGGGGTTTTTTTTGCTTAAATCTACAGGGAAATGGCTGCTGAAGAGTTTTTGCCACGGGAAAATGGCCATTGAGAATCTTGGTGACTTAAAGCACTCCTAAGATGGGTGCCAGGTTGTGCGAAGCTCCTATACTTATACACTGATAGGTTGTTAGGGTTTGCTCTTGGAGGAAATATGATGTAGGTTCCCGAGTCCTTTTGCTGAGATGAGGATAAGGTCAGCACTGATCCACGATCTTCATGCTGGCCACCGTGTGGTCTCAAGCGAACGCAGAGTCCGACGCAGCCCGTTGCAAATCACAAACAAATTGCGCAAGTTTACCGAGTTGGGAAGGGCTTCACGTCAGTGCCAGCACAGCTTGCAGAGATTCAACGCTGCCCTTACTTAAGAACAGATTTGTGTGGCAGAAATGAAACGTTATGTGGCAGAAATAAAAGGTAGTCCTTAATTTATTTTGGAAATAAAGTTAAGCTACTTCAGACTGAGCTGACGGTGTGGGTGGCCTAAGATTGGAGTGCTGTAGGGGAGTGTTAAGTGTGGCTAGCGACTGCGGGGAATAAATTAATTTGAAAAGAGTGAGCTTAAAAGTATTTCGACTCCTCAGAGATTTATTCAGTTTAATTGCAAAGCTCAGTTGCCATCTGGAAAAGTAACACCCTGTCCACACTATACTAATTTTTTTTTGGCGGGGGCAACTCATATATATCCATGCAGTTAATGCTACTTTAGGTCGGAGGCTGGAGCGCGCTGGAGGAGATCTGGACTGATTGAGGACAAATTGGCTTTAAAGTCACATTATGTTTACTATCAGAGGGCAGTCTCCCAGAAGAAGGCAGATTTTCTGTCAAGGGAGATTGCTGCTGCACGAATAGACCGAGATAGCTCTTGTTTGTGGTGGACGGACTGGTGCACCCAGACTGTCTCTGCACCAGGGGAGCTAGTTCAAGCACACAGTGCGATGAGTTTGCACTATTCTTTGCTGACAAAGTATCCTCTATCAGGACTGAGATCTCCTCCAGTGCCGCTCATGGAGCTTGCGGGGTAGGACCGGGGATGTGTCTGGGCATCCATCCTGTCTGGAATGAGTTTGATCCAGTTTGAGTGGAGGAGGTGGGTGAGTTGATCTTGGGGCTGCAACCAACCCACTGCGATCTAGTCCCAGGTCCAACCTGACTTCTGGTCGGCTGTGTGGACCTGATTGGATCTGTGGTTGCTGGGATTGTCCAGTGTTCTTTGAGGAGTGGGGTATTGCCAGTGGCCTTGAAAGAGGCATTGGTGAGACCCCTTTTGAAGAAACACTCATTAGACCCGGACTGTCTCACCAACTACAGACCAGTCTCAAACCTTCCATTTTTAGGGACGGCTTTAGAAAAAGTGGTGGCCGTTCAGCTTGAAGCTCGTCTTGCCTCCTCAGCCACTTTTGAGCGTTTCGTCTGGATTTAGGCCTGGGCACAGCACAGAACAGAGACTGCCTTGATTCTTCTAATAGTGAGAGATGGGGAAAAGTGTACCATCCTTGTTCTCCTGGATCTCTCTGTGGTATTCGACACCGTGGACCATGAGGAGCTATTGAACCATCTGCAGAACTGGTGTGGATTAACCGGCACTGTCATCCGCTGGTTTAGATCCTACCTCACAGACAGAGTGCAAAGGGTAATGATGGGGTTATCCTCATCTAACCCGATGCTTCTGCACTGTGGAGTTCCACAGAGTTCATTCCTGGCGCCTCTGTTGTTCGCGGTGTGCATGCTGCCACTGGGAGACGTTATCAGGCAGGCAGTATTGGCTAGGTTTTCATTGCTACGCTGATGATATGCAGCTGTATATGTGCTGTGCACTTGGAAAGCAGATGGTGGCCTCTGTGTTTAACACCTGCCTGGCCAAGATCCAGAATTGAATGACTCATAACTGGCTAGAACTCAACCCAGACAAGACAGAAGTACTGGTGGGGGATCCTGGTCAGTGATGGGATGGGGGAGGATTGAGGAATGATCCTGGCTTGAGGCCAGGGGATGTCCCTCTGATCGGGTTCGGGATCTGGGCGTGTTCCTTGACAACGGTCTGACACTTAATGCTCAGGTGACGGCCATCGTCCAAAGCAGCTTCTACCATCTGAGGAACATTGCCCGGATCCGAGCCCTGTTAGTGGCTGAGGACCTCACCACTTTAATGCATGCCTTCATCACATCTAGGTTGGACTACTACAGTGTTCTTTACCTAGGGATGTCTGGAGGCAATGTCCACTGACTGCAGCTGGTGCAGAATACGGCAGCCAAGCTGCTGACTGGTGCAGCAAAATCAGATCATATTACACCTGTTCTCCCCGCACTGCACTGGCTGCCAATAAGGTGGAGGATTGTCTTCAAGGTCAGCTCACTGACCTATAAAGTCCTACACAGCCAGGGACTGGACTGCTTGCAAGACCTCCTGGTTCCTCATTGCCCAACCCACTTTCTCCATTCCTCCGAGGATTGCCTCCTAGTGGTTCCCAGGGCTAGGCTGCGGCAGTCAGGTGACCAGGCTTTCGCAGTTGCCGCACCAGCCCTGTGGAACTCGCTGCCAAGCTGTTTGAGGGAGGCACTCTTGGTGGAAACCTTCAAAAAGGGCCTGAAAACATTTTTATTTGGCCAACCATTTGAGCTGTATAATTATTGAATATAACCATATGTTCTAGGTACGTGGATATGATGTTCTATCCACACTTTCTGGCAGTTGCTTTTCCCTTTGAGACTGGCCAGAACATCTTCAATCTGGCTCCTCTCACCCACCTGGGTGGTAACCCCCTCTGCTCCGCCCCTTGACACCAGATCTTCCTTTCTGCTGGAAGAAGCAGGTTCCCTCCTCACCGCTCTCGCGCTGGGTAGGCCCTTGCATCTAAATCTTCGGATTTACTTCCTAAATTGTTTCAAAACTTTGTCTTCAGCTCGATCATCAATTGCGCCCGTGATGGATGACAAGTCCGGTCTCGGGTTCTGCTGGTGCATTTGTGGCAAATGTCCCGAATGGATTCACACACCGCATGCATTTACTGCCAGGGGTACAAGCATGATCCCCAGGCCTGCGATATTTGTCAAGCTTTCCATCCTACCATTCTGGAGGACCATCTAGCCCATTTCAAGCTAGGCCAATCGAGCAAGTGGAACCCTCCAGTCAAATCCAGGATTGCCCGTCTGGTGGTCTCTGCGGCTACGAGGTCCGCCGAACAGCTTGCGGCGTTTAAGAGGGCAACGACCCTGGCCACAGCTCACACCTCCTTGGCTTCATCCTTCGTGCCGCTTCTGCTGGGCGCCTCGTTTACAGGGTACTTCAAAGAATTATGCCAGGCTCTGCCGACCTTTGGTCAGGGCCCCTCTGGGCACAAATCTAAGTAAAAGAAAGAGGCCAAAAAATGGTCTCTCCATCAGTCATGGGATCGGGAGCGCTCTCAGTGAGGGTTTTGGATTCCCGCGATTTTCCAGATCTAACTTGGTTGATTCCTCAGCCCAGGTCACTGGCTCCACGATACGCTGGTTAATCTTCCGGCAGAGATCTTTCTCGAGCCGGTCAACCAGTTGTCGACTGACGAGGCTAACACTTCTCTGGCCAGGACTCTGGTCCTGACACAGACTGTTTTAGGGATGGATCAGTCCGCTGACCCGTCACCTCTAATTTGCCAAAACCCGGAGGAGCCTCTGAGCTTCGCCGACTCCCTCCAAGTCCCACCGCTGGTCCTCCCCAGCAGTCACGGTCGAGGTCTCTGTCCTGTTCCTGGGGGTCGAGTGGTTCCCACCGAAGTCGGCGCTTCATGCTCCGGGAAGCGGCAACGCTGCTACTCTGCACCCTCGTCCACCTCGGTTGAGGAGAGGCTTCAGCGCAAATTGCGTCTACACTACGAGGATCTCCTGTGGCAGCAACTGGTGTTCACCAGTATGAATCCGGTTCTGACTTCTGTTTCAGCCATCACCTGGCTGTCGCTCGACAGGCTGACACCTTCTCTGCCTCAGGAGCCAAACAAGACAGTCCTGTCTCGGCCAACCCCGGGATCTCCAGCGATTCCTGTGGAGCTGCCATCTGTTCAGCCAAAAATCGGCGCTCCAACCAAGGAGTCTCGGATGGTCAAGCTGCTTCCACGTTGGCTGGTGGTCAACCACTCTTTAATGACTCCTTGGAGTTAGAGGGTTCCTCCTTGCTCTTCCTGTCCAGTCGATGTGGAGTTGGTTGGGGGTCTGTCAACGGACAAAGGCCCTGCTTTTTTCTTGGGCCTTCTCCGCCTGATCTTGGAGTCCACGGGTATGAAAATGGAGCCTGTCCAAAAACTGGCTTAATATCCTTTGACTGACATCCTGGACCAGGAAGATGATCTTGGGTAGGCCTTCCCAGTGGCAGGCCATTCTTGGCCCTGCTTTGGAGCTTTGGCAGCACCCAGCTTCCTGCCCTACACCCTCTGCCCGAATGGCCCGCTAATATGTGGTACGTGCCAGTTCCCTGTCGGGATTCACAGAACATCCCTCGACCAAGGGACTGGTGGCCAATTCTGTATTCAGGCTCTCTGGCAACACTGGGGACATTGACAAGCCACCCAATGACAAGTCCAAGAAGTTGGACCATGCGGCTAAGGAAGTGTACGCTGCCTCCTCGCTTGGTCTTCGCTAGGCGAGCTCTGCTCTCCTTATGGCCCACTTCTCCCATGCCCTGCTGGGCACCCTGGGTGAGGTGCTCCCTCATCTGCCAACAGACCTCCAGACCACAGTCAAACAGGGCTGGGCTGTAGCAAAACAACAGCTTCAGACAGCCATGAACACTAGGGACTCCTATGCCCACTCCATGGTGGCCGCAGTGGCTATGTGCCGCAGGGCTTGGCTGAGGATCTTGACCTTCACAGCAGACACTCAACACAAGCTGGCAGATGTTCCTTTCCTGGGCACTGACTTGTTCAGGCCCAGGGTAGAAGACCACCTCACCCGCATTGAGAAGTCCAGTGCCACCTTCGATTCCCTGACATCTGCCCAAAAGGACCCCAAGGGCTCTAAGCAGCAGCTGAAATGGAAGCCCTTTCAGTCCACCTCTACTCCTGTGGCCAAACTGGCCCAGGCCGGCTGACCTCGGCCAAAGTTAGTGCCCTCGGTCATCCGTAAACCTGGAAGTAGAGGCCCCGGTGGCTCCTCAGCCAGACCCTCTTCCAAGCCTGCCCAGTGACTGGATGAGGGATGCCTCCCTCATGACCGTCACACCTCCCCTGGGTCCTCCCTTTGGGGGCCGGCTCCGCCACTTCCTTTCCGCCTGGTCTGCTTCACCATGGACAGGCGAGTCCTCGAAATAGTGGGTCAGGGTCTGCCTCAGAAATTCAGTCAGTATCATCCTTGCTGAGCCCTCACCCCAAGGGAGGACTTGGTATCCGCAGACTTTTTGTCAGCTCTTTGGAACGACATTGTCCAGCTCCTCTGCAAGGAAGTCGTGGTTCCTGTCGCAGGTCCTCCAGAACACCCAGGGTTTGTCTCCAGGTACTTTTTGGTGCCAAAACAAATGGGGGGCTAACACCCTGTTCTAGATCTGCACGACCTGAGCAAGTTTCACAAGTTGCACACCTTCAGGATGGTAACTCTGTCACAGATCACACCATCTCTCAAGCAAAACATGTGGTTCTGCTCACTGGATATACAGGACGCATTCTTTCATGTCCCAATCCGTCCACACCGGGGGTTCCTCCACTTCCAAGTGGAGGGAACTCTCTACAAGTTCCAGGCCATGCCATTTGGCCTGTCCTCGGCCCCCAGGGTCTTCACAAAGTGCATTGCAGTGGTGGCAGTTTATCTGAGGCATCAAAGGATCCGGGTTTACCCCTACCTGTACAACTGGCTGATCGCAGGTCCCTCCAGGCAGGAGGTGGAGTGGTCCAGGGACCTGGCCCTCCAGACTTGCATCTCCCTTGGCCTCCTAGTCAATGAGGTCAAGTCGGAACTCATACCTTCGCAGGTGATCCACTTCATCGGGGTGGTGCTCGACTCATGCAGAGCCCGGCAGACAAGGTGGAGGCTCTCTCCTCCTTTGCCCAATCATTTCAGGTTGGGCAGTTGTGCCCTGCCAGGGACTTCCTGCACCTGCTGGGTTACATGGCGGCCTGCACCAGTGTGGTACATTGGGCCCACTGTAGAATACGCTGTCTGCAGTGGGAGCTGGCTAGCCAGTGGGTCTCAGCGCAAGGGTCATTTCGACCAGCTGGTCACTGTGACCCAGCGGATGTGGAACGCCCTCCAGTGGTGGTTATTCCCAGAACATCTGCAGGAAGGGATCCCGTTTGTCTGCCCAGAGCCAACAGTCATCCTGACGACTGATGCCTCTCTCTCATGGGCTGGGGTGCCCACCTTGGGGAACACAGAGTCCACAGGCTGTGGACCCCTGAGGAGTCGTGGTGCCACATCAACCTGCTGGAGCTCTGACTAGTTTGGCTAGTGCTGACTGCTTTTGCTCCTCACATTCGGGGGTCAGGTGGTTCAGGTCCAGACTGACAACACCGTGACCACGTACTACCTCACACAAACAGGGCGGGACGCACTCCCTGCCACTGTGCTAGGAAGCTCTCCATGTGTGGACCCTTGTGTGGAGCCTGAATGCTGATCTCCTAGCCATCCATGTGGCTGGGGCCTCCAACCAGCTGGTGGACACCCTCGGCCAGGTGGGAGAGGCGTCTCACGAGTGGTCTCCCCACCCAGAGATGGTACTCCATTTGTTCCCCAGTGGGGCACCCTCAGGTGGACCAGTTTGTCTCCAGGGAGAACGCAAAGCTAGGGCTGTTTTGTGCCCACCCCCACCCCCCCTTAGCAGGGAATGCTGCAGGGGGATGTCTTCTCGAGGCCCTCGACCCCAGGCCTCTTCTATGCCTTCCCTCCACTTCCCTTGATTCACAAAGTGTTTCTCAAGGCCAGGAGGGACAAGCCACATGTGACCCTGGTGGCTCCAGATTGGCTCTGCCAGTTCTGGTACCCGTGCCTCCCTCCTCCTCAGCCTCAGCAGCAGGCTCCCAAGGCGTCTTCCTCTCCACCCGGACCTGCTCTCCATCAGTCAGGGGAAGGTACTCCATCCGGACCTTCGATCCTTGCACCTGACAGCCTGGTTCCTGAGTGGATAGAGTTCCAGGCTTTGGGTCTCTCTGAAGATGTCCTCACTGTTGTGGAGGCATCTCAGAAGGAGTCGACCATGAAATGCTACGCCTTCAAATGGAAGAGGATCTCCATTTGGTGTCAGGGCAAAGGGTTGGACCCTCTGTCCTGTCCGGTGGCTAGCATGCTTGACTATCTTTGGTCCCACTTCAGTCAGGCCTTCGGTCGATGATCCTCAGGGCGCACATAGCAGCCATCTCTGCTTACTGGGCACAGGCCGGTCAGCAGTTGGTGGCCAAGGAGAACGTGGCCTGGTGCTTTTTCATGGGCCTTGACCACGTTTCCCCTCCAGTGCATGAACCACCACCACCTTGGGATCTTCTGCTGGTTTTGGCAAAGCTCATGAGCAAGCCACTTGAACCTATGCACAGGTGTGAAATGTCTCACTTGTTGTGGAAGACCGCCTTCTTGGTGGCCATCATGTCAGCCAGAAGGATTAGTGAACTCCAGGTGCTTTTGGTGGAGTCTCTTTACCTGGTCTTCCACAGAGACAATGTTGCCCTTCGCCCAAACCTGAAGTTCCTTCCGAAGGTTGTGTCAGATTTTCACCTTAACTAGGTGATTAGTCTCTCAGTGTACTTCATCAGTCACACCTCAGAGGCCGAGCACAGGCTCCATACTCTGGATCTGAGACGAGCGCTCACTTATTACAAAGAGTGCATGGTTGGAGTTCGGGGAGAGGTTCGCCAGCTGTTTGACACCTACGCTGAAGCCGCACCTGGCAGACCGGCAGACAGACTGATGATTGGCAGGTGGATTGTATCCTGCATCGACCTCTGCTATAGATTGGCGGGTAGGGAGCTTCCAGTAGGGCTAAGGGCTCATTCCACCCATCATACCACTGTCTTGGTGTCTGCTTCCAGAAACGTCCTTATCCAGGATATCTGCTAGGCTGCTACCTGGAGGTCAGCACACACCTTCATTTTCCATTACCACATCGACCTTGAGTCACGCCAGGATTCTGGTTTTGGGGCCTCAGTTCTCCAGTCTCTGTTCCCTAAGTAGGGGGTGTGTGCCTTGCCTCCCTCCTCTCGGAGAACTGCTAGGAGTCTGCCAGAAAGTGTGGATAGAACATCATATCCACTTCCCTAAAAAAACAGGTTGATCACCTGTAACAGTAGTTCTAGGAGTGGTATATGATGATCATTCACACAGACCCACCTGACCTCCTCTGGCTTTGGTGCACACAACTACTTGCAGCGGGCAACATCTGGTATCATGGGGCAGAGCCGAGGGAGTTACCACCCGGGTGAGTGGGAGGAGCCAGCTTGAAGACGTTCCAGCTAGTCATAAAGGGAAAGGCAACTGCCAGAAAGTGTGGATGAACATCATACACCACTCCTAGAACTACTGTTACAGGTGAGTAACCTGTTTTTTTTTTTCTTGACTGTCCTAACATGATAGATGTCATATGTAATCTGAATTTAGAGCTATTTGATTCTGTTTATTTTTATTTTATTTTCCCTGCAAGCTGATTGCTGCTGTTCTTCTGTGTGATTTTTCTACTTGATGTTTTTATGAACTGTGCAGCACTTTGAGCCTCCGGGAAAGAGCGCTGTAGAAATAAAATGTCTCTGTCTGTCTGTCCGTCTGTCCGTCCATCCATCTACTTCAGTGTTTACTTTAGGTTTGTTGTGTGACCACAACCTCATGGAATAGAGAAGAGCAGAGGTTATTTAAAATAAAATAAAAAAAATTTAAATCTGGCAGCTACTCTGTTTAAGTAGTGCTTGGTGCACAGAACAGTGTTTGGGGTGGGTGGGTACACACGCTCCCCTCATTATTCTGTGCACCAAGTGCTTAAACAGAGCTATTTGCCAGATATTTTATTTTATTTTAAATATAAACCTCTGCTGTTCTCGGGGGTTGTGGTCACACCCAAACACTCAAGTACTCCCCGACACTGGGCTCTCCCAGGCTGGCACCCCCCACAGTCTCTCACATGACTGACATGGCAAGCCACCATCAAGGCTGTGGTCCAGGTTAAATGCTGTAAACTAGTAAAGTCCATGAGAAGGTTGATAATGGGGCTGGTGGGTGCTGACAGGCAGACCCAGGATGAGAAAAAAGTTGGTGAACAAACAAAAAACGTGTGGGATGGAGTGCTGGTGAAAAGCTGGGCTGCCTCATCAAGGCCTTCTCCCATTGGTTCAGTGTAATACGTAAATAAATATAAACAGTTTGTTTATAATGATTTTATTGATATACTGTATATAGTGAAGCCAAATCCATACTTAAGTATGTGTGTGTGTACATACAGGAAAATGTACAGGAATTGTATCCCAGTTTTACAGGCAGAATACAGGAAAAAAGAGGATGCACTATAGGAAAGTACTCTGACCGATCTGGGAGCACTGGAGGCAGTGCATGGGGCAAGTGGTGGAGGGCAGTGACTACAGTGATGCATGAAGGGGGCAGGTGAACAGTGTCTCGGACAGCACTGACACTAGCTGGGTGTTATTGCGACTCTATAGGTATGCATTCGCTGTACATCTGCAACAACAATAAGTCTTAGGCAGCAGGTAAGGGTATGCCCTACCAAGAACAAAGGACTTTTTTTTTTTTTGTTTAACGATCTCTTTCGCCATGCAGGGAAAAAAGGGTTTGAAAACAGAAGTCTGCCCCCCCCCCCCCAAACACTCCAAGGAGATCTTGCATACACGTATTCCATCTGCCTTTGGTCAGCTCTGAGCTCTCCTTCAGGCTCGTGACTCTGCTTGGACCTTCCATAAGTCTTCTGGTTCCCACAAGGACTGGTTGAGGTATCATCAATTGCGTAATGCCTGAACAAAGTCTCTGAGAGGCAAAAATCAACAATTTTACCTCAAATGTTAGTCGCTCCGCTTTTGCCCCCCCCCCTCAAATACACACACACATATCCACAATTACACTCAAACTCTGCAGCCTCCTTGGTAGTCTGTGAGCCCTCAGAGTGTTATGGCACTTTCAACACTCAGTTCACCTCCTGTGCCCTCCCTACTCCTCCCTCTCAGACTTCCTTATCTGCTGCTGCTGCGCCCTCCTTCTTCCCTTCTTTGTTACTTTCTCTCCAGTTTTGGCTTCTGATGTCATGTCTGCTCTTTTTGCTGTTAAGAGGAACAGTCTGCACAAAGGGTCCCACACACAAGTGAGGGGCTGGTCCCAGTGTGCACTTCGTGTGCAAAAACATTTTGGTCTACTTACTGTGTACTATAGTATAGTAGATTTCAGGTAAATTTTGCATAGTTGTAGGCTGACATCTTCTGTATCTAGCTATCCAGAATCCCCTGCAGCTGACAACACAGCAGTAGGAGATTCAGTAGCCTGCAGTGCATATAATCACCAATCAGATGTTTT
The DNA here is from genome assembly GCA_016271365.2 of Neoceratodus forsteri. Classification (NCBI taxonomy): domain Eukaryota; kingdom Metazoa; phylum Chordata; order Ceratodontiformes; family Ceratodontidae; genus Neoceratodus; species Neoceratodus forsteri. The sequence goes on along the minus strand of CM057458.1, from coordinate 649,470,194 downwards.
CCAGGGGCCAAGTACAGTCTTTTGTGACTGTACATAGCCCAGGGAGGACAGCAGGACCAGCAAACAAAAGATCGGAGCTCATGCACTACTGGCTGTTGAATCTCTCACTGCTGCCTACTGCGCTGATGTCAGCTGCAGGGGATTCTGGGATTTGTAGTAACAGAAAATAGCCTAGAATTAAGCAAAATTAGTCCCATACAATCTATTAAACACAGTAAACAGTAAGTAAATGTAAACCAAAATGTTCTTGTACACAAAATGTGCATTGGGACCAGCCCGTTACTTGAATGTGGAGCCCTTGGCAGTGACTGTTCCCTTTAATCCTTCCAAAGGCATCTGTCCTGATGATCTTGATCATAGACTTCTTTACCTCTCCTCTCCTGCCAGTACTGCCCACTTTCTGTACCACTAAATCTCTCCTATCAGCATTGTTCTGTTCCTGCTTGCTGGAAAAAGGCAAGAGTTCTTCCCCTCCACAAACATGGTGACACCTGCGCCCCTGGAAATGGTCACCCTGTTTCCCTCCTCCCCTCACTGGCTCAACCCTAGGAAAAACTTTTTCTTTCAAGACTCTGTCTTTACTCTTCCTCCTTCCTCTCTCTCTTTTCCAGTCTGGCTTTTGGAAATTCCATTCTACAGTGTCCTCCCTCCTGCATCATTGTCCTCCCTCCTGATTGTCACTGACTTTATCCTAATGGAAATGGATACTGTCATGTATTGCCCACTGTCTGGATACTGTCCTGTATTGGCCGCTATCTTTATTGACCTGGCTAAGGTATTTCATTCTGTTGCCCATCCTCTCCTCCTTGATAAATTGGGGTATGCTGGGCTCTCAGCATAAGCAGTGGACTGGTTCTGTTCCCACCTGTCAGGTCATAGCCAGTCTGTCCAGGTCAAGGCTCGTTCCCCATAATCTCTAGATTGCCACAAGGCTCAATTGTGGGATGATTCTCTTCTCTTTTTTTCTGAATGATCTTCCCTCAGCCTGCGTGTCCGCTAATATACATAATGTTCGCTAATGACATGGTTCTTTATGCTTCCAGAACCTCCATTTCCCAGTTGGAACAGGCCCTACAGCTTGACTTTGATACTGTCCAGTACTGGTTCTGCACCAACCAGCACTCATTGAACACACACAGACACACTTGGTTCCCATGCAGAAACACAGAATTTGATAGCAGGAGGAGACTGAAGGTCTATTGCATTTGCCCTTACTATATTACCTTATCCCATTAACCTGTTGTACTGGTGGTCTGTTACCCTGTTCATCCACTCCCGCACCACACAAACCCATGTTACCCACCCCCCTTGGGAACTAGGAGTCTCCATGCCCTGCTCAAACTGTGTTTAAACTCATTAAGGGTAGCTGTCCTTATCATTTCCACCAGCAGTCTGTTCCATGGTTCCACCACCATCTCAGTAAAGTAGAACTCGCGTTTCTCTTGAAACTGCCCCTCACCAGCCTCTGGTCATGTCCCCCAAGGACTGCATCCCTATTTCTTACAAATAGGTCCTTGCTGTTCACTTTGGTTTTGGCCCTGAGAAGCGTCTGTGTTTCAGTCATGCACCTTTGCAAATTGTAGCCAGGGATGGAGACTTCAGAGTTGGCAGTATGTGGGGACAGCCAGCTCTCAGTCAAAGCAAGGACATCTGTCTGGTTAAGGGCTACCCAAGCCTCAAGCTGAGTTAGTTTAGCGAGGAGGCTGCAGATGTTCAAGGACATGATCTTTAGTTGCCCTCCTCCAGTCATAGTCTGAGAGTTATGTTCTGGTATGGGGCCAGGGTTAGGGTGGATGTTCCCAGAGAGCAACAGTAGAATCAGGATAAGTTTTGTGCACAATTTCAGGAAGAGTAACTTTCCTTTTGGCAGTGTCTGAGTCTGGAGGCCTGGATTGGTGGGTTAAGGCCCTATTGTGACGTGGAGTAAATACATTTTTGCTCTCAGTTAATGTTTAAATCTGCTGTTCCTCCGGTCCATATATTTTTTTTTTCTAATCTGAGGGATAGTGCACAGCGCTCGGAGCTCCAAGTCTGCTCACGGGCTCTGCTAGCCCAGAGTTGGTAATGCCCCTGACTGCTCCCTGGACACTAAACCCTCTGGAGCCTACAGGTCTGCTGCATCTAAACTTCAGTTGTAACTCCCATGGGGAATAGCTGTTCGTCCTCAGCCATCCTGCTCTGGCTATGGAGTGAGCTATATTATTTCAGGGCGGAAGCTCATTAAGTGTGCTTCCTGAACCTGCTTTTTCACTATTTTTAAAATCGAGCAGCAGATCATTTTACAGTCCTCCTACCTGGCCTCCTAAAGGCCTGCCTCTCAATTTCTTAATATATCGTCTTGCAGGAGCCTGCTAAATTAACTGGAGCTAGCTCAGACCGCAGCCAGATTCCCCTCAGAATTAAGAGCAGCCAGAGCCTTTATGCAAGTGTGTACCCTGTGTGATTTTTCAGCCCAGCCGCCAACTCCCACCCCCTGTCCTGTATTAAATACACCTTTTAGACCCACCCCTCCTTACATTCAGACCTGTACTCCACCTCTTAAAGGGGTAAGCACCCTGAACCTCCTGCATTAAGGCTGTGGCTCTCTCATTCTCCCTTAGTTCCTGGCTTCCCAACTAACACTCCCCTTCAGCAGACAGTCACTAACTGTTTCTTAACAAGGAATAATCTTTCTTCTCCCTACACTCTGGTCTGCCACATATTAGGACTGAATACATAGCAGGTTAGGACTGAAAGCAGTGAGTGGAAGGCTCCTTCTGTGTACTATACACACACCTAAGGAAAGCGAATATGAGCCTGCACTCCTTGCAAGGTGGCGTTCCCCTCCAGCTGCTCCTACTATGGATCCTCACCTGGGAACCAAGACATCGTGCACAAGCAGCACCTGACATGCACCTAGACTACGCTATCCCACTATGCATAAAAGCTACCCAATGAGAGACCAGCAGTAACTCACCATCCCTAATAGACACTGGGCCACCTCCCACTTGGATACTGGACTCGGGGATCACTTTACCACCCTTATGGCTTTTTACTGGCCTCTGCGTTATCTTAAAGGATGTACTTCTGACTTTTAAAATAAATAAATAAAAGTAAAAATAAAATAGACTGGTCGCTAGACAATATATTAAGAAATTGAGAGGCAGGCTCCAGTAGGAGGACTTTAGAATGATCTTCTGCCTGATTTTCAAAATAATAAAAAAACAGGCTCAGGAAGCACACACAACACTGAGCTGCTGCCCTGAAATAATATAGGTCACTCCATAGTCAGAGCAGGAAGGCTAACCCTTCCCATCCAGTATTCTGTGCATGAATTCCATCTCTCAAGTTCATTACCTTGCCCTTCTTCCTAGATACCGTCCCCTATGTCAGTTGTGAACTTATTAAATAAGGTAGGTCACAGGACCGATCCCTGCGGCACTCCGCTCATCACCTCACTGTCTCCCGATTTAGCCCCATTCACCACTATCCTCTCTTGCCTTACCCCGAGCCAGTTTCCTACCCACCAAACTAAACCCCGCTCTATTCTCAAGTCCTCCAACTTTTTCAGCAGTCTCCTGTGTGTTGTCAAGTCAAAGAACCTTGCTGAAATCAGAGTAGAGAAAATCTACCACCTGTCCTCTGTCAGTCACCTTGGACACCTAACCAAAAAACAGCTTGGTTTGGAATGACCTCCCTGACACAAACCCATACTGCTGCTGCTTAGAGCCCTTGGGGTCCTTTTGGGAAGATGTCAGGGAGTCCAAGGTGGCGCTGGGGTGGGTAAGGGAGGAGGGAGAGAGGTAAGATGCCTACCCAGCACCTCAGCTTGGAGGGATAGGAGTCTAATCCTGAGGATTGCAGGGGCAACAGCACAGGAGGGGGAGCTAGACGTCATTGTCCACCCGGGGACAAATCACCTGGCAGATTGAGGTTGGGGCAGTGGAGAGGGAGTTCACGGAGTTGGGGAGAGGTCTTAGACAGGTGGCATGCACGGTAACCTTCTTGGAAGTGCTATCTGTCTGTGGCATGGGAGATGCTAGGATGCTCTGCACCAGGAGATTCAACAAATGACTGAAGAACTTGTGCAGAGTTGAGAGTTTGGGCTTCATTGGGGACTGGGGGCCCACCTGGAGAGATCACCGGACTTATACATGAGGATAGTCTCACACCTGTCCGGGGGGGTGGCAAGGATCCTGAATGAAAGGTTTGAATGTTTCATTGGCAGACATTTAAACTAGCCAAGGGGGCAGGTGGAATTAAGCAGGAAAAACTCAACTGCCACACACACGTCAAGATAGACAGACAAGAAGATACTAAGTACAAGGAAATGCAGAGGACTGAAATGGGGTAATGTCAGGGGAGACACAAGGGGAAGGGATGGAATCCAAACAAAAAGGGTTGAAGCCATCAAAACATGGAGGGCCATGTGTAAATATGCCCACAGCCTAGGTAACAAGATCCCTGACCTAGTGGCAGTGATGACAGAGGGAGACCTAGATATTGTGGCAGTCACTGAAACATGGTATACAGAAAGCTATGACTGGGATGCTAATATACCTGGGTACACAGTCTTCAGGAAAGATAAGGAGGGCAAAACGGGAGAAAGGGTAGCGCTCTACGTCAAGGAAGGGATCAAGGTGACTGAGATAAAGGGAAAGCAGGGAGGAGAGGAGGAACTGTGGGTCACACTGGGGTCAGGAAATTGCACTACTATCCGCACAAGGGTCATCTACAGACCTCCCACGCAAGGGGAGGAAACGGATAGGGTAGTGCTAGATAACATCCTTAAAACTGCAAGTGTTGTTGACAGGGGCCCTAAATATGCCTAATGTTAACTGGAGTACCTATGCTGCAGTCACATCCAGGAGCAAAGTAATTCTGGATGCCCTGCAAGGGGCATGCCTCACGCAACTTGTGGGGGGCAATGTTGGATCTGGTGCTCACAAATGGAGACAGAATAATGATTGTATCGGTGGGCAGCCATCTGAGGTCCAGCGACCACCATACAATATGGTTCAGGGTTACTAAAATGGGTGAATGCCTTAAGAAAACACTGGCACAGGGTGAGGGAGGGGGAGTAGAGATGGTGAGAGAACCTCAAGAGAGCCATAACAGAGCCAACAAGCCTTTTTGTGAAGCTAGTGAACAAAGTCAGAAGAAAAAAGGAAAACATGGTTTTCAAAAGAAGTGGCAGGGAAGGTTAGAGAGAGAAAAAAGGCATTCAGGAAATACAAGGAAACGTAAAGGGAGGAACACAAGGAACTGTCGGGCAAAGCAGAGGGAGGCGGGTAAAGCAGTCAGAAGTGCAAAGGCAGAAACAGAGAAAAGAATAGCCCAGACAGTGAAGGAGGGGGACAAAATATCCTTCACGTACATAAGGGGAAAGAAAGGCCAAGGGAGGGATATGAGGCTTAGTAAAGGAGGGAAGGAGGGAGTGGATGGAGGTAGACCTGGAGAAGACTGAGATACTGAACGAATACTTTTGCTCAGTACTGACAAAAGAAGGGGAGGGGAGGGGGATGGACCAATATTAGCAAGTAGACACACACAGGATAGAGGGGTGGACACCAGTCCATTCACAGAGGAGAGGAACACTTGAAACTGAAGGTGGACAAGGCAATTGGGCTGGACAGGATACATCCCGGAATACAAAAAGAGCTCAGAGAGGTGATACTGTCACCACTGACAGCCCTATTCAACAAATTGTTGGAGAAGGGAGTAGTACCGGAGGACTGGAGGAGGGCGAACATGATACCTCTTCACAAGAGTGGGGAGCAAGGTAGAAGCAGGAAATTATAAACCGGTCAGTTTGACCTCAGTGGTGGGAAAGATGATGGAATCGCTGTTAAAGGAAAGGATTGTAGAATATCTAGAAGTCAGCGGGGCATAGGACCCAAGGCAACATGGATTCACAACAGGAACATCATGTCAAACGAATCTTACAGATTTCTTTGATTGGGTGACGAGGGTAGTAGATCAGGATGGGGCGGTGCAGCTGGCCTGTCTAGATTTTAACAAGGCATTTGACATAGTCCCACACAAGAGGTAGTAAACAAGTTGAGCAATCTGGGAGTAGGTCCCAAGGTGGTAAACTGGGCTAGAAATTGGCTTAGCAACAAGACTCTGAGGGTGGTGGTAAATGGAGTTCAATCTGAAGAACGGGGTAACCAGCGGGGTGCCACAGGGTTCAGTGCTGGGGCCTTTCCTCTTTAATTCCAACATACAAAACTGCCAGCAGGAAAAGGCAATTTGGTCTGTCGAGTCTGTTCGATTTTTGCAGCTAGCACCCCTACTCTGCAGCTGCCCCTCCCATTTGCCCTATCCCAGCCCCTCTTGAAGCATCCCACTGTTTTACAGGCCACCACCTGTGCTGGTAGTGCATTCCACTCTGCTACCACCCTTTCAGTAAAGAAACGCCCCCTCATCTCCTTCCTAAACCTTCCACCCTCCAGTCTCCTGTCATGACCCCTGGGTTTCTCTCCTCACCCTTCCCTTGAACAGTCCCTCCATGCCTGTCCTGTTTATTCCTCTCATGTACTTTAAGGTCTCAGGAGGGCAACTAAAATGGTGCAGGGTCTGCACCGGAAGACATATGAAGAGAGACTAAAGGAGCTTAATATGTATAGCCTCAAGGAAAGGAAGGAGAGAGGGGACATGATAGAAACTTTCAAGTACCTCAAGGGAATCAACAAAGTCCAACAGGGTAGCATCTTTCAAAAAGGGTGTACAAGAACAAGGGGCACAATTTGAAAGATGAGGGGGGCGGCTCAGAGGTAATGTAAGGAAGTATTTTTCACAGAGAGGTTGTGGATGCATGGAACAGCCTTCCAGAGGAGGTTGTAGAGTCAAAAACAGTGGTTGAATTCAAGCATGCATGGGACAGTCATAAGGCAATTCTAGGGGGTTGGGGTAGAAAGAAGTAGGCTGCTGGATAACTAGGATCTGCAGCTTATCCATTAGGTAGGGAAATGGGCAGACGGGGTGGGCCAATCTGTCCTTATCTGCCATCAAATTCAAATTCTCTGTTTCATATCCCCCATCTTCATAATGTCATTAATGTCTTCATAAGTGACATTGCGGATGGACTCTAAGGAAAAGGTATGCCTCTTTGTGGATGACACCAAGATCTGCAATAGGGTTGACACTCCGGGGGCAAATGAGGAGAGACTTGGGAAAGTTGGAGGAGTAGTCAAGAGTGTGTCAGCCTGGATTCAGTGCCAAGAAGTGCAAAATCACACATTTCGGGAACAAAAACCCAGGGGAGGAAAACACATTTCTAGGATCGTGGATATGTTGTTCATCCACACTTATTGGCATGTCCCTTTCCCTTTAAATCTTGATGGAAGTCTTCAAGCTGGCTCGTCCCACCCACCCGGGTGGTATATACCTCGGCTCCGCCCCATGACGCCAGGTCTTCCTTTCCTCTGGAAGATGCAGGTTGCCTCCCTCGTGCTCACGCATTTCGTAGGCCCTGGCTTTCAAACCCTTGGTTTTACTGAAACTAAAACTCGTTCGAGTTAGTGATCGCGCCTTTGCATCTTCGATCATGGAAGAGAAAGCTTCTCCGGGATTTTGCCGGTGTCTTTGCGGCCAGAAGATGTCGCACACCGATCCCCATCTCACATGCGTCTACTGCCTAAGTGTCAGCCATGACACCTCATCTTGCAGCTTTTGCCTTGCCTTCCATCCCAACATCCTGGAAGACCACTTGGCGCACTTGAAGTTGGTCAGACCGTAGAAAAGGAACACTCCGGTGAAGTCTAAGGAAGCTAGGTGGGTGGTTTCTGTGGCCACTGGCTCTGTCGAACAGCTGGAATGAATGAAGGCATTCGAAGAAGCCGCCAGCGCATTGGCTAATTGAAGCTTCTTCGTTCCTCTCAACCTGGGCTCCATCTTCACAGGTTCCTTTAAAGGAGTTGTGCCAGTCTCTCCCCACCCGGGGTGAGGCGCCTGCAGGCTCGCACTTCTCCCACTCTTGGAAGAGAGAAAAGGAATCTGGCCTGTCTTCGTTTTGATGAAGGCACTCTTGGGACCGAGAAAGGTCTCAGTCTCAGGAGCATGCGGTCTCAACCTTGGTTGAGATTGCTTCCTCGGCCACAGGCTTCATGGACCTTCCGCCTGGCCAGTCGACCGAGGAAGGGGGCTGATGAAGTCAGGATCATTCTCCACCCAATCGACCCTCTGTCGCCAGCCATGGCCGATGACTCTTCGGAAAGACTCCGGTCTTGGTGTCCCCATCGAGGTCCCAGTTCCGGACCCCTGGGTTTCACCAATCCCTCCGGTGTCTCTCGAGCAGCCGAGTCGGCCCTCCCAATCTAGGTAGAGGTCCAGAACCCCCTCAGTTGAAAGGCCAAGGAGGAGCCATAAGCGCTCCAATAAGAAACAACGCCACAGGTCGTGCTCGTCCTCGGATGAGGAGAGGCTCCAACAGAAACTCAGGCGCTACAAGGACCTTATGTGGCAACAGCTGATTTTGACTGGGCAGAAGCAGGCTCCGCCACCTACCCCGGCCATTTCTTGGCTTTTGCCTCCTAGGCCGAAGCCAACCCCTTCAGAAACCGAAGCCCTTGGTTCCCCCACCTGCGGGGCCGGCCCATCCTCCGGTTCGGTCTTTGCCGGTCTCCCCACGGGTGGTGGTGGAGCCGCCGCCTAAGCAGCCTGTGAGAGGGGCTCCTTCCAAAGAGGACCAACCAGATACCGGGCTTCCCCGACATCTGTCGGTCACGGTCACCCCGGACAGCCCTCAGTGGGTCGAGGGTGATTTGGGCTGCAGGCCGCTGTACTCCGACTTTTCGGACTCTGATGTCACTGGGCTCCACTCTCATCCCAGGATGATGAGTCGTCCTTTGGCACAGGGATGGAGGAAGGTCCTTCCTCCTTTCAAGGGATCCTCCGTCTCATCTCTGATTCTACAGGGATGCCCCTGGAACCCATCCAGAAAAAGGCGGAGTACCCTCTCATGGACATCCTCAAGAGAGGGGATACCCTGACGGAGGCCTTTCCTGTGGCCGAGGCCATTGTTGGTCCGGCACTCGAACTATAGCAGCGCCCTGCCTCATGTCCAGCACCTTCTGCCCACATGGCCCGCAAGTAGATAGTGCCCATGGGGTCCCTTGCGGGGTTCACAGAGCACCCTTCGGCCAAGAGCCTGGTGACCGCCTCTGTGTTCAAGCATACTGACAGTTCTGCCAACACTGACCAACACCCTCCTCCCCGATAAGGAGTCCAAACTTTTGGCCATTTGGCGCGGAAAGTTTATGTGGCTTCCTCCTTGGGCCTTCGTCAGACCAGTTTGGCCGTCATCATGGCACACTTCTCTCATGCCCTTCTTGGATCATTAGATGAAGTCCTCCCACATCTCCCCGCCGACATGCAGACCACGGTTAAGCAAGTCCGGGATCAGGGCCATGCTGTTGCCAAACAGCAGCTCCAGACGGCTTTGGACATTGGAGATTCTTGTGCCCACTCGATGGCCGTCCCAGTTGCCTCTCACCGCAGGGCTTGGCTGAGGCTCTCCTCCTTCCCGGTGGATATCCAGCACAAGTTAACTGATGTGCCTTTCCTTGGGACTGACTTGTTTGGCCCAGGAGTGGCTGGTCACCTACAGCACATAGAGCAGTCCAGTGCCACCTTGGACGCCACTTCTGCCAAGAATTCTTTGGCAAGAACCAGCAGAAGAAAAAGAAGAAGCCTTTTTGGCACTCTTCCCCTGCGGTTCAGCAGTTCTCCTACCAGGGAGGACAGCAGCAGGCTCAAGCTTGGCTCCCTTGGACCAAGACTGCCGAGGCTCAGGTCCTGGAATCTCCTCCTCCTCCAAGCCTGCTTAGTGATGGGGTGGGGTTGCCACCCCTATTCCCATCACACCAGTTCTGGGTCTTCCTGTGGGGGGCCGGCTCCGCCACTTCCTTTCTGCCTGGTCCGCTATCACTACGGCCAGGGACTGCTTCTAGTATTCGAGCAGTATCCTCCCAGCCGAGCCTGCGCCCCTCGGGAAGAACGGATTTCTGCATGAACCCAGTTGGCTCTTCGAGACGACATCGCTCAGCTCCTCCTCAAGGAGGCAGTAGCTCTCATGGTGGATCCATCTGCAGACCCAGGCTTTGTCTCCAGGTACTTCTTGGTGCCCAAGCGGACGGGGGCTGTTGCCCCATTCTATATCTCAACGACCTGAATCAATATCTCGGGTCACACACCTTTCGGGTGGTCACTCTGTCCCAGATCATACCATCCTTGGAGCGAAGCATGTGGTTCTGTTCACTGGATCTGCAGGACATGTTCTTTCATGTCCCAATCCGTCCGTCCCATCAGCGGTTCCTCCACTTCAGGGTCAAAGGGACCCTGTACGAGTTCCAAGCCATGCCGTTCGGCCTGTCATCAGCCCCACGGGTCTTTACCAAATGCATTGCAGTGGTGGCGGCCCATGTCCGGCGTCGGGGGTCAGAATATACCCCTACCTCGACGATTGGCTCCTGGCAGGTTCCACCCAACAGGAGGTGGAGAGGTCCAGGGATCTGGCCCTCCGGACCTGCTCCCAACTCAGCCTCCTGATCAACGATGCCAAGTCGGAACTCGTGCCTTCCCAAGTGATGGGCTTCATCGGGGCAGAGATCGACTCTTGTCAAGCCAGAGCTCGGCTCCTGGCGGACAGGGTGGAGGTTCTCTCCTCCTTTGCCCAATCATTTCTGGTTGGGCACTTGCACCCTGCCTGGGACTTTCTGTGCCTTCTGGGTTACATGGCAGCATGCACCTCAGTGGTCCGTTGGACTGGTTGCACATGCGTCCCCTCCAGTGGGAGATGGCCGCCGAGTGGACTCAGTGATACGGTCATTTCTATCTGCTGATCACTGTAACCCAGAAGATGTGGGACGCTGTCCAATGGTGGACTGCCCTAGACCGGTTACAGGAAGGGATCCTGTTTGTTCGCCCTGGGCTGATGGTCGTCCTTTTGACCAATGCCGCTCTCATGGGCTGCGGAGCCCACATGGGGGACAATAGGGCCCACAGGTTCTGGACCCCGAGGAGTCCCGATGCCACATCAACCTGTTGGAGCTCAGAGCAGTCAGACTGGCACTGTCAGCTTTCGCTCCTCAGCTCCAGGGTCAAGTGGTTCAAGTCCAGATGGACAATACCATGACCATGTACTACCTCAACAAACAGGGCGGCATGCACTCACATCTGCTATGCAAGGAGGCGCTCCGCATCTGGACCCTCGTAGGCCAATTGGAGGCTGATCTCCTAGCCTTCCATGTGGCAGGAGTCTCTAACTAGCTGGCGGATGCTCTCAGTCACTTGGACCAGACATCCCACGAGTGGCCTCTCCATCCAGAGGTAGCATACAGCCAGTTCTCCTTGTGGGGCAAACCGATGGTGGACCTGTTTGCCTCCAGGGAAAACAACAAGCTGAGGCTGTTTCATGCCCACCCCCCTCAGCAGGGCTCACTGCAGGGGGAATGCCTTCTCGAGGCCGTAGACCCCAGGTCTCCTCTATGCCTTCCCTCCATTTCCCTTGATCCACAAGATGTTACTCAAGGTGAGGAGGGACAAGGCGAAGGTGATTCTCTTAGCCCCAGACTGGCCATGCCAATTCTGGTATCCAGATCTCCTCAGCCTCAGCTGCAGGCCCCAGGAGTGGCTTTGTACACGCCCAGACCTGTATCTCCGAACCAGGAGAAGGTCTTCCATCCGGACCTTCAATCCCTGCACCTCACAGCCTGGTACCTGAGTGGCTAGAGTTCCAGGCTTTGGGTCTTTCCAAAGATGTCTACACCGTGGCAGAGGCACCTAGAAAGGAATTGACCAGGAAATGTTACGCCTTCAAATGGAAAAGATTTTCCATTTGGTGTCAGGGTAAGGGTCTGGACCCCTTATCCTGTTCTGTGGCTAACATTCTTGACTACCTTTGGTCTCTCTCCAAAAGGGGTCTGCAGTCATCGACCTGTGGGGGCACCTGGCAGCCATTTCTGCTTACCGGGCGCAGGCCGGTTGTAGCTGATGGCGCAGGAGACGTGTGTCGGCGCTTTCAAAGGCCTGGATTACATATCCCCTCCGGTGTGTGAACCTCCACCTCCGTGGGATCTACTACTGGTATTGGCAAAGCTCATGGGCAAGCCATTTGAACCAGTGCACAAGTGTGAGCTGTCACACTTGTTGTGGAAGACAGCCTTCCTGGTGGCTATCATGTCAGCCAGAAGGACAGGCGAGCTCCAGGCACTTTCGGTGGACTCCACTTATCTGGTCTTTCACAGGGACAAAGTTGTCCTGCGCCCCCACCTGAAATCCCTTCCGAAGGTGGTGTCAGAGTTTCACCTTAACCAGATGTTGACTTTGCCGGTATACTACCCTAACTTCACCTCTGAGGCCGAGTACAGGCTCCATACTTTGGACCCGGGACGTGCTGTCTCCTATTATAAGGAGAGGACGATGGAAATTCATGGAGAGGTTCGCCAGCTGTTTTTCACCTACGCTGAAGTGGCTTCTGGCAGACCTGCAGCCAAATGGACCATTGCAAGGTGGATTACGTCATGCACAGGTCTGTGCTATGAGCTGGCGGGCAAGGAGCCTCCCAGAGGGATAAGAACTCATTCTACCCGCCATACTGCTGCATTGGTGACTGCACCCAGGGACATCCCTATCCAGGAAATCTGTCCGGCTGCTACCTGGAAGTCAGCAAACACCTTCATTACCCACTACCACATCGACCTTGAGTCACGCCGGGATGCTGGTTTTGGGGCTTCGGTTCTCCAGTCTTTATTTCCCAAGTAGGGGTTGTGCACCTTGCCTCTCTCCTCCCGGAGAACTGCTTGGAGTCTGCCAAGAAGTTTGGATGAACAACATATCCACGCTCCTAGAAGAACAGGTTACTCACCTGTAACAGCAGTTCTTGGAGTGGTATATGTTGTTCATCCACACGTACCCACCTGACCTCCCCAGCTTTAGGCGCACAACCTTGCTTCCAGCGGGCTAAGATCTGGCATAATGGAGAGGAGCTGAGGTATTTACCACCCGGGTGGGTGGGAGGAGCCAGCTTGAAGACTTTCCGGCAAGATTTAAAGGGGAAAGGGACATGCCAAGAAGTGTGGATGAACAACATATTCCACTCATAGAGCTACTGTTACAGGTGAGTAACCCATTTTTCCTGAATCTAGGTCACCAGCAGTGCGAGCAGTGGCACTACCACTGCGTCAGATGACCATTTTGTCATTGACTGATATGCTGGTGCACGTCCATGTGAATCACTGGAGAATAGAATTTTATTGCTGTTGTGATTACACTATAGTTGCTTCAAACAAGCTATTGCAAAACAAAACTGCAGGCATTTACTCAGAAACCAGCACCCTCACATATTCTAGTGGATGGTACCCTAACCCAGGACTCCACTGCCATATCCAGTGCCCTTAATACCACCTTCTCAGACCTCAGTCACATCCTCCCACTTAACTTCTTTGACCCAATTTCCAGTGCCCCCCTAGACAACTCTGCTGCCGCAGCACCCCCTCCCTTCCAGCTGAGAACCATCTCATGCAATGAAGCTAAACGCCACCTCACCAAAGCCTTGATGAATGCATGCTATAGCAGTGACCCTACTGACCTCAAAATACTCGGACTAACCCTGGATGAAACCCTCCCACATCTAACAAAAATTCTTAACTGGTCGCTACACCTCAGCCGTTTCCCCACGCCATGGAAAAGAGCTATTATTACCCCTATACTGAAAAGTGGGGATCCTACCTCCTGTAGCAATTGCCGACTCATCCTGAACCCCTCTCCCCCCCCCAAGAGCTCTCTGTAAATTGTGTCGGACCAGCTCACCAACTACTTAACCAATTACTGGCTGCTCTGCCATGAACAACACAGGTTCCGAAGGAGGCACAGCACCACCACAGCCCTCCTGGAATTTACCTCATACATTCACGAGGCCCTGGAGCAGGGGTCCATAGCAGGAGCAATATAAGTCGACTTGACCAAAGCCTTCGATACCGTCAGTCACACACTTCTGCTCCACTCCCTTCCCTCCCTACATTTCTCCCCTGAGGACACATCCTGGTTCAAGGACTATCTCTCTGGCCGGATGCAACAGGTTAAAATCAATGCCACCCTTCCCTCCGAAAGATCAGTCCAATCGGGTGTCCCCCAAGGGTCCATTCTCGGCCCATTGCTCTTCATCCTCTTCCTGAACTCCCTCCCTCAGTCTTGCAAGGGGAAGCTCTTGCTCTATGCGGACGATGCAGTACTGCTCTGGAAACACCCCAATCCTAACTTCCTTCAATCAGCCTTACAAAGCTTTTTTAGTGAAATTGAATCCTGGTTTTCCGAGCACCGCCTAGTACTCAACTACAGCAAGATGAAATCAATGATCTTTGCCCACCGCCAAAGCCCACTCAGCAGTGCCCCGCTACTCATTTCGAACTCCCAGGGCCTCACTCACTCTTGAACAGGTCTCTAGTTTCAAATAACCGGGTGTCACTCTGGACATCTCCCTCACCTACCACACACACACATCCAACACCTCTCATCCACTGTAAACACCAGATTGGGGATACTATACAGACACAAGCATGTTGGCGGCCTCCATGCCTACTGTCCCACTGGCTCGTCTCCACATGAGGATCACTCAGGAGACCCTACGGTCTCATTGGGATCAGTCTCTGGACGACCTGGAACACGAGATCCTGGTGTCAGACCCAATGGTCAGGGACTTGTAGTGGTGGGTGGCTACAGAACACCTCAATCAGGGGACCCCATTCTGTACCACCCCACCCACCCAAACCCTGATGACAGATGCATCAGGGACAGGCTGGGGTGCCCATCTCGGGTCTCACCGGACTCGGGGCAACTGGTCTCAGTTCAAATAAAGACTTAATATAAACGTCCTCGAGCTGAGAGCAGTCCTCTGTGCTCTCCAGGCTCTCTTCCCAGTTCTTCTTCCCTGTCACCTCCTCGTACAATCAGACAATATGTGTGTCATCTGGTACCTCAACAAATGGGGGAACTTGTTCCTATCCCTTCTGCAGGGAAGCAGTGAGAGTCTGATACTGGGCATCTCAGCACAGCCTCCATCTGACTGCTGTCCACGTGCCAGGGATGGAGAACACTCTCACGGATGCCTTAAGTCGCTCGTCAGCCAAGTCTCATGAGTGGGAACTCAACCAGGTTGTGCTAAATGACGTCTTCCAGCTCTGGGAGACTCCTCAAATGGATCTCTTCGCCTCCCCTGACAACGCCAAACTTCCCGTCTTTTGCTCGCTCACTCCAGGGCAAGCTGTTTTTTGTCAGGACGTGCTGTCTCTATGCTGGAAGGACAAATTCATTTATGTCTTCCCACCGATCCCTTTGATCCCGAGAGTGCTTAACAATCTATGGTCAGAAGGAGCGTGAATGATCCTCATCGCTCCTTTTTGGCCAAGGCAAGCCTGGTTCTCTTCTGCAACAGTTTTCTGAGGAACCTCCTCTTCCTCTACCACTATCGCAGCACTTACTGACCCAAGAGCAGGGACTCTGGTCCATCCAGGCCTCAAGTCTCTTCACCTTCACGTGTGGTTCCTTCAGACGTAGTTAAAGCTCATTTCGGAGTTTCCCCTCTGGTAGCAGATATCCTGGTGGAGGCCAGAAAACCTTCCACCAGGTCCACCTATGCCATGAAGTGGAAATGCTTCACTATTTGGGCTGGATCCAAGGATCTGCCCTGCCAATAAGGTATTAGACACCTGAGACATCTCTATGACTTGGACCTCAGTTACTCTTCTGTGAAGGTCCGTATGGCAGCTGTTTCGGCTTACCACATCCCCTTCGGAGATGGGACTTTTGCCCAACTAGAAGTCTCCAAGACTTTCTTGAAAGGAGTCCTTCATTTAAGGCCCCCAATTCACAATCCTGCTTCCCCTTGGGACTTGAACTTTGTCCTGGAAAAGATCACACTGCCTCCTTTCGAACCGGCAGCTGAGGCAGAGTTGAAGTTTCTTTCTTGGAAGACACTTTTCCTGGTGGCCATTACCTCTGCTCGGAGGATTTCTGAGCTGCAAGCCCTAATGTGCAAAGTACCATACCTGATTTTTCACAAGGAAAGGGTGGCCATGCATACCAATCCCAAGTTTCTTCCGAAAGTGGTGGCTGAATCGACTTTCAGTCAGTCATGCTCCTGGCCTTTTACTCGGAGCACTCCAATCATGGAGAGTACCTTCTGCATACATTAGATGTACACAGAATTCTGAAATACTACACTAACAGAACTAAGAATCTCAGAAAAACAGATGAGCTCTTTGTTTCTTTCGCTCACAAAAGAGGAGGCAGCCCTTTTTCTAAACAGTGCCTCTCTAAGTGGTTAGCGAATTGTATCACTTTCAGTTAGAAGTATCACAAAACCCTACTGGGTCAAGTCAGAGGTCACATCACCAGAGGTGTTGCTGCCTCTACCGCTTGTTTCAGGAATGTGTTAGTGGCAGAAATCTGTGTAGCTACAACTTGGACTTCCGTCCACACTTTCACAAAACATTACAGTTTGGACATTGCCTCTCGCCGCAGAGCAGGCTTCAGGTTGGCTGTTCTACAGGGTTTCCTTTCATGAGCCCTGATTAGATTTCAGTCATTTGTGGATGATGTTTCCTCCTCCTGGTTTTCTTATTGTTACAGACTGCTTGGGACTCATTCCTATTTGTGAATACCTACTGTAAGAGCACTCTCGAGGTAAGATAGTACAGTTACCCTAGAACTTACCATAACAGTAAGATCTTACTTGAGATGGCTCTTTATGGTGAAGTAATTACATATAGGACTGCAAGTAGCAGGACCCCATGGAAAATTTCTAGCTAGGTCCTGTGCGGGACCGCCCGATCAGTAGACGGCGTCAGGAGGCGTCGGTATAAAGGCGGTCCCGGACCTCCCGCCTTCAGTTCTTTCCGCCGTTAGCTCGTTGTACGGCGGCTCACGGAAAAGTTGTAGCCCGTCAGCCCTACCTTGATAGATTTTTGTTTTTTTACCGAAAAATCATTATTTTTCAGACTGGCGTCAGTACTATTGTCAGTGTGTGTAAGTCACCTACACCTCGAGCACAAGAATAAGTGTGATTACATTGGCGGCCAGCTACCGCAGAGGACGCCTCCTGTGCCTGTTCTGCCTAGGCCCCGATCACCTGGTCGAGAAGTGCCAGCACTGCCTCAGTTTCAACGCTGCTACCTGGATAAGGTGGCAGCAATCCCTGGAAGCCCATATTCTAAAGAAGAAAATGAGTTCTATGGAGAAGGAGCTCAAAAAACTGAGGCAGGCGTCCACTTCCCCCACAGGCCATCGGAAGAAGGAGAAGGAGAGGCACCAGGACAAGGGCTCCTCCACCGCATCTCCCTCGGGAGTCGCTGGGAGGCAGGTAACATCCCCTCCGGGGGATCGCTCCTCGACGGCCGCCTCGGAGGTTTCCGAGGGGGCGTTGACCCGCCCGTCTGGCTCGCGCTCGGGCCTTGCGGGCACCTCCGGGCAGTTGGAGGCCTCGCCCGGTTCGACGCGGGCTCGCGGCCCCACTGTGGGTGACTCCGGTAAGCCAGGCGTCGGCTCCTCTGAGCGTCCGCCCGGAGGGTCGGTAAGGCGTCCGACCCTTCGAGGCGGCAGCGACCTCCACTTCACCCGGACCAGGCCGATCCTCTACTCTGCCGCCTCCGGTGATGGCTCTCATAAGTCAGGCGTCGGCTCCTCCGGCGCCCGCCCAGAGCTCGCCTCTAAGCCTCACGTCGGCTCGTCCGACGTCCGGCCGGCGAAGGAACTGACAACGGACCCCCCCACGTCTGTCGTACCCGGTTCCCTGCAGTCTTCGCTGCCATCTGGGGAACCAAAGTCTCCCCAACCCGACCCTGGGGACTTTTCCCCCTCCGTCCCCGGGCGAAGCTGGGGATCTTTTGCCTCCATCAGTCCTTCCTCCACCTGGTGCGCCGAACCTGACGTCGGCTCCCCGGACGCCGGCTCCGACGTTGGTACCTCCAGCACCAGGGCCTCTGCCGTCGGCCCTGACATTGGCCTTACCAACTCCGGGAGACATTCTGCTCCCATCGGGCCCTCCAGGTTCTCCACTCTGGACCCGCCCGTGAGGCCTCCGGCCGGGCCGTCGGCTCCGGCAGCCCCCGGCTCCCGGGTATCCTCCGTCCTGTTCGACGCCAGTGTACCTGGGACCGCAGTATCCGGCGCCACAGTACCCAATGCGCGGTACTCGGCGGCGCCATAATGCCGGCTGCTACGCGGCGGGTTTTGGATCGCTCCATATGGTTACAGCCCGTATCCTTATCCCCCGCCTCCTCCTCCACCACCCTCGCGGACGCCGGTGGACCTGCAGGAGATTCTGACCTCCTGGTGGGCTGAGGCCAAGGCTCAGCTCACCAAAGAGGTCGAGAGCCACCTTCCGGCGACGGTGCCGTCCCAGGTTCCCGTTCATCAGAGTCCTATATGTAATTACCTACTGCAAGAGCCTCTCTCGAAGATCTACTGTTACGGTAAGTTCTTACGTAACTGTACTATCTTCAAGAGAGGCTCTTGCAGTAGGTATTGCCTTCCCTGCCTCTGTCCCCCTCAGTTTCTTCTTTTTGTCTATGGGGGCATATCCTCTTCTGTCCTGTCAGACCTTTGGTTCTTGGCAGAAAAGACCTATTGGGCTGGTGTGGGGGACTGCCCCTTTATGCTGACGTCGGCTGATGCAGGTCACCTGACATGGGGGCAGTCCCCCGCCAGAGACTGCTAGCTACAGATTTTTCCATGGGGTCCCCAGCCCCCTTTTCGACCCACCTTTGGTGACCCCAAAGGTCTCTGTCTTCCTCCATGTCAGGTAGGTCCTGCTGTCATTGGTGGTCTCGGTCCCGGCATCACAGAAAGTGGCATCGCCGCTCATCCTCTTCGGAGGATAGGCACCGGCGCAAGTTGTGTCGGCGCTATGAGGACACGATGTGGCAACAATTCCTGTTAGCCGGTAATAAGCCGTCTCCATCGCCTTCTCTGGCCATTAAGTGGTTGTCGCCCAATCGACTGAAGCAACCCTTCATTGTAGTAGAGGAGCCGACCCCGGCACTGATTGCTCGGCCAAAACCAGCTGCTCCACCCATTGTGGTGGAACCACCGCCTGCTCAGCCAAAGACTGGGGCCCCGACCAAGGATTCTCGGTCGGGTCTGGGCTTGCTCCACAGGTTGTCGGTCACCCTCACCCCCGATCGGCCTCGGTGAGTGGAAGGTGGCTCAGGCGCTCGGCAGCTGTTCGTGGACTCCTCGGAGTCGGACTACTACTCCTTGTACTCCAGGCCCCTTGACCTGGAATCTAGAGGGGGTCAGTTGGTGGACGAGACCCCATTCTCGTTCTTAGGAATCCTTCGGCTCATCTCAGCGTCCACTGGGATGCAGCTTGAACCCGCACAGAAACAGGCCACATATCCCCTCACGGAAATACTGGACCAAGGGGACTCCCCCACGGAGGCCTTCCCTGTGGCCGAAGCCATTGTTGGCCCGGCCCTGGAGTTGTGGCAGTGGCCTGCATCCTGTCCTGCACCTTCGGCCAGGATGGCTCGCAAGTACGCGATTCCCACCGGTTCCCTCTCCAGTTTTGCGGAGCTCCCCTCTGCGGAGGGGCTGGTAACCGATAGAGTTTTCCGGCGTTCCGGAAACTCTCAGGACTTGGACAAACCACCCGACAAGGAGTCCAAAAAGCTGGACTACTCGGGGCGAAAAGTTTACGCTGCTTCCTCCCTTGGTCTTCGACAGGCTAGCTCGGCTGCGCTGATGGCACATTTTTCACACGCCCCTTATGGGCTCCCTGGATGAGGTGATTCCTCATCTCCCAGCTGACATTCAGATGACGGTCAAGCAGGTGCAGGATCAGGGAAGGGCGGTGGCCAAACAGCTCCAAACTGCTTTGGATATTGGAGACTCTTGTGCCCGGTCAGTAGCAGCTGCAGTAGCCATGCGCCGCAGAGCTTGGCTGTGGATCTCCACCTTCACGGCAGATACCTAGCACAAGCTGGCAGACGTTCCCTTCCTGGGCACCGACTTGTTCGGGCTGGGGGTGGAAGGCCATCTCCAGAGAATCGAGAAGTCCAACTCCACCTTGGACTCTGTCACATCTGCCCAGAAGGACGAAGGCCGCCAGCAGCAGCGTAAGCCCTTTCGCCCTTCCAACGCTGTGGCATGTCTGGCCCAGCAGCACCAGCAACAGGGCCAGCAGGTTTACACTTGGCACCCTAAGGCCGAGTCTGCCGCTTCCTCAAGTAGGAAGCCTGGAGGGAAAGGTCCAGATGGCCCCTCGGCCGGCTCTTCCTCCAAGCCTGCCCAGTGACTGGTTGAGGGGTGTCACCCCCAACCTCGTCACTTCTCCCCGGATTCCCCCCATGGGGGGATGGCTCTGCCACTTTCTGCCTGGTCCGCTATCACCATGGACCGTTGGGTGCTGGAAGTGGTCAGCAGGGGTCTGCCTCTGGAATTCAAGCAGTCCCCTCCCTATCGAGCCATCGCCCCACAGGGGCTATCGGTTCCACAGCCTCTCTGTTGGCTCGTTGAGCCAACATTGCTCTGCTCCTCCAGAAGGAGGTAATCAGCGAGGTGGCGGACCCTCCTCCAAACCCGGGGTTTGTATCCAGGTACTTCCTGGTCCCAAAGCGGATGGGGGGCTGGCGCCCCATTCTCAGTCTGCACGACCTGAACAAGTTCCTAAGGCCGCGCACCTTCAGGATGATCACTCTGGCTCAGATCATTCGATCCTTGGAACTAGGCATGTGGTTTTGCTCTCTGTATCTCCAGGACGAGTTTTTTCCCGTCCCAATGCGTCCATCTCATCAAAGATTCCTCTGCTTCAGAGCATAGGGATCACTTTATGAGTTCCAGACCATGCTCTTCGGCCTATGTCCAGCTCCCGGAGTCTTCACCAAATGCATGGCAGTGGTGACAGCATTCCTGCGGCGCCGAGGGGTCCAGGTGTACCCTTACCTGGATGACTGGCTGATTGCAGCCCCCTCCAGGTTGGAGGTGGAGCAGTCCAGGGATCTGGCCCTCCAGGTCTGCTCTCAAATTGGCCTCCTGATCGACACCAAATCGGAACTCGTGTCATTGCAGATGATTCAGTTCATCAGGGCAGAGCTCGACTCTTAGAGCCAAAGCCCGGCTCCCGGCGGACAGGGCCGAGGTTCTTTCCTCCTTTGCCCAGTCATTTCTGGTTGGGAAATTGTGCCCTGCCCGGGACTTCCTGCACCTTCTGGGACTGATGGCGGCCTGCACCAGCATGGTCCGTTGGGCCCGCTGGAATATGCACCCCCTGCAGTGGGGGCTGGCCCACCAGTAGTCACAGCTCTCCGGTCCTTTGGACCAGCCAGTGACCGTGACCCAGAATATGTGGGACAGCCTGAAGTGGTGGCTCATCCCAGCTCATCTTCAGGAGGGTATCCTGTTTGTCTGCCCCGAGCTGACGGTCACTCTTACAACAGACGCCTCTCTGAGTTGGGGTGCCTATCCGGGGGAACTCTGGGCTCACGGCCTCTGGTCCCCTCAGGAGTCTCGGTGCCACATCAGCCTGCTGGAGCTTTGAGCAGTTTGACTAGCCCTCACTACCTTCGCTCCATTTGTACGGGGTCAGGTGGTTCAGGTCCAGATGGACAACACCACGACCATGTACTGTCTCAACCATCAGGGCGGGACGCACTCCTTGCCTTTGTGCAAGGAAGCTGTCCGCATTTGATCTCTCGTGATCAGCCTGAAGGCTGATCTCCTAACCATCCATGTGGCAGGATCCTCCAACAGTCTGGCCGATGCCCTCAGCCAGATAGGCGCTGCATCTCATGAGTGGTCTCTCCTGCTGGAGACGGTGCAGGACCTGTTCTCCCATTGGGGCACCCCCCAGGTGGACCTGTTAGCCTCAGCTTAGCATTCTCCCTGGAGGTGGTTTCACGCCCACCTCCCTCAGCAGGGCTCTCTGCAGGGGGATGCCTTCTCAAGGCCGTGGACCCCGGGCCTCTTCTACGCCTTCCCTCCATTTCCCTTGATCCACAAGGTGCTTCTCAAGGCGAAGAGGGACAAGGCACAGGTGATTCTGGTAGCCCCAGACTGGCCTCGCCAGTTCTGGTACCCAGATGATCTCAGCCTCCGCTCCAGGCTCCCGAGACAGCTTCCAGCCCATCTGGACCTGATCTCATTCGACAAGGGGAAGGTTCTCCATCCGGAACTTCAATCCCTGCACCTGACGGCCTGGTTCCTGAGCGGCGAGAGTTCCAGGCCTTGGGTTTTTCTGATGAGGTCCTCAACGTCGTTGAGGCGTCCCGTAAGGAGTCGACCAGAAAATGCTATGCCTTAAAATGGAAGAGATTCTCCATTTGGTGTCAGGACAAGGGGTTGGACCCCTCTTCCTGTCCATTGGCTAGTATTTTGGACTACCTGTGGTCCCTTTCTCAGCTAGGGCTTCAGTCAACGATCCTTAAGGTGTACCTGGCAGCCATCTCTGCTTACTGGGCGCAGGCCAGCAAGCAGTCAGTGGCACAGGAGAAGGTGGTCAGGCACTTTTTGAAAGGCCTAGACCACATATCCCCTTCAGTGCGAGACTCTCCACCTCAGTGGGATCTACTGCTGGTACTGGCTAAGCTCATGGGCAAGCCATTCGAACCGATGCACATGTGACATCTCCCACCTGTTATGGAAAACCGCCTTCTTAGTAGCTGTTACGTCAGCCAGAAGAATGGGAGAGCTCCGTGTGCTTTCCATCGAGTCTCCTTATTTGGTCTTCCACAGGGACAAGATTGTCCTTCGCCTCCCCCCGAAGTTCCTTCCGAAGGTGGTGTCAGAGTTTCACCTGAACCAAGTGTTGACTCTGCCGATGTTGTACCCCAAGCATACCTCAGAGGCCAAATGTAGGCTCCATACTTTGGACCCTAGAAGAGCGCTCGCTTATTATAAGGAGCGGACAGCTGAAGTTCGGGGAGAGGTTCACCAGCTGTTTGTCACATACACTGAAGCCGTACCTGGCAGACCTGCAGCCAAGTGGACCATAAGCAGGTAGGTCACCTCCTGCATAGATCTCTGCTATAGGTTGGCGGGCATGGAGCCACCCAAAGGGATAAGAGCTCATTCTACCTGCCATGCCGCTGCTTCGGTGGCTGCTTCTAGGGACGTCCCTATCCAGGAAATCTGCAGGGCTGCTACCTGGAAGTCAGCACACACCTTTATTTCCCATTACCACATTGACCTAGAGTCACACCGGAATGCTGGTTTTGGGACCTCGGTTCTCCAGTCCTTATTTCCTAAGTAGGGGGTGCGCGCCTTGCCTCCCTCTTCTTGGAGAACTGCTAAGAGTCTGCCAGATGGTGTGGATTGAACAACATATCCACGTCCCTAGAAATACAGGTTACTCACCTGTAACAGGAGTTCTAGGAGTGGTATATGTTGTTCATCCACACAACTCACCCGACCTCTCTGGCTTCAACGCTCAACCTGGCTTCCAGCGGGCTAGATCTGGCGTCATGGGGTGGAGCCAAGGGTTTTACCACCTAGGTGGGTGGGAGGAGACAGCTTGAAGACCTTCCAGCAAGAATTAAAGCGGCAAGGAACCTGCCAGACAGTGCGGATGAACAACATATACCACTACTAGAACTCCTGTTACAGGTGAGTAACCTGTATTTTCTTTCACCCTTGGTAAAGAGGGCAATCCAGTTTCAAAGCAGTGCTTGTACAGGTGGCTGGCCAGCTGCATTATTTTTTGTTACAATAAATACGGCAAGCAACTTTCAGGGGTCGTTAAACCACACTCCACACGTGGTATGACCACCTCGGTCACCTGCATCAGAGGCGTTTCAACTGCAGATATTTGCGAAGTGGCCACCTGGTCAAAGGTATATACCTTCACCAGTCACTACAGTTTGGACATAACGTCCAAAACATGGGCCAGTTTCAGCCATGTGGTTTTACAGGGCCTTTTATTATAATCCTTCCAACGCCCTTCTCCTCTTAACTGCTAGGGACTCATTCCTATTTGTGTGACCTGCTGCAAGAGATATCCTTGAAGAGGATAGTACAGTTACGTAGGTACCCACCTTAACGGTAGATCTTTGAGAGAATCTCTTGCAGCCGGTCATGCTGCTCCTTCCTTCTTCCCCCTCACTTCACGCATGACACTCTCTCTCTAGGACGGTGACTTTTTCCTGCTCCTTCAGAAGCAGGACACTCCCAGCTCCTCCTCAGTTCCTCTCTGAGGCCTGTCACATATTCCAAATGACATCCGGTCGCCGACTGGAAAAGAACAGAGGAGGATCTGGGACCGCCCATGCTTATATACTCAGCACGTGACGTCATGCGCGGACCCTGATAGACTGCTGGTGAAATCCTCAGGCTGGAATTGACGCCTGCGACTGGATGTTCCTATTTGTGACCTGCTACAAGAGATTCTCTCGAAGATCTACTGTTACAATGAGTACCTACGTAACTGTACGTCTGTGATTGAAAGATACCAAGCTGCACGCAAGTGTTTGTATCCAACACCATTACAGTAGCATCACTGGAATTTTCTGGAACTTATCAGAAGATGGGAGGAAAGTGACCCGTTTCACCAGAGGTGCAAGCACATAATGGGTACTCTGCATTCCAAATGTATGTCTGCTACTGTTGGTGGGATGTATGCGTGTTGTGCTGGCTCTGCAGCCTACATAGCGGGCAACCTGTTAACTCCAAATCAACTTAAAATGACATCACCTGGACAGACGGCCTGCCATCACTGTGGCACCAGTTGCCCAGCTTTGCATCCTGAGTTTAGAGTGCCAGATAGCTGGCTGGAGGGAGGAGAACATCCTGTGGTACACATTTAAGACTGAGAAATAAAAATTGAGAGTGATAAGGTACTGTAAGGGACAAATATCCCATCTTCATGTACAACCCCCCAACCAAGGTTGCAACTGGAAACCAGCAGACTTTGATCTAAGTTTGTTTACATAGAAACATAAAGCCAATGCAGAGGAGGGTGACTAAAATGATTCAGGCAGGCCAGCCCAGTGGTGCAGAGGGCTGAGGTGCTAGCGCCTTACCTCGAAACACGCCGGCGACCCGAGTTCGGGAACTGGCAGGGGAAAGAGAGGATTGAGCATCCGTAGGACTGCTCTCCTTTTCTGGGGTGGGTAGCAGGACTGCATCGCTGTGCAGTGGCCTCTGGTGGAAACCAGGAGCACTGCAAAAGCAACGCAAGGAGGGAACAACACAGAAAATCAGAAACTGCTCCACAAATCGACCGGATGATGGCTACCGGTCCACCGATGCCACCAATGCCCTGAAGGAGCGAGCCTTTCCACCTCAGCAGCACCCCGGGGTCAAGTAGTTGCTCTGGCCTCCCCCCTGGTGCCTTCCCCCTTGGAGGATGGGGACCAGCCTGGCGAAGGGTTACATCTGGGTTACCCTGGGGTGGCTGCCATGTGAGGTCGAAGGCTGAGGAAGGGACAGTGTGGATCGAAAGGGACCTTGGTAAGCCTGAAGGAGTGGTGGGTTGTGTAGCATGAAGGGGGGGGAATGGTTGGGGGGGTTGCAGGCATATGAAAAGAGATTGCATGACCTTGACATGTGCAGATTAAAGACCAGGAAGAGGAGGAGGAGGAAAGGATGTTGGATACTTACAAATACCTGCACGGGAGAAACAGGGTGGATCTCTGTTGCATTTTCAGGTTAGGCAAAAACAAGAATAAATGGGAAATTGTTAAAACTGGCAGGAGGTAGTAGGTTCAAGAAAGATGTCCGCCAGCAGTTTTTTCACTGATGGAGTGATGGATAAGTGGACTAGGTTGCCATATGGGGTGGTACATGCTAAACCAGTGGTGGGGTTCAGGGTGGGTGGGTCAGGAAGGCACATAGCCACAATAAGTGAGAAGGTTGCAGAAGTAAGTGGGAGGGTCAGCCACTGGGGCCTTTGCATTGTAGTCAGGTTGGGTGGGCAGACTGGATGGGCTGCTTGGCTTTTTTATGCTCATCTAGTTCTGTGTTTCTAAGTGGCTGAGATGGTGGTTGATGGGGCTGGGGGCAGCCCAACAAGAGCCAAGGGGACGACACTGGGTGCGTGAGAGCTATAAACAGTAATTATTTTATGTGCCTTCCTGGGGTCTACCCCAGGTACTCCACTCTTTTGGGCCCCACAAGTCCACCTATGCCTGCTGGGCTCACCTCTCACTACTGACTGCAACCTCTTGGCTGTCAGTGTTTCCCTGATAACTCTCTTGTACAGACATATCCCCCTCCATGGTAGGATTGGGGGAAAATGTCTAAATCTGGGGATTCATCAGCTGGTGGGTTGTGATGGTGACCTAGGGAAGGGACAGAGCGTCTTCATCCAGTGTGCCCAGCTGGAGGAAAGAATTTCCCTTTACGTGGTCCCTTCACTCCCAGTTTCTCACAGAAGTACTCCCTCATCGACATGTTGGAGGTTGCTGGTGGGCTGGGGTGGCATTCTGAGGTGCAGAGGAGTGGGGTGCCAGTGTGCACAGAGATGAGAATAAAGACAAAAGACAAAAAAAATGGGAAAAATGGGCAAGACAGTAAGAATTTTACTGTGACACTGTTTATGCTTAGTGGTATTTTAAGCTGGTTTCTAATTAACATGATTAAATGTAGAAAATATATTGGATTTGCATTCTGCTGTGTTCCTTAACTTGAGGATTTCAGGTATCTTCTTATTTTCTTGAAATTTGTTCAAGCCGTCATTCCAACAATAGAATATGACTACACAAGACACTTCACTATGTAATAATTAGGAATGATCTCATTGATGATTTAAGGCGACTGCTCTGTCGCCTTTTTTTAACAACACTCTCTGTCCAGTTAATACCATGACATCGCTTGCCCAGATTCACTACCAACCATTTCTGTAACTTGACCAGACTGCTTTGAACATTCATACATCAGAATAAACAGTGTTCCACCACCAGACTTACTTCTGACAATTCCGTTGTTTTCTGACTTTAAAACTAATAAACATTTTCTGTGTATAAGCAGTCCAAACTCTATTCACTGGGCATTTAAGGATGGAAAATCTCTCCTAGAGCTTTTTTCCTTTTCCATTTTATTGTGTGAGACAAAAGAGATTTCGGTCTGTTCTCCGAGACCTGATTATTTCTGTTATGTCAACTGTTCAGTGATCTGCCAGGAATCGATCTTCACCATTCTTTCACACTAATGGGCCTTAGCCAGAGGCACTAGGACCCCGTGGGAGCAAAGTCTTTTGCAGCTGAGGGAGGGGACCAGTGTCAGTGCTGCCACAGCCCACGAGGCCAATATAGTGACATCGCGCATGTGAGCTAGCCAGTAACTGACGCCGTCCCCATCTCTGTTCTGTTCTTCCCACCATTGAGTGTGCAGTGTGGGAACACCTGAGTCATTTTCAGCTGCGTCATGAGTTATCTCTTCAGTTTGATGCCATCTTAGGGCATTTTGACACTGAACACACCGTTTCAGTTAATGGCATAGTTTTTCTTGTCTGGTACCAGTTCTTCAGTAGTTCAGCGCCAATTTGTTTTTCTTGTTATTTTATTATTTGACCATTGGTATACCACGTTGGAAGGAGCAGAAAAAGGAAAAAGGCAGTGTCTGCATGCGTCATTTCCCCTGCAGGGGCAATCTCGTTGCATCAGATTAGCCTGAAGTGCTGGACCTGCCTTGGGTCTGACCATGACATAGATCGGTGCGATGCCTGCATCTTGATGGATAAGCACATACTGGTCCACTCGTTGAAGTGGGGCTGTTTGCACTCCACTTTTAGAGGCAGGCCTCGCACCAGAGATGCCAAGATGAGGTCTCTGGGCCTTTCCATTGGGCCCCTTCTCATTACCTCTGGAACTGAGACTATGGTCCTCCCCGCGATCGCTTCACTGAGATGCTGGAGGTCCTGGGGGGGATCTGAAGGACAGTTGACTTCCTCTGGGGGGATGATTGCGCACCCCCCCCAGTCTGTCAGCCCTTTGGGGCAACGGACGCCCCAGTGGTGAGGCTGAAGCTGTATGGTTGGTCTGTACCAGTGGGCACCTTGGTGTTGCAGTCTGGTGCTGCCCTGGTTCCTGGTACCATGCCTGGTACCGATGAAGAGGGTGGTGCCGGCTGTTAGAGCGGGCCCCCTTCTGGTACTGCTTGCAGTGCCAGAAGAGGGATCGGTTCCAAAGTCAACCCTGACTCAGTCTGAAGTGATGGTCATCTCTTCCCTTGAACACCGTTGTGGCTTGTGAGAGGATGAGAACGCTGACCTTGGACTTGGAGAATGGAACGGTGATGATGGAAGTGACCCTGGGACTAGTTCCGAGCCCAGTGCTGGAGACAGTGTAGTCCCTAATGTCATCCCTAGGCCTGGCATTGGGGTAATGCTGGGACTGGAACCGATTCCAGTGCCACTTGCGGCACTGGGTCTGGGCCCAGTGCCATCTGTGGTGCCAGGTCCAGTGCCACTCATGGTACCAGATGCGGGGGTGGTTCTGGGGGTGACTCTGGATCTAGCTCAAAGTTTGGGTCGGGAGGGCAGTGCCAGTCTTGGTAAGGGGGAGGAGACTTGCCACTGAGCCTGTGGCTGACCGGGCAACTGGTACTGGAGGCAGTGCCAGCCTGGGATTCAGTGCTAGGCTGGTGACTCATTTCTTCCTGGAACCAGCTGACATCATCACTGGTCGGGATCGGGGCCGCCCCATGGCACCTGTACAGTTGTGCTCTCCACACCTGGAAGCCTCCCTCAAGGGCACCATCTGGGTTGGACCTCTGAGACTGGCAGGCTCCGCTTGGGTGAGTGTGCCAGGACCTCCCCTCGGAAGTGGTCCCCTGAGCGCACTCAGCCCTGGCAGAGAGCCTGGAATCACTGGCTTCTATATCTCTCCCAGTTCTCTGCCTCCCTTCCCTGATTTGCCTGGTACTGTGGATTCTCTGGGGCCCATGACCTAGCAATAGTAACAGTACAGAAGAATGGCCGATGTCTTCCTCCAGTACCACTTTAAGTCCAGCCAGGTCCAGTTCAGGCTGTTGCCCAGGTGCCACCATTCTCAGAGTCCAGCTGCTCCTCTCCTAGTTCCTCATCTGAGGAACAGGACTTTTCTGTTTACATGCCTGCAGATGCTGAGTACTTTGCATACCACTGGTTCCTGAGAGATGTTGAGGGAGCTGAATGTTGTGTTTTTTGTTGGTAGCAGTACTGCTACCCTTGTGCTGATACTCCTTGGGGATTACAGCGATGACTCTTTCGTCATCCTTCCTTGGCCTTGGGCCTATGAGGAGGCATCCAGGAACATCTGGCTTTGTCTTTTTGTCTCTTCTGCAGACCCTAAGGACATCCAGCACAGATGCGCTCCCACAGGGTCTGCAGGAGCTGTACCTCACCCCACCCCATATCGGGGATTTTGGTACTGCAGATCCACACTGGGCCTAAACGCCCTGTGCATGACTGCCCTCCGGAGGCAGAATCTGTGGAGGTGGATGCCTGGTGGAGGAGGTATTTCAAATCCCAGGAATTCCTCACTCTGCTTAACTACTGCAAAGCAGCCTGCTGCTTTGAGCTGCCTCAGCTAGTAGAATTTTATGCAAATCAGAGAATCTTGGAATGAAATTCAAATCTCTGCTGCATGGCCACACTCCACTCTACCCTCTAACGTCAGGTCTGTTTCTCCATCTGAGGAAGAAGTTGCCCCATATAGCTCTCTTCTTTTCTCGACATTGGATTGCAGTTATCTTTACTGTTTTATTTATTTTTGCTCAGTTTTATTTAGTTCTCAAATCTCTGCAATAGTTAGCAATACTTTCTTTTTTCTAAACTTTTGGCACTGGTTCCCAAGCAGTTCCTGGAACCAGAGATTGCTCCTTCACTCTTGTTTTTCTCGCTTTGGGAACCGCTTTAAAAGTAAATTTTTTTCTGAATATATATATATTATATATATATATATATATATATAGTGTGTGTGTCTATATGTGTGTGTGTGTGTGTGTATGTGTGTGTGTATATGTGTATATATATATATATATATATATATATATATATATATATATACACACACACATATACTATACACACTCCACAAGTGAGAGCTTTCTCAGTAGGATAACCTGTGTTATTTCCACTGCAGTGAGGATAAATCCTGGTGACATCAGCAGAGTGAGGATATTGACATTTATCCATACTCTGCTGATGTCACCAGAGTGAGGATAAATGCATTGCAGCTTGCATTCTAAAGGAAACTGCTTCAGAAAATGTTTCTCTTTCTCACTGAAGCTGCAACTTGGGCCCTGTCCACACTACACCGCTCGCGCCCGGTAACGGATGCAATCTGTTACGGCCAGGGAGTGGTGATGCGTCACACCTCGGTGGTGTCCGTTATGGGACGGCACTGCGATCCACACATCGAGCCAGGCAACCGTTGCGGCGCCCGATCCCACAATGCAGCTCGCGCTGCGCGCCCTGCAGGGGACCATTACCGGCCGTCCACGCTACCACCGGTAACGTTACCAGGGCAGGACCAGTTTCATAACCGTTGTTGAAACCACCTCATATGTGGTTTCAACAACGGTTACGAAAACGCCTCCTGTAACGTTACAGGTGTAAACACGACCTGTTACGGTAATGTTTTACACCCTCTGTAACGTTACAGAGACGTAGTGTGGACAGGGCCTCACTCAACTAGCTTTGCAAAAGACTCTCACCTATGTCCCATTGTATTTCTAACATTGCTAGCCCATTACTGTGCTGATCTCAGCTTCAAAACAACCTGAATTCTAAATGAAAGTCTTTTACAAAGCAGGTTCTGTTTCTCAGTGCTACCTGCAGCAGTTTGTCTTTCTCACTGAGCCTCTGATTCACTCAATTAGCTTTGCAAAACACACTCACCTGTGTTTCTGACTCCCAGTCCATTCAGAAAACACACACTGACAGCACACACAGAGAATGAGCAGGAAACGCACAGATTCAGGAAAAATGATCTTACTTCGGGTGGGAGCTCTTGCAGCAGGCTATTACAATCAGGACTATGCCGCAGGCACCAGGACCTTCCGGTGAAAACTTCTGCCAGCAATACCAGCAGGGACCGCCCCTGACGCCGGCCCCGCCCTGACGTCGGTCAGGGTACAAGAGGAGGCGGACCCAGCTCCACCTCAGTTCTTTCTCGACGCATACCCGCACGTGAAGCCAAGTGCCTTTGCTTCTGTCTGCGATTCAGCGAAAAAGAATTTCTTCTAGTAAGATTCCTGCCTCTTTTCGATGGTTTTTACCGTTTTCAGGTACCGACATCAGTTCGCTGCCGTCACCTTATCACTTTTTCCCCGCTTTGGAGCGTTGTTTTCCTCGCTCCTGCCGCTTCCCAGTACCGACGTCAGCCGTATTCTTACCCGGCCGGGTTCGATGTCTTCCCGGGCGTTGGCATCACCTGAACACTTAAACAAGTGCGACTGCGGGAGGCAGATCCCTGCTAAGGACGGCCATCGGCAGTGCGTCTTCTGCTTGGGGCCCGACCACGACACCACCAACTGTGCAGATTGCCAGGCCTTTACCAGCCGGACCCACATCCGCTGCCTGAAAGCCCTCAAGGCCTACCTGTTGGAGCAGAAGATGGATCTGCACTCCCTGGAGGGGAAGAGGAAGTAGAAGAAGCGCCACAGCAAGGACCGTAGTCGGTCCCATCACAAGTCCCGGTCTCGGTCCCATTCGCATTCGTGGCCTTCTCCCAAAAAGGCCCGTCCTTCAGGGTCTGGAGAACCTCCGAAGACTCCACAGGCTAAGGCCGGCCCATCGGGGGAGAAGCCGGCCAAGCCGAAGGTGACTCCGCTAAAGGTCATCACCAAGTCCTTAGAGGTGCCTGCCTCGGCCCCACCTGCTAAGGCACCAGTGCCGCCTGCTAAAGGCGTGCCTCCGGAGACCAAGGACTCTTCGGCGCCCCCTGGTGTCATCCCGTCGTCTGTCCCTACACTGACGCCGGTCAAAGGGCGAAGTACACGGGTCGGTCGTGGAGATACCGACGTCCCTGTCGCCCAAGTCCTCCTCCCCCCGGCCCTCAGGAGAGCTCTCCTTCACGTCCTGACATTCCGGAGACTTCATTTCCGAAGCGAGCGGCTGAAATTTTCACCAAGGACGAGCTCAAGGATCTTTTATCCTTTTGGTGGGGGCAGGTCCACAAGCGGTCCTCCCCGTCGCCGGCCCAGACCCCGGTACCAGACCCTGCGGGAGAACCACAACCAGTGGGGTGAGTCTTCCACGCGGAAGTCACCGGAGCGCCAGCCTTCATCCCGCTCCAGGTCCGAGGACCCCCGACGTTGTTCCAGGGATTCTGATGACCAACGTCGGTCTAGGTCACGCTCCAGGAGCCCTTCTCGCTTAGGGCAAGAATGCTCCCGACGTCGGTCCCCTGACCGACGTCTGTCATTGCTCCGTCGCCGGTCCAGGGACCGGAGTCTGTCTTCGGACCGACATCGGTCCCCTAGCTACCGTCAGCGAAGGCATGGTCGTAGGACGGGGTCAGACTATTCCAAGTCGGATAGTCGATTCTCCTCTTCATCGTCAACCTCTTCATCCTCTCTCAGCCTCAAGCGCTCCCCGGGAGAGAAGGACCAGCCTCGCTTGCCTCCAGATGATCCTACTTTTATGGACGTCATGAGGCACATCCAGGCTTCCAGCGAGTGGGACACTGAGGACCTGGATCCGGAACGCCGGATATTGGCCAAGTACCTGAGGCAAAAGGAGCCAAAGCCTCTGGTTATTCCTCCTTTGGTGGATACATTCCAGGATTTTACTAGGACCACCTGGATGCATCCAGCCTCGACCCGGCAGTTCCTAAGAAGTCGGATAGGCTGTATAAGGCCCAGAGGGCGGAACCCTTCCTAGCAGAACACCCTCAGGCCGACTCGTCGGTGATCACGGCTGCCCATGACAAATCTCGGCAACCGAAACACCTCAACTCACAGCCTCCTGACCCGGAGTCCCGATACCTGGACCAGGTGGGCAAAAAAGTTTATGCAGCCTCCACCTGTTCCATCTGCTCCCTTAATTTCCTAACGCATATGGTACAGTACCAGAATGCGCTATGGGAAAGGGGACTAGAGCTGACACAGGCCATGCCAGACTCTGACAAAAAGACAGAGCTCCTGGCCCTTCTGCAGTTGGGCTCAGACGTAGGCTCCCACGTATTGAGGGCCTCGTATGACACTGCAGACACGGCAGCCAGGGCAGCCGCCTCTGCGGTGTGCCTCCGGTGCCATGCCTGGTTGAGAGTCTCGGGCTTTCACCAGGATCCGCAGGCCGGTATCCGGGATTTGCCCTTCCAGGGTACCGTGTTGTTTGGGCAGGAGACTGAGGCTTTGATCTCCCGCCTCCAGGAGTCGATCTGGTCGGTCTGCCAGATGTACCGTGACGACCAGCGACGTCAGCACCGTAGAGGGCCCTTTCATAAGCCCTCAGGCAGTCAAGGTTCAGCCCGTGGCAACCAACAGGGGCAGAGAGGTGGCTTCCACAGGAGATCCGGGAACCAGCAGTCTGGTGGACCTCCCGACCGTGGGCCCAAGTCCTCCCAGACCTCTCTCCCAACTCAAGGCTCTGCCCAATGACTCCCTTCCGCTTCCCCCTCTTCCGCCAGAAGTCCCAGGGGAGCCGGGTGGGGGCCGCTTCTCCCTTCATTTCGAAGGGTGGAAGTCTATTACCGCAGACCAGTGGGTCTTGGATATTGTACGGAGAGGACACACGCTAGAGTTCAGAGTTTTCTCCGCATACTCCGCCAAAGCTCTCCCGCTATCCTCCTTCTCACATCCCACTAATAGGAGAAATTCAGACTCTCCTGCAGAAGAGAGCAATAGAGAGGGTCCCCTTGAAGCAGCGGGGTCAAGGGTTCTACTCCCACTTTTTTCTGGTCCCAAAAAAGACTGGGGACCTTCGTCCCATTCTGGATCTCAGCCCTCTAAACCTCTTTATCGAGTACAAAAGGTTCAGGATGGTGACTCTTCAAGGACTCCTCCCCTTGCTGCACCAAGGGGACTGGCTATGTTCTCTCGACATGCAGGATGCATACATGCATATTGGGGTCTGTCCTCCCCCACAGGAAGTTTCTGAGGTTCCACTTCCAAGGGGAGCATTTTCAGTTTCGAGTGCTTCCGTTCGGCCTCTCTTCCGCTCCGCGAGTCTTCACAAAATGCCTAGCAGTGGTGGCTGCTGCTCTAAGGCAGATGGGACACTATGTGTTCCCTTACCTCGACGATTGGCTACTTATGGCCCCGTCAAGAGGCAGCCTCTTACGAGCTCTCGAAGACACTTATACCCTGTTCCGAGAGCTGGGGATCACCCTGAACTTACAAAAATCATCCCCGGAGCCCAGCCAAAAGCTCGCCTTCATAGGAGCGATCCTGGATTCCGTCCAGGGCATGGCTTTTCTCCCACAAGACAGGGGAGTTCGCTCGTGAGAGATGGCAGAACGGATCTCTATAGCATCTCGAGTTCTGGCTCGGAACTTCCTCAGTTTACTGGGGCACATGACGGCGGCCATTCCAGTCAATCCCTTGGCCCGCCTCCACATGAGAGTCCCACAGTGGATGCTCAGGGTGCAGTGGGACCAAAGCTACGACGACCTAGACTCTCTGATCAAGATCTCTGAGCCAGTCAGGAGAACTTTGCTTTGGTGGATGGACCCCAACAATCTGGAGAAAGGGGTCAGCTTTTGTCCGGAGCCACCAGGTCATACTCTGAAAACAGACGCATCGGACCTGGGGTGGGGGGCGCACCTGGGTGCACATCGAACGCAGGGGGTTTGGTCACCCGAGGAGCAGTCCCTCCACATCAATGTACTGGAAATGTGAGCGGTCCTCTACGCCCTCCAGGCTTTTCGAGAGGATCTGGTACCAGGCTCTCTTCTAATTCAGACAGACAACATGGCAGTCGTCTTTTACATCAACAAGCAAGGAGGCACTCATTCGTATCCTCTTTGCAGGGAGGCGATGAGAGTCTGGTACTGGGCACTGGAGCGGGGCATTCTACTGTCTGCGATGCACGTCCCAGGCATCCTAAACGATCTGCCTGACAGCCTCAGCAGGTCGCATGCCAGAGCGCATGAGTGGGAGCTGCTACAGTCCGTGGCAGACCAGCTGTTCGACAGGTGGGGTCTTCCAGAGCTGGACCTCTTTGCGTCACCACGCAATGCCAAACTGCCAACATTTTGCTCGCGAGAGCACGCGCCTGGAGTTTTTTGGCCAGACGCATTGTCCCTTTGCTGGGCAGGGAGGTTTCTCTATGCCTTTCCGCCCTTCCCTCTCATTCAGAGAGTACTGCTCAAGTTACAGGCAGAAGGGACCCGGATGATCCTAGTGGCCCCCAAATGGCCTCAGCAGATTTGGTTCCCACTTCTGCAGCAGTTATCCATGGAACCTCCACTTCCGCTGCCCATATGCTCATAGTTACTGTCCCAGGACCAAGGGTCTCTGGTCCATCCAGATCTTTGATCCTTACACCTACATGCTTGGCTCTTTCAGACGTAGCTCAAAATACATACGGGGTTTCCCCGGAAGTGGTGGCGGTCTTAGTCTCAGCAAGAAAGCCCTCTACTCGCTCCACTTATGCTATGAAGTGGAAGTGTTTCTGTCTTTGGGCGTTGCCGCAACATTTGGATCCTGTCACCTGCCCTGTGAACTCAGCTTTACAGTATCTCCTCTCCTTGTACGATAAGGGCCTGAGTTACTCCTCTATCAAGGTGCACATGTGGGCAATCTCCGCCTACCATGCTGTCGTGGGAGAGATAGCATTAGCACAATTGGATGTGGCCCACACCTTTCTTAGGGGAATTCTACACGGGACCTCCCATTCGGGACCCTGTCCCACCCTGGGACCTCCTTTTTGTGTTGGAGAAACTCACCCTCCCTCCTTTTGAGCCAGCAGTGGATTGTGAGCTGCGTTACCTTTCTTGGAAGGTTTGCTTTTTGGTTGCTGTTACTTCAGCTCGAAGGGTTTCGAGCTTCAGGCTCTGATGTGTAAAGAGCCCTATTTGGTTTTCCACAGGAAAGGGTTTCCTTAGAACGAATCCTAAGTTTCTTCCGAAAGTGGTCTCAGAATTGACCCTCAACCAGTCGGTTGATCTTCCTGTTTATTTTCCTTCCCCTTCTAATAGAGGGGAGGCAGTCCTCCACACATTGGATGTCCACAGGACTCTGAGGTTTTACCTCAAAAGGACGATTCAGCACCGTAAATCGGAGCAGCTATTTGTGGCCTTTGCACCACATTGCTTGGGTCAACCGGTGTTCAAGCAAATTATCTCTAAATGGATAGTTCGCTGTGTTTCGTTTTGCTACGAGCATCACAATAAACCCCTGCTGGGCCCGGTTAGGGGTCAGTCCACTAGAGGAGTGTCAGCTTCTTTCGCCGCCCTGCAAAATGTCGCTATACAGCAGATTTGTACAGCCGCAACCAGGAACTCGGTGCATACTTTTATCAAGCATTACAGCTTGGATATCGTCTCCAGACTCCGGGCTGGCTTCGGCCTAGCCGTTTTACAAGGACTTTTGTCCTAAGGCCTCTGGAGTCAGCATATTCCACCTCCCGGGGCTGCCTCCTTGCTGTGGGACTGCTTGGGACTCAGTCCTGATTGTAATAGCCTGCTGCAAGAGCTCCCACTCGAAGTAAGATAGTACAGTTACGTAAGAACTTACCGTAACAGTAGATCTTCGAGAGGAGCTCTTGCAGCAGGCGCTACTTCCCTCCCGCCTTCCCCCTCGAGGTGTGCAGATCCATTTTCTTTCTTCTCCAACTCTCTTCATGGTAGGCTTCGCCTCCTTCTCTTGTCAGGCCTTCTGCTGGGTCCTGGCGGGAGAACTGAGATGGAGCTGGGTCCGCCCCTTCTTGTACCCTGACCGACATCGGGGCAGTCCCCGCTGGTATTGCCAGCAGAAGTTTTCACCGGAAGGTCCTAGTGCCTCCGGCATAGTCCTGATTGTAATAGCCTGCTGCAAGAGCTCCTCTCGAAGATCTACTGTTACGGTAAGTTCTTACGTAACTACTTTCCTGCAGCTCTAACCCCTGTGGTATAAATCGCACACATGATGGGCAGATCATGGCATATGGAAAATATTCTCACTCCAAGAAGTCTGACTTTTGATTTGTCTGAAGCTGAGAGCCTTGCAACACTGCAAAGAACAAACTGTAACTTCATTTAGGAGCTGGAAACTTGGTAAGGCATAATATTGTAAAACAGGGGAGCTACGCTTTCTACAAAGAGTTTCATTTTTTTTCTCTTTATTGGCATTGAGCAGAGAATTGCAGGATTCCATTAAAAGTGTAGTAATTTTATAACCAGAGGGAGTGAGTTACAACTGAATTTGCTTGATAGTTGGGGTTGAGGCTTAGGATTTAGAGGGATATTTTTGCAACATTTTAAAAGTGTCCTGCTGGCTGAATAATTAAGTTTATATCCCTGGTTTCACTGAAAGATTTTGTGTATTGGAATCAGACAGCAGCCTGCCTACAGTGAAAGTCCTGCTTACATCACAGGTGTCACTAGTCAATCAGTTGGCTCTGGGTGGGGTTCATCACTGCTGTTTTAGGCATCCTTCACAGCAAGGGTGTAGCTACTGATACTCCAAGTACACCATGGCTTACCAAGTTTAGTAGACAGGGGTAGCAAACAAGTTGGCCAGCACTGCTCTGCCCTCTCTAGTCCATTGCAATTAAATATCTTTGTTTGGCTTTGCATGCTTTTTCTTTTCTCTTTCAACTTTGTTTTGGGGGGGGGAGAGGGGGTGGCACAGTGGACCATGGACTTTGAAGCTGAAGGTTTCAATTAGGTCTGCATGGTCTGCCTACATAGTGATTGGCTGCGGCCTCTGGTAGGGGATGTGGCAAGTCTGGGGTTGGGGAGTTTTAATGCCCCAGCAAAATTAGAAGTCATACTGTTAGTTCAGGCGTACTGGGAGTAAAAGAAGCAGGAGAAGAACTGAGGAGCAGCAGACAGAAGAACAGACTCAGAGCCAGCTAAAAGAATAAAGACTTCATGTGGAGTGGCAAGTGGAGTGAATCTGCCTACCTGTGGGGGAGAGAGAGAGAGAAGACATTTCTGCCATAGTCTTGGACTCGTGGTGCAGTCAATGGTGTTTACCAGTGGGCAGCGAGAACCACACTAGCAGCGCAGAATGACAGCAGGTCTAGTGTGGGAATCATCCGACTGGAGCCAAGAACCTTGGACTCAAGTCTTGGGGGGGGGGGGCAAGCATGAACAACAGTGGGGGAGGGGATAGCAGTGTGGCAGGTTGGTGTACAAATCTGAAATGTCTGTCTACACCCCTGCTTCACAGTTAGAAGCCAGTCAGTCTGACTTTTGATTTGTCTGAAGCTGAGAGCCTTGCAACACTGCAAAGAACAAACTGTAACTTCATTTAGGAGCTGGAAACTTGGTAAGGCATAATATTGTAAAACAGGGGAGCTATGCATTCTACAAAGAGTTTCATTTTTTTTCTCCTTATTGGCATTAAGCAGAGAATTGCAGGATTCCATTAAAAGTGTAGTAATTTTATAACCAGAGGGAGTGAGATACAACTGAATTTGCTTGATAGTTGGGGTTGAGACTTAGGATTTAGAGGGATATTTTTGCAACATTTTAAAAGTGTCCTGCTGGCTGAGTAGTTAAGTTTATATCCCTGGTTTCACTGAAAGATTTTGTGTATTGGAATCAGACAGCAGCCTGCCTACAGTGAAAGGCCTGCTTACATCACAGGTGTCACTAGTCAATCAGTTGGCTTAATTCTTAAGATTTTCAGTGCAGGAAGAGTGTAAAGCACAGCTGACTTATTTTAGGGCTGACCGCTTTCAGAGCACAAACCACCAGGCTGTTTTGGGGCTGGGGAGGGTTACCTGTGTCTGAGTTGGATGTCTGGATTTTTCTCTGTTTGATTAGCAGGTTATTTTCTATGTCAAATTGTTGTGTAGGGCATCTTGTTGACAGGAAGGCACTCATCGCAGTGCTGGGTCAGAGCTTTTAGCTGATTGTTTTGCGAGGGCACAGTTTAGGCCCAACCTTTCCCACCCCTCACCCCACCCACCCCTGGAAATAGTTCCATTATACCTGGGGTTCTGACATCATTTCCTCAAGAGTGCAAGGTGCATATCACTGTCATATCCTCACTAGCACACTGCACTGACAATATAAGCATACACATTGTATAATATATATATTTCTATATAACAAACCAATCACACACACACGCCACACACACAGAAAAAAGTAGATAAACATGTGGGGAGTAGTACAATGTAATGGCTGTGGGGCAGCAGTCTTCCGGGAGTCTTTCTGGAGGCTGAGATGCTGCCCTATTTGCAAACAACTCTCTGCCCTGAGGGAGGAAGTTGCCCATCTTCAGGCCATGCTGGACAGTAGTAAGGGAACCTTCCCTCAGGCCACACTGGATGGTAGGAAGGGAACCTCCCCCATCCAGGGAGCACCAGAGCCACCACCACTACCTCAGAGGTTGCGAAGAAAACACAGCAGTTGGACCACAGTGGGCTCAGGAAGGGTGAGGATGGTGGAACAGAGGCACACCCAGTCAGTTGTTCCACTCCACAATCCATACACCATTCTGGGAGCATAGCTCCCCATGGATGCACCCACAGAGGAGACTAAGGAGGCTGAGGACAGCTGTCACAAGGGAGGCCCACGGGAAGGAGACAAGGACACCACAAGGAAAGGAAGCAGCTCCTGGTGGGGGACTCGATTATTAGGGGGATAGAACTGGGGGGAGCAGGGAAAACTGAAGTAAGGTGCCTGCCTGGTGCCATGGCTTGGAGGGACAGGAAGCGCATCCTCAGGATCATGGGAACAGCTGCACAGGAGTCTGAGCTGGATGTCATTGTCCACCTAGGGACAAATGACTTGGCTCATCATGAGATTAGAGCAGTGCAGAAGGACTTTGTAGAATTGGGGAGGGGCCTAAGACAAGTAGCACACACAGTATCCTTCTCAGAGGTGCTGCCTGTCAATGGCATGAGTGAGGCGAGGGTACTTTGCAACATGCAGTTTAACGAATGGTTGAAAAAATGGTGTGGAGCACAGGGGTTTGGCTTCACTGAGGACGGGGTTCCACCTGGAGGGACACCAGCCTATACTGGCAGGATGGTCTGCATCTGTCCAGGAAGGAACAAGTCTTTTGAGCAATTGGTTTAAATGCTTCATTGGCAAGCTCTTAAACTAGTCAAGGGGGAGGCACTGATAAGCAGCAGGAAAATCCCGGCCTCCCCCTACAAAACAGGGTACTAAATGAGAAAAAGACCAAGGTAGAAAGGTCAGTGGGGGATGCTGCAACAGAAGGTAAAGCCATCAAAAAATGGAGAGCAATGAGTACCAATGCCCGTAGTCTGAGCAACAAGCTTCCTGAATTAGTGGCCTTGGTGGAGGAGGAACATCTGGCTATCGTAGTCACAGAAACATGGTACACATTAAACCATGACTGGGATGTAAACATACCAGGATACACTATCTACAGGAGGGACAGGGAGGGTAAAAGAGGAGGAGGAGTAGCTCTTTACATAAGGGAAGGAATCATAGCAACAGAACAAAAGGGTAAACAGGAGGAGAAGAAGCACTGTGGGTAAATTTGGAGACCGCAATGGCACCACAATACGATAGGGTTAGACACAGACTCTTCTCAGGGGAGGAAATGGACAAGGAAATGATAGAAAGTATACTTAGAATGGCAGAAAAAGGGGAGATATTGCTGATGGGTGATCTGAATATGCCAGATGTTAACTGGAGTGCAGTTGCAGCAGCCATTTCTAAGAGTGGGGTTATTCTAGATGCCCTACAGGGGGCATGCCTTAGACAACTAGTATTGGAGCCCACTCGAGAGGGAGCAATCTTAGACCTGGTTCTCTCAAATGGAGATGAAGAGAGGATCACAGATGTAGAAGTGGGTAGCCATCTGGGAACTAGCGACCATCGAACAGTATGGTTCACCATAAACACAGCAATAGAGTCAAGCCATACAAAGACAAAGGTGCTGGATTTTAGGAAGGCTGACTTTGTCAAAATGGGTGAGTGCCTAAGGAATGCACTAGCAAATGGGCAGGAAGGAGGGGTGGAAGAACAATGGGGAATAATAAAAACTGCCATCACAGAGGTATCAAGCCTTTGTGTAAAGCAAATAAAATGAAACGAGGTAAGAAACCACTATGGTTCTCAAAGGAAGTGGCAGTGAAGGTTCAAGAGAAAAAGAAAGCATTCAGGAAGTACAAGGAATCACAGAAGGAACAGGACAGAGAACTATATCAGTTAAAGCAAAAGGAAGCTGGGAAGGCAGTCAGATCAGCAAAGGCCCAAACTGAGGAAAAGACAGCCAACTCAGTTGAGAAGGGGGATAAAACCTTTTATAGGTACATCAGGGAGCGAAGGAAGACCAAGGGAGGGATAGTGAGGCTTAATAAAGGGGAGGGAGGGTGGGCAGAGGGTGACTGTGAAAAGGCAGAGATACTAAACAAATATTTTTGCTCAGTATTTACAAATGAAGAAGGAGGTACCTAAAACAAACAGTAGAAACACTCTGGATACAGAAGTTGATACCAGCCCATTTACAGAAAAAAGGGTTCTGAAAGAACTCTTAAAACTGAAGGTGGACAAAGCAATGGGGCCTGATGGGAT
This sequence comes from Neoceratodus forsteri, assembly GCA_016271365.2. NCBI lineage: Eukaryota > Metazoa > Chordata > Ceratodontiformes > Ceratodontidae > Neoceratodus > Neoceratodus forsteri. The sequence goes on along the minus strand of CM057458.1, from coordinate 649,428,651 downwards.
TCATCCCAGAATTCTAAGAGAACGAAGGGTCGAACTAGTGACACCACTGACTACCCTCTTTAACAAATCATGGGAGGATGGGGTGGTACCCGAGGACTGGAGGAGGGCAGATGTGATTCCCCCTCACAAAAGTGGGAGCAAGGCAGAAGCAGGAAACTACAGACCTGTTAGTTTAACTCAGTGGTAGGGAAAATGATGGAATCACTTCTGAAGGAAGAATTGTTAAATATCTAGAGGCCAGAGGTGCACAGGACCCAAGGCAGCATGGATTCACAGCTGGAAGGTCATGCCAGACAAATCTGATTTCTTTGACTGGGTGACCAAAGTAGTTGATCAGGAGGGGCTGTAGACATGGCCTACCTAGACTTTAGCAAGGCATTTGACACAGTCCCACACAAAGATTAATATACAAGTTAGCCAGCCTGGGAGTGGGTCCCAAGATGACAGCCTGGGAAAGAATTGGCTGGAGAATAGGACACAGAGTAATAGTAAATGGAGTCCACTCTGAAAAAAGGGGGTAGTAGTGGGCACCGCAGGGTTCAGTATTAGACCAGTCCTCTCAATGTCTTTATAAGTGACATTGCAGAGGGACTGGAAGGAAAGTATGTCTCTTTGCAGATGACACAAAGATCTGCAACAGAGTTGATGCACAGGGTGGGGTGGGAATGATGAGAAGGGACTTGGCAAGGTTAGAGGAATGGTCAAATGTATGGCAGCTTAGATTCAATGCTAAGAAGTGCAAGGTAATGTACCTGGGAAACAAAACCCCAGGGGAAGAGTACACAATGGGGGGTGAGATACTAACAACAAAAATGGAAAGGGACCTGGGGGTAGTCATATCAGATGACCTAAAGGTGGGCAAGCAATGTGAGAGGGCAGCAAGGAGGGCTGGGGGGATACTGGGATGCAGGGAGAGGCATCACCAGTAGAAAACAGGAAGAAGTTATCCCTCTGTACAGACAGCTAGTGAGACCCCATCTGGAGTACTGCGTGCAGTTCTGGAGACCCAATCTCCGCAAAGACATAGACAGGATGGAAGCTGTCCAGAGGAGGGCAACTACAATGGTGCAGGGTCTGCACCGGAAGACATATGAAGAGAGACTTGGGGAGCTTAATATGTATAGCCTCGAGGAAAGGAGGGAGGGGGGACATGATAGAAACTTTCAAGTACCTCAAGGGAATCAACAAAGTCCAAGAGGGTAGCATCTTTCAAAAAAAGAGGTTGTGCAAGAACAAGGGGGCACAATTTGAAGATAGAAGGGGAGCTCAGAGGTAATTTAAGGAAGTATTTTTTCACAGAGAGGGTGGTGGATGTATGGAACGGCCTTCCAGAGGAGGTTGTGAGTCACAAACAGTGGTGGAATTCAAGCATGCATGGGACAGTCATAAGACAATTCTAGGGGGTGGGGGTAGGAAGAAGTAGGCTGCTGGTTAACTAGGATCTGCAGCTTATCCATCAGGTAGGGAAATGGGCAGACTGGGTGGGCCAAGCGGTCCTTATCTGCCGTCAAATTCTATGTTTCCTGCCTCGTGAGCTGTGTATTTTCACTCGTGCCTTCGGCACTCATGAAATACACAGCTCACTCTGCAGGAGAGAGAATATTTTCCATATCCCACCCTGCCCATCATGTATCCCCTACATATACGGTGTGTGTGTGTGTGTGTGTGTGTGTGTGTGTGTATGTATATATATATATATATATATATGTATACACACACATATAGATATATATATATATATATATATATATAAATAAATATATATCCTTGCCGCTTTCCAGTTGTTTTTCGTCCCGGTTCCTTTTTTTCTGGGAACCGAGATGCGGTTGACGTTTTCATGTTCTGATTTCTCTGGTAAACCTTCTAGTTAGCAGTTCTTGTTTGATTCAGGAACTGAACCACAAACTGCATTTTATTTTTTTTTAACTGAACCAAATTTGGGTTTGTCGTGATTGGCATGTCTGACCAATCCAGAAAGAAAACAGGACCTGCAGGCTTCAGAAATTGTAAAAACTGTTTTAATCTCCTGGCTAAGGCATACTGCCATGAGCTGTGTTTGAGGTGTCTGGGTCCAGATCACCTTTTTTCTGATTGTGAGCTTCGTATCAAATTTTACCCTAAAAAATGTTAGACGACCTTATGGCTTCTCAGTCTGCCTCAACATTTCCAAAGCACTCAGAAGAGTGTATAGGCCATCACAGTAAGCAGAATGACAAGTCTGCTAAAGATGGCTTAGAGTCCAGGGTGTCTGAACAGGGAAACCCTGAAGCCGGTAAACATAAGAGAGCCTCTGAGCAGGTACTGGAAACAGTGCCTTCTAAGAAAAGAAAAAAAAAATGTCCCTCCCCTTCTGCTGAAGAAGAAAAGGAGCCATCAGTGGACAAAAGTAAGATGCCCTCAGAAGAAGACATGACCAAGGCATGGCAGTTTTTCTGGGCCATCCAGGCTGTGGGTTCGCTGAAGGGCATGCCAATTCCTTCCCCCGACCCCGGTTCCAGTTCCTACCCTTGTTCTGGAGGAGGAAGGGGTTGAATTCTGTTATGAAGAGGGAGATCGAACCTATTGAGCCTGACGGTTCTCCTGAACAAGAATTTGGCTCTCTTCCCCGAGCCCAGGATGATTTCTCTTCACATTATTCTTTTGTGAGGCAAATGGTCAGCAACCTCAACCTCTCCACCCATGAGACTGCTAAGGATGAAGACAAGGCAGAATTCCTGGACATGATGGGGTTAACCCCAGCCAAGAGGTTACTTTCAAAAGTCATTAAAGAAGGCAACCTGCAAGTTGCTGCAAACACTAACCTTCACCTCTGGTATTGACAAGAAAATAGAAAAATGCCAGCTGGGCAAACAGGGTGCCGAATACCTTTTACTCTCACCCTGACCATGATGGGGTAGTGCAGGCTGCGGCCTGCGACAAATCAAAGGCCCCCTCTCTACCCAGTCCCTGGATAAGGACTCCAGGAAGCATGCTAGCATGGGGGGCGGGGTCTACACCTCGGCATCCTTGCTCCTGAGACAAGCAGCCTACATGGCTTACACTGCCCAGTATCAGAAGGCTGTGTGGAGCTCCATTCTGGCCATGAGTGAGAAAGCATCTTGTGACCCGGTGCAGGATTTGGCAGACACTGCAAAGGGGGCCATGGATACCACAAAGTATCAGTTCCATATGGCGGTGGATGCCAGTGACGCTGCCTCCATGGTCATGGCTCATGCTTTTTCCCCTGAGGAGGTTTGCCTGGCATAGGATCACCAACCTCTCCCTGAACAATCAGACAAAGGCTATGGATTTTCCCTCTGAGGGAAATTCCCTGTTTGGTGACAAGGCATACATGAAGAAGGTGGAAGAGTACAAGGCCACCTACAAAGGCAATACTGAGAAACAAAAGGCCTCCACTTCCAGCAAGCCTTATGGAAGGAGAGGTAGAGGTAGGAGGGATATTTTCCTGGAGTTTTCTCACCTATGATTTCTCCCAGCTGAGGGTTTTTTCAGAGGCAGAGGTAGGAGGGGCTCTAAGCCCACTGACTCAACCCCACCACCTAAGGCCTAGCCTAAGCAAGAACCCCTGATAAGTTTATCCAGGTTGCTCACCCATTGCCTGTGGGAGGAAGGGTTGGCTCACTTCTTTCAGTAGTGGAAAACCATCGCCACAGACCAGTGGGTCCTGGAAGTAGTGAGCCAAGGGCTCATCCTGCAGTTCAAAAGAATCTCAAGACTGCAAAAACTTTACACTTCCCACCCCAGCAGAAAATATCCTTTTGGAGTTGGAGGTAGGGAAAGTTGTTGCAAGCAGAAGCAGCAGAAAAAGTCCACCCACCACAATGGGGAAAGGGCCTTTACTCAAGATACTTCCTCACCCACAAGGAAAAATGGGGAGTGGTGACCTATTTTGGACCTCGGCTATCTGAACAAAACATCTCAGAAAGGAACATTTCAAGATGGTAACCCTGGTTGTAGTAATCCCATCCCTTGGGTCTCTGGACCTGAAGATGCGTTGTATTTTCATATCAGTCAGGCCCTGTCACAGAAAATACCTAGAGTTCTAAGGGCGGGTCCTTATCAGTTCACAGCGCTTCCCTTTGGACTCTGTTCAGCTCCCAAAGTGTGCACGAAGTGTTTGGCCATGGTGGCATCACATCTGAGAAGGTATGGATTGGTAGTTTTCCCTTACCTCGACGACTGGCTGGTCGCAGGGAAGTCACACCAGGAGGCCAATGCCTCTCTTGCCTCCTCACTCAGCATTCCCTGGAGGGTCTGGGCTTCATCATAAACACTTGAAAGTCCCAAACAGAACTAGGGCAGGTTTTGGAATTCATAGGAGCTGAGTTAGATGACCAAGGGAGGGCCCTCCTCCCAAAAGAGAGAGTGGGAAACCTGGTAAGCGTGGTGAAGTCATTTAGGCTTGGCCAGCCCAGGCCTTCAAGAGATTTCCTCCAGCTATTAGGCTACATGGCATTATCCACAGCAGTAGTGGCTGGGGCTAGCTTTCACATGAGGGACATCCAGTACCACTTGAGGGCCCTCTGGTCCCAAAGGTGAGACTCTCTCTCAAGGCTGGTGCTGTGACAAATTCTGTCTTAAAAGCTTTGGACTGCTGAAAAGAAGAGGGCAACCTCGGGGGGGGGGGGGCTTTCTTCAGCAGTCACTTACATTAGTGTAACTACAGATGCCTCCCTCCTAGGCTGCAGTGCACATCTGGACAACCTAACAGTAAGTAGGGTATAGTCCTCCCAGCAGCCCAGGGTGCATATAAACCTGCTGGAGCTCCGAGCAGTGTACCTTTCCCTACAGGGTTTCACCTCCCACATCAGATTCAGTCAATCCAGGTCTGGACAGACAAATACCACTGTCATGTACAATATCAACAAACGGGGAGGCACAAGATCCTCTGAGCTATGTACAGAAGCAATGAAGATCTGGAATCTGGCCTACTCCCTCGAGGTGCAACTATCAGCAGTTCACCTGCCAGGGAAGGACAATGTCTTGGCAGACTTCTTGAGCAGGGTCAGCCAGGAACATCACGAAGGAACCCTGAACAAGCAGGTCTTGGTCACAGTATTCAGGAGATGGGGTACACCAGAGACAGACCTGTTTGCATTCTGGGAGAACCATCAGCTACCCGTTTTGTTACAGACCACCTGCAATGGGCTTGTTCCCATTGGATGCCCTGAATCTAGACTGCACAGGGAGGTTCTGTATGCTTTTTCTCCTTTCCACTCTTGCTGAGAGTGCTCTTGGAAGCTGAGGGGCCAGTCTGCAACAATGATCCTAATAGCCCCAGACTGAGCTAGGCAGGTTTGGTACTCACTACTCCTGGCCCTCTCCATCAAGCATCCCATCCACCTCCCTCTGAAACGGTCTGGTGCCCTTGTCTCAGGGCAGGATGACCTTCCCAGACCTTAGAGGTCTGTGTCTCAAGGCATGGTTCTTGAAGAGCTTGAGGTTTACGGTTTTAACCTTTCTGAGGAGGTTTTGGAAGTCCTTTAAAGTTTCCAGGAAGCCAGCATCAAGGAAAACCTATGCTTCCAAGTGGTAAAGGTTTTCCCTGTGGTGGTGTTCTACGCAGCTCAATCCCTTGCACACAGATCTACCCATATTCTGGGACTGTCTGGTCCACCTCCACTCCCTGGGCCTCAGGCCTTCAACACTTAAGGTGCAGCTGGCAACAGTGTCAGCTTATGTTTCAGCAGGCAGAGAGAAAACCCACATTTACAAAAAAGTTCTTTAAAAGACTTCTGCACTTACATCCCCCTGTCAGGGACCCAGTCCCTGCTTGGGATTTGAACCCGTGCATTGCCAAGCTCAAGGAGCGCCCCTTCAAGCCCATGGTTACTGCTGACGTAAAGTATGTCACCTGGAAAATGATTTTCCGGTGGCCATGACCTCTACCAGAAGGATCTGTGAGCTGCAAGCTCTCAGCACAGACCCAAATTACATAATCTTCCACAGGGACAAGGTAATCCTAAAGACAAACAAGAAATTCCTTCTCCTAAAGTGGTGTCCGAATTTCACCTGAACTAGTCCGTTTCCTTCCAGTGTTCTTTACAACAAAATACAGCTCTGGGAAGCAGAGGCTCAGCAGTCTGGATGTCAAGAGACCTCTTGCCTTCATTACTGCAATGCCATATACCTAAGGCTGTCGAGGTAGATCTTTGCCGCCTGCAGCTAGTGCAGAATTGTTGGTTAACTGGCCTATCTAGGTTGTGTCATATTACTCCTGTGTTCCGCTGTCTGCACTGGCTGTGAGGTGGTGGATCGCCTTCAAGATGAATTTGCTGACCTACAAGGCCCTAAACGGGCAGGGGCCCGGCTACCTGCAAAACCTCCTCCAGCCTTACCACCCTTCGTGCCCCTTCTGCTCCATGGACGAGGGATTACTGGAGGCTCCAGGAGTTTGGTTAAATTCATCTGGGGCCCATACCTTCGCATATGTGGCCCCAACTTTCTGGAATTCTCTGCCTTGCCCTATTCAAGAGAGAATATAGAGCCCTTTAAGAGGGAGCTGAAAACTTATCTAATTAATCTAGCATTCCCAGAGTAGAAACAGTATTTTACTGTTTTAATAATGATTATTCATTGTGTTATTGTATTTGTATTGTCTTCAATGTTTTTGGTTTTTTGTGTTTGTTTATCCGCCTACCCATACTCCCCTCCGGTCTTCCCTTCAGGTCTTCCTATGCACACTCTGCCGCTCCCGCCACCCTACTACAGCCTTTCAACCCCATATCGCAGCCCCCCAGGTAACCCGGCGTCTCCCTTCGCCAAATGGGTCCTCCCCCCTTTCCAGGGGAGAAGGCACTGGTGGGGACAGGCCAGCGCACTCTTATCATTGGCCTGGGTGCTGCTGAGGAAGGTACAGGCAGGCTGTTTCGGGGGCCTTAGAGCCAGCGGAGGATTGGAGGCAGTCATCTGGCCGGATGGGAGCGATGTTTTCCCTGGTGTCCTCTCGTGGTGCGTGGCGTCTGGACATCTAGGCGAGAGACAACGTCTGCCACACACCTCCCAACAGTGAACCTGGTGTGTTATCCTACCCCTGGCCTCCACCAGTGGTCACCCAACTCCGAGTCGCAGCCTCCCTCCCCCGGAGACAACGAGCAGTCGTGGGCGCCTAGTTGTCTTCCCTCCGGCCCTCCAGTGACCCGAGGCCTGCTCCTCAACCTGGGCTACTGGCGCGGAGCTGAAATCCAACCGCTGTGCCAGCGGGCCGGCGTTCTCAATGTTTTAATGTAAAGCGCATTGGATTATAATGGGATCTGTATTCTATAAATAAAAGAATGATTGATTGATTGAAGAGAGCACTCAGCTACTACTTGGACCGCACTAAGGAAGTCTGGTCCTCCCATTCACAGTTGTTTGTCACTTATGGTGAAGTAGCAAAAGGTAGGCCAGCCTCCAAGAGAACAGTTGCTCACTGGATAGTCTCTTGCATTCAGTTATCTGGTACAGCAAAGCTGGCAAGCTACCAACACAAGGCCTCCAAGCACATTCCACATATGGCACTTCTGTCTCTCTGGCAGCTGCAAGGGATATCTCCTTTCTGGAAATTTGTAAATCGGCTACCTGGAAAACAGTACATGTCTTTGCAAAGCACTGTTGTTTGGCCGTACAGTACAGAAGGGATGCCAGATTTGGCACTGCTGTCTTGCATAACCTTTTCCCTAAATATGTTCTGTACCCAGCCTCCCAAGGTACTGCTTTGTAGTCTCCAGTAGTTAAGCATAGTGAAGAATTCCTGGGGTTTGAAGAAAAAATTACCATAGTAATGTTTCTTCCAAGGGTTCCCTCACTGTGCTTAACACACCCACCTTACCTCCCCTTCCAGAACCTGGAAAAGATTCTCCAAGAATCTGTTTTCTTTCGTTCCTTATTTGGTTTGAGCATTTTTTGTGTATTGCCCACAATCGGAATTTTAGTGATTTTGTGCAAACTATTTGGTCTGCCATGTTATGACCCTGCAGGGTCTAAACATTTTGGGACTTTCTATTTTCATATAGGTTTAGCTAGTTTGGTGGTCACTGCTCTCCGAGCTACAGTAATAAATCTGACATTTGAGAGCAAAGATTTGAATTTCATTCCAAGATGCTCTAATCTGCATAAAATTCTACTTTCTGGGGTTGCTCAAACCAACAGGCTGATTCACTGTAGATAGGCATAGTGAGGGATCCCTTGGAAGAAGAAACATTGTTATGGTGAGTCATTTTTTTTTTCTTTTCAGTAGCACGCACAATGATGTGCATTGCTGCACATCAGGCGGTTTAAAACATCTGTTGGTGTAGCTGGACCAGGTCCTAGCTTTCATGCCAGACCATGAGTCAGCCAGGCAGGCCATTCACTTTTCTATCCAGGGCCTGGAGCTGGTGAGACATCAGTCAAGGTTGTCCCACAACGCCAGTGAGGTAGCTTCCAGGTTGGTAGGAACAGCAGTTTGCATTCAGCGGACGGAATGGCTTCACCTTTCCGGGTTGGCACCCCTGGCAATGCACAAGGTGCGTAACTTGCATTTCCAAGGGACTCATTTCTTCTCCTGCAGGGTCGGGCGTGAGTTCCCAGGGTGCCCTCCTGTTCTCTCAGGCCAAAGGATCCTCCACTTGTCCCTGACCAGTCTCCGGAGTCCCTGCCCTCCAGTGGTTCTCCTCTACAGAGAGCTGAGGGATATTTTCCCCTTAGGGTGAGCCAACTTCTCCACTGTTTTGGGGAAGCATCATACCCTGACCCATTAGTGAGAAGCAGTGATGATTGATTCCTGGAAGATATGAAAATTACGTATTCACCATAGTTGTTGCTCTCCTAGAATATCTTCACCATTCATTAAGGAGATATATATGTATATCCCATTCATTAAAGAGATATGTATGTGTGTGTGTATGTATATGTATGTGTGTGTGTGTGTGTATATGTATATGTATATATATATATATATATATATATAAAATTATATAATATATGCTTTACTTCTACGAAAAGCTTTTGAGCCATATTTCAACTAAAATGTCCCATTAGTTTAGAATGATGTATGATGACTTGAAAAACTGCCAGCACCATGTCCTGAGGACTTTCTGGAGTGAAGCTGTGGTGCCGGAACCTTTGTAAAAGTGGGAGGGTCAAGGGGTAACCATAAAATTGTTTTATAAAAAGCCGCTAGGTCCCCAGAAGCTCTGGGGTTTAGATGTTCTGTGGTGAGTTTTGGTGCTTTTATTGAAGATGAAACACATTTCTGTCACATCTTCACTACTCCTGACTCCAGGGAAAAATTATTTTCTAGGATCGTGGATATGTTGTTGATCCACACTCTTTGGCATGTCCCCTTCCACTTGAAGATGAATCGGCAGTCTTCAAGCTGGCTCCTCCCACCCACCCGAGTGGTATATACCTTGGCTCCACCCCATGACGCCAGATCTTCCTTTCCGCTGGAAGATTCAGGTTGCCTCCCTCGTGCTCACGCATTTCGTAGGCCCAGGCTTTCAAACCTTCGGTTTTACCGCAAATTCGCATTACTCACTTTAGCGCTCACAATTTTGTCGCTTCGATTATGGAAGAGCAATCTTCCCCCAGAGTTCATCGGTGCCCTTGCGGCCAGAAGATGTCGCGCACCAGTCCCTACCCCACGTGCGTCTACTGCCTCTGTGTCGACCATGACACCTCTTCATGCAGTCTGTTTGGCTTATCATTCCAATGACCTTGATGACCATCTCGCACTCCTGAAGCTGGGGAGGCCGGAGAAGAACCCTCTGGTGAAATCCAAAGAGGCCTGGTGGGCGATTTCTGCGGCTCCGGGATCCGCCGAGCAGTTGGAGTGCATGTAAGCGTTCGAGGAGGAAGCAGCTTGTGCTGCAGATTCCTCTCAGAGCTTTTTCGTTCCACTCAACCTGGGCTCCACCTTCTCAGGCTCCTTCCGGGAGTTGTGCCAGTCTCTCCCGGCCAAGGGAGGCGCCTGTGAACTGCACTCTCTCAATCCCGTAAGCGGAAAGGACCCGGAGTCGTCTTCATCTCGTAGGACGTTCTTGGGAGCGGAAGAGATCTTGGTCCTGAGAGCATGCAGTCTCAACTTCGGTCGAGATCTCTTCTTCGGCTGCTGGCTTTTCGGCTTTGCTGTCTGGTCAGTCGACCAAATTATCTGTTGATGAGGTTGAGATTGTGATAGAGCCTATTGATCCGATATTGCCGACTCCGGTCAACGATTCCCTCGATCAAACACCCAGTCTGGTTTTTCCAGATGGTGAGACCCAGCCTGCTGGGACTCTAAGCGAAGATATGGTCCCTGATCCCAGGAAATCACCGGTCCCACCGGTGTCTCCCGGGCGACCAAGTCAGCCCTCTCGATCGAGGGCTTGGACCCCCTCATCCGAAAGGCCGAAGAAGGCCACGCCAGCGCTCTAAAAGACAACGCCATCGGTCGTCCTCGTCCTCCTTGGATGAGGAGAGGCTCCGGCGGAAACTCAGTCGGTGCTACGAGGACTTCATGTGGCAACAGCTGATTTTGTCTGGGCACAAGCCCACCCCGGCTACTACACCAACCATTACTTAGGTTTCATCTCCTAGGCTGAAGCTGACTCCCTCGGAGCCGATCAGATTGGTTCCTCAGCCTGCGGAGCCGGCAAAACTGCCGGTTCAGCCCAAAATGACCTCTTCACCGATTGTGGTGGAACCGCTGCCCAAACAGCCTGTGGGAGGGGCTCCTTCCAAAGGATACAGACCAGACAAAGGGTCTTCACGAGTTGTTGGTCACGGTCATTCTGGATCTTTTCAGTGGTCGTAGTGACCTAGGGTTGGCCCTTATACCCGGATTCCTCTGATTCGGATGTTACTGGCTTGCACTCACATCCAGGGGACGATAAGTCGACCATTGGTTTAGAGACAGAGGAAGGGCCTTCATCTTTTCAAGGGATCCTTCGCCTCATCTCTGAATCTACAGGGATGCTCCTGGAGCCAATCCAGAAAAAGGCAGAGTACCCTCTTATGGACATCCTTAAGAGAGGAGATACCCCGACGGAGGCCTTTCCTGTGGCTGAGGCTATTGTTGGCCCAGCCCTAGAACTTTGGCAGCGTCCTGCCTCTTGTCCAGCACCATCTGCATGCATAGCTCACAAGTACACAGTGCCTATGGGGTGCCTTGCGAGGTTCACAGAGCATCCTTCGGCCGAGAGCCTGGTGACCACCTATGTGTTCAGGCATACTGGCAGTTCTGCCGACACTGGCCGACCTCCTGATAGAGTCCAAGCTTTTGGACCATTCAGCCGGGAAGGTCTATGTGGCTTCATCAGGCAAGTTTGGCAGTCATCATGGCACACTTCTCTCATGCCCTTCTGGGGTCACTAGATGAAGTTCTCATACATCACATGCAGGCCACGGTCAAGCAAGTCCGGGATCTGGGCCGAGCTGTCGCCAAACAGCAGCTTCAGACGGCCCTAGACATTGGGGATTCTTCTGCCTGCTTGATGGCTGCTGCAGTTGCCTCTCGTCACAGGGCTTGGCTGAGGCTCTCCTCCTTTCTGGCGGATACCCAGCACAAACTAGCTGATGTGCTCTTCCTTGGGACTGACTTGGTCAGCCCAGGAGTGGCCGGTCACCTTCAGCGCATTGAGCAGTCCAGTGCCACATTGGGCGCTACTTCTGCCAAGGGTTCTTCGGGCAAGAACCAACAGAAGAAAAAGAAGAAGCCTTTTCAGCACTCTTCCCCTGCAGCTCAGCAGTCCTCCTTTCAAGATGGACAGCAGCACCAGCATCAGCAGCGGGCTCAAGCTTGGCACCCTCATCCCAAGCCTGGACCCCAACAGGCCATAAAGGAGGCCGAGGCTCAGGTCCTGGAGTCTCCTTCTCCAAGCCTGCTCAGTGACGAGGTGGGGTCTGCCACCCCCTCTCCCGTCACGCCAGCTCTGGGTCCTCCCTTGGGGGACCGGCTCCCCCACTTCTCGAAGTGGTCAGTCAGGGACTGCCTCTGGAATTCAAGTAGTACCTTCCAAACTGAGCCCGTGCCCCTCAGGAGGAAAGCGTCTCCGCTCAGACCCAGTCGGCTTTTCGAGATGACATCGCTCAGCTCCTCCTCAAGGAGGCAGTAGCTCCAGTGGCGGATCCTCCAGCAGACCCAGGCTTTGTCTCCAGGTACTTTCTGGTGCCCAGGCGGACAGGGGGCTGGCATCCCATTCTAGATCTACACAACCTGAATCAATATCTCAGGTCACGCACCTTTCGGATGGTCACTGTCCCAGATCATACCATCCTTGGAGCGAAACATGTGGTTCTGTTCACTGGATCTGCAGGATGCGTTCTTTCACGTCCCAATAAGTCTGTCCCATCAGCGGTTCCTCTGCTTGAGGGTCGAAGGGACACTGTATGAGTTCCAAGCCATGCCATTTGGCCTGTCATCAGCCCCTTGGGGCTTCACCAAATGCATTGCAGTGGTGGCGGCCCATCGCTGGCATCGGAGGGGGTGTCAGGATTTACCCCTACCTCAACGATTGGCTCCTAGCAGGTTCCACCCAGCAGGAGGTGACGAGGTCCAGGGACCTGGCCCTCCAGACCTTCTCTCAACTCTGCCTCCTGATCAACGAGGCCATGTCAGAACTTGTGCCTTCTCAGGTGATGGGCTTCATCAGGGCAGAGCTCGACTCTTGTCAAGCCAGAGCTCGGCTCCTGACGGACAGGGCAGAGGTTCTTTCCTCCTTTGCCCAATCATTTCTGGTTGGGCACTTGTGCCCTGTCTGGGACTTTCTGCGCCTTCTGGGTTACATGGCAGCGTGCACCTCAGTGGTCTGTTGGACCCGGTTGCACATGCACCCCCTCCAGTGGGAGCTGGCCACCCAGTGGACTCAGCACCATGGTCATTTCGACCAGCTGATCACTGTAACCCAGAAGATGTGGGACGCTCTCCAATGGTGGACTGCCCCAGACCGGTAGCAGGAAGGGAACCCATTTGTCCACCCCGAGCCGACAGTCGTTCTCATGAGTGATGCCTCTCTCATGGCTGGGGAGCCCACATTGGGGACAGAAGGGCCCACGGGCTCTGGACCCCGAGGAGTCCCGATGCCACATCAACCTGTTAGAGCTCAGAGCAGTCAGACTGGCACTGTCGGCTTTCGCTCCTCAGCTCCGGGGTCAAGTGGTTCAAGTCCAGATGGACAATACCATGACCATGTACTAGCTCAACACACAAGGCGGCATGCACTCCAGTCTGCTGTGCAATGAGGCGATCCACATCTGGACCCTCGTGAGCCAGTTAGAGGCAGATCTCCTAGCCATCCATGTGGCAGGAGCCTCGAACCATCTGGCAGATACTCTCAGCCGCTAAGGCCAGACATTCCACGAGTGTTCTCGCCATCCAGAGGTAGCTTACAGCCTGTTCTCCCACTGGGGCAAACTGATGGTGGACCTGTTTGCCTCCAGGGAAAACACCAAGCTGAGGCTGTTTCATGCCCGCCCCCCTAAGCAGGGCTTGCTGCAGGGGGATGCCTTCTTGAGGCCGTGGACCCCAGGCATCCTGTATGCCTTCCCTCCATTTACCTTGATCCACAAGGTGCTCTTCAAGGTGAGGAGGGACAAGGCAAAGGTGATCTTGGTAGCCCCAGACTAGCCGTGCCAGTTTTGGTATCCAGATCTCCTCCGCCTCAGCTGCAGGCACCCAGAGCGGCTTCCAGCATGCCCAGACCTGATATCACTCGGTCAGGGGAAGATATTCCATCCGGGCCTTCAATCCCTGCACCTCACAGCCTGGTACCTGAGCGGCTAGAGTTCCAGGCTTTGGGTCTTTCCGAAGATGTCTACACCGTGGTGGAGGCATCCAGAAAGGAATCTACCAGGAAATGTTATGCCTTCAAATGGAAAAGGTTTTCCATTTGGTGTCAGGGCAAGGGCCTGAACTCTCTATCCTGTCCAGTGGCTAACATTTTCAACTACCTTTGGTCTCTCTCTCCAAAGGAGGTCTACGGTCATCGACCCTTCGGGTGCACCTGGCAGCCATCTCTGCTTACTGGGTGCAGGCCGGTCAGCCGACATTGGCACAGGAGACTGTGGTCAGGTGCTTTTTCAAAGGCCTGGGTCACATATCCCCTCTGGTGCGTGTATCTCCGCCTCCATGGGATCTACTGCTGGTACTGGCAAAACTCATGGGCAAGCCATTCGAACCAATGCACAAATGTGCCCTGTCCCACTTGTCATGGAAGACAGCCTTCCTGGTGGCTATCACGTCTGCCAGAAGGACAGGGGAGCTCCAGGCGCTTTCGGTGGACTCCCCTTATCTGGTCTTCCACAGGGACAAGGTTGTCCTGTGCCCCATCCGAAATTCCTTCCGAAGGTGGTGTCAAAGTTTCACCTTAACCAGGTGTGAACTCTGCCGGTATACTACCCTCATTACACCTCGGAGGCAGAGTACAGGCTCTATACCTTGCACCTGCGACGTGCTCTCTCCTACTATAAGGAGAGGACGGCGGAAATTCCGGGGAGAGGTTCGCCAGCTGTCTCACCTATGCTGAAGCCGCTTCTGGCAGATCTGCAGCCAAACTGACTATTGCAAGATGAATCACATCATGCATAGGTCTGTGCTACGAGTTGGCGGGCAAGGAGCCTCCCAGAGGGATAAGAACTCATTCTACCCACCATACTACTGCATCGGTGGCTGCTTTCAGGGACAACCCTATCCAGGAAATCTGCCGGCTGCTACCTGGAAGTCGGCAACACTTTCATCACCCACTACCACATCGACCTTGAGTCATGCCGGGATGCTGGTTTTGGGGCCTCAGTTCTCCAATCTCTGTTCCCTAAGTAGGGGGTATGCGCCTTGCCTCTCTCCTCCCAGAGAACTGCTAGGAGTCTGCCAAAGAGTGTGGATGAACAACATATCCACGATCCTAGAAAAACAGGTTATTCACGTGTAACAGTAGATCTTCCACGGAATGGTCTCTTGCAGTAAGTCATTACTTCTGGGAGTTCCCGATAGGTGGCGCTGTAACACGGCAGTTTCTTCTAGCAGTCTCCACACTAGGGACCACCCACATAACCTCACCTCCTGGGCTGTGCCTATAAAAGTGGGTGGTCCCTGCTAGTCTCCGTTCATTTTCCCGCCGGCTTCAGCTTTGACAGCAGCTTATTCTTCTGCCAGCAGTCTGTGACATAGATAGAACCCATAGCTTGGAGTGCCTGGGCTTCATACATGGCATCGTATTCCTGTGCTCGACTAAGAGCTTTACAAAGGATGTTTCCCTGTTACAGACTCAGGGTGCTTGATCAAAAGGCTCTAAAACCTCTGAGTCCTCTTCAAGAAGCAAAACAGGCAAGGAAATACCTTCACCTGAAGTCCTGCCTGACCGCCTGCAATGGTCATATCTCCAAAACACGTATCAAGAAAACATTCTTCGTCGACGGGCAATATCCCCCCCATTGACTGCAGGCACTGCTTCTTCAAAAGAACATAGAAGTTCAATTTCACATAGAGAAGAACGTTCGTCGACGGGACGTCATTCCTCAGCTCCCCCATCGACGAAACCACATGCACCGTCGACAATGGAGGTCCTGCTGCATTTATCATTGACGGGGCACACTCCCCTGTCGATGAGAGGACTCCACATGACATCCTCATCGACGAGAACGCCTCCTCTGTTGATGGAGCACACACTACATGCTTCACTGTCTATGGGGCTTCCTCCTCCGTCGGCAAGACATGCTCCTAAACTTCCATCATCGAGAAGTATGCCACCATCGATGGAGCATGCATTTGCCTTCTTGTCGATGACACACTTTCCATCGTCAACTGAGCACGTCCCTACTGTTCTATCGTCAATAAAGAGCATCCCGCTGGCAACTGAGCATGCACTGACTTCCCCATCGTTGATGAGGAGTATTCCACTGTCGGTGGAGCATGCATTCACTTATCCATTATCAGTAAGACACATTACATCATCGGGGCATGCTTCTTTTCCTCTTCCGTCAACGGGACTGATCCCACCATCGACGGAGCAGCCCCTACATCATAGAACAGCACCTTTACCAACATATAATACATTTATGGAAGATTCTTATAAAAATGTAACCATGAAAAACTATGAAATATTTTATAAAAACGTATTGAAAGATACTTATGGGACTCCATTACCACAAAATACAGAATCGTATACTATGGAACGCAGAGGCAAACCAGCCTCATTTGTACTCATGCATGATGCAGACACCAGTCCGTGATGAACAAAATTCTCAAAGATGTGCTGGATCACATTATCGGGAGGCAGAAATTGATCCCTCGACTTCAAGTACACAGGGCTCAAAACATCGCAGTTCCGTTCTCACAAGTGCCAAACATAGAAGAAATTGTAAATGTTGAATTCTATAGTTTTTGATTATACACTGAGACAGACTGTGTCTCTGTCTCCATCAAAACAGGCACAACAGAGCTAAAATGCTAGCCATTTCTGCCTCCTCATGAATATTGAGGAATATTTGTCAGATTCTCATATAACTTCGGAACCTTCTGAAGACACACACTATGAAGGTTCCCCCTACTAGAAGAGGACCTGAGTCCCCGTATTCTATACCATCATACTGGGACGAAGAAATACTACAACTACTAAAAGTAATTTCCCCACCTGATGACCCCTCATTCCCAGAAATGATGTTACAAATACAAAAAACAACAGGGTTTACCAAACTAGAACAAGATAGATTAAGTAAAGATATGGCTGAATATCTTCATATCCCGGAAGAACCTATCCGGGCAGTCCCTCCTTTTATACCAGCGTTCAGAAATGCAATTACTGAAGCATGGAGTCAACCCATAGCTGCACAGGAGCTACCTAGAAAAGCACACAGGCTTTATCAGGCTCCTCTTGATAATCAGTATTTAACAAACGTTCCCACTGCAGATTCTGTGGTTATCGCAGCCGCCCACAACTGCACTGACAAACCTAAACATACAAGTACAGTACCTCCTGAAAAAGACTGTAAACATTTTGATTATGTGGGGAAGAAAGTGTTTGCTCTAAACAGATTAAATGTTGGAATACTTAACTACATGGGACATATGCTGAAATTCCAGCGTACGATGGGCACCTCTGCTGGGGACATAAGTAAACTACCTACATCCCCTGAAAAAGAGCAATTCACATTAATGATAAACACACTTCCCTCTCTCTACATTCATTAAGATCAGGATACGACATTGCAGATGCTTCGACTAGAGTCTCAGCAGTCAGTATTCGTATACACTGTCAGGCATGGCTCCAACTCTCAGAGCTAGCACCTGATATTCAACATAAAGTTTCTGGTGACCATGTCTTTGACCCAGGGGCACAAACGATACTGGACAACCTGCAAGCCTCAGGCAGACAATTAAAAACAGTACAATATATGTACCACAAACCACATTCTCAGTAAAATTATTTATATAAAACTGGAAATTACTCTAACCACAGAGGAAACTTCAGAGGCAAAGAACGAATGACAAAGAACACATCTAAACCGACCCATGGGCGCCCCTTAGGACAGCCGGGTGCCTCTTCCTCTCATTAAAAAACTTAAGACTACGCCCTGGTCTCCTCTTCTAGGCCTCGGAGACCTTTTTCCGGGGGCTTCAATTCAAAATTATACTGAGGCCTTTCCCATGAGGCTTTATACATCTAGCCACTTTTTGAGGTATCACTGTTACAGGCCAGTACGGTCATTCCATCAGGATGCCTCTCGGCCTGTTGGGCGTCGGACCCTCCTATCCCTCCCACTAACAGGACCCACTACTACTCACATGCTGAGAAACAATTGATATATCCTGAAAATATTATAACATGGATCATAATATTCTTACCAAACTCCTACTGCTAAATGCAGTCTTCACCTGGCCATAGATAAAGGCCACAGAAACAATGGTGAGTACATTATAAACTCTGCAAGACATCGATTTTTCTGACCCACGCTACTTGGATAGCAAAATGTGGGCATGCCACAAACCTTATGACTTTTCTCAGATTAACATGTTTGGAATCTCAAAGATGAGATCCAATGGCTCATAATTTACAATTATCCAGATCACTATGTAAATTTCTGTTCACCAAACAGCATAAATAAAGGGTTTACACCTAACAAGGCTGCAGGCCCTGGCATACTTGGGACCCCCCTTGCAAATGAGATTACTAATACACGATGGAACTAACTACATCTCTCTGCTGCATTCCATGTCTTTACCCTAAAATGAGTACAGTATTGACTATAACAACACTATTAACTCTAAGAGCCACTGTATTCCATTATGAAATAGATACAGTGCTTCAATTCACAACATCGTTTGCTACTTATGCAGCCTATTTATGCCAAAATGGATATATTTCGCTAATGACTTGACAAACATGACAAAAAAAAAAAAACTACTAACTTGCTACATTGTAGCACTAAAAAAATAACGTATTTTGGTTACTGTTACAAACTCAGAATTCAATTGACTTTGATATATACTGTCTTTCTAGTGCATGCCACTGAGACCTACCAATTACTCCATATATGGCTGAATTTCTTCTGATTTATTACAGTATCTGATATGCCATACCCTGATTGGGTTTACATCTGCTTAACTCGTCTGACGATGCTCAGTAATAGCCAGTCTGGCTTGTCTTTCAGCCATAACCCTATAACAAATACTATAATGGAATACTTACAAATAAAAATTCTCTTTATATGCTGATATACTGCTCTCAGCTCCTATCGGTCCTAAGACCACACTATATGTAAGGCAGAATGCCATATCTGGCCACCCACTGCTATATAACTGCTTGGGAATCTCCCAGAAGTAATGACTTGCTGCAAGAGACCATTCCATGAAAGATAGATCAGTTACACAAAGACTTTTGCTGTAACAGTAGATCTTCTAGGAATGTCTTTTGCAGTAAGTAGCTTCCCTCACTCCGACCCCCTGCCATTCTGTAACAGGGAAAACGATGTATGGTCGGGAGGCTTTGGTACCTCTGTTCCCCTCGGTCCCTCACTTTCACAAGCTGAAACCGGCAGGGAACAGAGACTACCAGGGACCACACATTTTTATAGGCATAGCCAAGGAAGTAAGGTTGTGTGGGTGGTCCCTGGTGTGGATACTGCTAGAAGAAACTGCCGTGTTAGAGTGCCACCTATCGGGAACTCCCAGAAGTAATGGCTTACTGCAAGAGACATTCCTAGAAGATCTACTGTTACGGCAAAAGTCTTTGTGTAACTGATCTTTCTAGGAGTGGTATATGTTGTTCATCCACATGGACCCACCCGACCTCCCCAGCTGTGGACGCACACAACCTGGCTTCCAGCCGCCCCATGATGCCAGATCCTTGATGATTCAAGGACAGTGGATGATTAACAAGGCCTTTGTTAATCGACCACTGCCCTTGATTAATCGCCAGATGACTAGTACAGTATAGAACAAGCATTTGTCAATGCCGAACGTTCGCTTGCAGGTATTTGCAGTGGTATTTGGCAGTTGGACATGGCTTAAAAAAATCAGTGACAAAGAAGTACAAGCATTTGTCAATGCCAAATGTTGCCTGCTTCTATGTGCTGTTTAGGTATTTGGAAGTCATTGGAGTGCAAATATTGAAAAATTGCGAACTTACGAGCATGCGTAGGAACTGCGCAACGCACGCTTGTAAAACAGTCATTTTGGAATTTTTTCACCAAATTTTCAACATAGCCATTTTAAGAGCTCTGCTAATGAACAGTGTCACTGTGATTTTCTTAATGTGTCCCATACATTGATTTCGTACACAGACTGCGCCATTGTACGCTACATGGGCGGAAACACGTTTTGGGCAGGATGTGAAAAATGACAGCTGTACTGCTCATAAGGAGGTGTGGTAAAATGGCAATGTTGAAAATCTGGAGTGAAAATATTGAAAATTCAGCAAACGTCTGGCGTGCATAGGACCCGCACAACGCATCACGTAAAACAGTCATTTTTAGAATTTTTCACCAATTTTCAACATAGCCATTTTAAGACCTCTGCTCATGAACATTGTCACTGTGATTTTCTTAATGTGTCCCATACATTGAGTTTAGCACACCGACTGTGCCATTGTGCGCTACATTGGCGGAAACACGTTTTGGGTGAGATGTGAAAAATGACAGCTGTACTGCTCATAAGAAGGTGTGTGAAATGGCAATGTTGAAAATCTGGAGTGAAATATTGAAAATTTGCAAACCTACTGAGCGTGCGAGGAACTGCGCAATGCAGCGCTCGTAAAACAGTCATTTTTAGGAATTTTTCCAAATTTCAGCATAGCCATTTTAAGACCTCTGCTCATGAACAGTGTCACTGTGATTTTCTTAATGTGTCCCATACATTGATTTCGCACACCGACTGCGCCATTGTGCGCCATATGGGCGGAAACACATTTTGGGCAGGATGTGAAAATGACAGCTGTACTGCTCATAAGGAGGTGTGGTAAAATGGCGAATGTTGAAAATCTGGAGGAAAATATTGAAAATTATAACTTACGAGCCTCGCGAGGAACCGCGCAACGCACGCCAGAAACAGTTTTATGACCAATATATTACGACGTTTTCATCGTCATGATGTATTTCAGCCCGAGCGGGTGATTTCGCAGTGACTGCGAAATCACCCTTCGGGCCCGAATAACGCCATGACAGTGACATCATTCATGAGAAGGGGTCCCAAAAACCCCATGTTGAAAATTTGGTGCAAAAATTCCAAAAAATGCCTGAGATAAGCAATAAAGTTGAAAACCCCTATCTAGCCCATTATACAGCTTACCGGCATTTCCTCAGTTCGCAGTCGGCTTTGAAGAGTGCAGACGTGTTCCCGGTCCACCGATGATCGTCGCGCTGAGCTCTGGAGGCGGGGTAGGGGTGTGGGGAGGCAGGGTGCGTGGGTGGGTGCGGGTTGTGGGGCTGGGAGTAGCGCCGTGGGACCGTTTTCAATTTACAGGTTTGCAGAAAAAAAAAAAGATGACGTGGGACATTTGCCATGCTGGGGTGGGCTCAGCGTGGCAGAAGGATGGCTGGGGGAATGGAGCCGACGGGAGATTGGGCACTCCCTGCGGCAGACAACGCTGGACGCTTGCCACGCTGGGTGGGCTCCCAGCGTCAGCAAAGATTTGGGTGTGTATGGTGTAGTATGACAGCGGTGGTTTCTTTGAAGAGAAGACCACCGCTGTCATACACAGCACCGCGTCCGATTGGTGCAGGACTGCCACGCCTGCTCAATGGAGCAGGGGATTGCAGGGGAAGGGCACACCTCCAAGGTGTCCCATTCTCCCAAGACGTTCCTTGTGCATGCATGCAAGCGAACGTAAAAATGATCAGAAAGCTGCTTCCCATAGACTATAATAGACCGCATCCCTGCACTCTCCCTAGGATTCCATCATAACTTTTTTGTACATGGGGCAGAGCTTGGGTGGCTCTTCACTCCAGGCAGTCCTTTGGACCCGGTGCTGGCAGTTTTTACTAGTCATCATACATCTAAATTACTGGGACATTTTAGGTGAAATATGGCTCAAAAGATTTTCGCTGAGGTAAGGCGTCTATATATGAGGTGCTAATCTTAAATCAGTTACCTTGGTGAATCTCTTTAACATGCCCACCATCCCACAGTCATGCAAGAGACAGGGCCTCTGGGTGGCTCATGCTGTTGTGCATCTACACACTGGCATGGTTCTTGCCACTCCTTCAGGAGCTCTTCCTCCCCCCTCTTGGAGGTTTGTCTTCATTTTCTGTTTTATTAAACACAAAACTGTGAGGTGGGTTCTAATGCCCTCTTCCCACCAAAAAATAAAAAAAGAGGAAAATCCTTTGGATGTATTTTTTTTTCTCCTTAAACGCTCTTCCTCCTTTTAGTAGGGATATCTCTTTTGGTATATTCCTATTGCTACCTTGCAGTTGGCTCTACCTTCTCCATACAGATCAGAGAGCGTTTAGTTCAGAGAAGGAAATCTCTGAACTAAACATATGGTTGCCAACTGGGCACTACTTCATTGGCGACTGGCAGGACTCCTGGGAGAGTGGATTTTTTAGGTATGATGGACTCCACCTGACAAAGGAAGGGGTGAGAACGCTTGGTCATAAACTCAATGTCTACACCGGGCATTTAAACTAAGAAATGGGGAATTTGAGACAACACTTGTGCAAACTAGCGAGCCTGTCACCACTCCCCCAACACAGAACAAATAGACCCAAGTGCATGCATGGTAGGAGGCATCGTGCAACATGTGCAGAAAGACCCATGAGGTATAGTGCAACTGGTGAAAAAAAAACAAACACAAGTAAAACATGTTCGGGAACTAAAAAGGAGGAACACCATAAGGGTAAAACATACACCATAAAAGGGTAGAAATGGGTAAGTCGGGCAATGGCTACAAATGCATGAAGCTTAGCAAGCAAGATCTCTGATCTCATAGCTACAGTGGACAAGGATAGGTTGGATTGGGTGGCTGTGACTGAAACATGGTTCATGGAAAACCATAGCTGGGACATAGCCATCCCAGGGTTCTACCTATTTAGGAGGAACAGGAAGGGAAAAAAGGGGGGAAGGGTAGCTTGCTACATCAGGGAGGGCCTAAACGCAGCAGAGTTACAGGTAACCCAAGATGAGTCAGAGGCCCTATGGATATCAGTTGAACGCAGGAAAGGGACTGCAGTTCGGGTAAGCATTATCTACAGACTTCCAGCATGGAGAAAAAGAGGATATAGAGCTAATGGAAATCATAGATAAAATGGCAGACAAAGATGAAACAATACTGGTGGGGGACTTCAATTTGCCATATATAGATTGGGGCTCTTATACAGCGGCATCAACTAGGAGCAGGGATTTTCTGACAGCACTATGGGAACCAGGCCTGAGGCAGCTAGTAAATTCACCAACAAGGGTGGTGCTGTCCTCAACCTGATGCTTACAAACAGCGAAAAGGTACATGACGTAAAAGTAGGACACCATCTCGGTTCCAGTGACCACCACTCAGTATGGTTCAAGGTCAAAACATTCGAGGACAACTGTCACTCAAAAACAAAGGTTTTAGATTGGCAGATTTTCAAAAAATGAGGGTCTACCTGGAAAGTAAACTAGGCAGCCAAACGGGGGTCAAAGAGACATGGGCTAACCTAAAGAAAGCAATACAAATAGTCACAGAGGAATGCACCAGGAGGGTAAGTAGGAAAAAAAAAAGAAGAAGCCAGAAGGGGAAGGAAGGAAGGAAACATATTCAATTCAGTGCTTTAGAGTAACTGGTAATTGCTATTTTTCTTTTAAACTTAGATTGTGGGCTTGTAGTGACACTATACTTTCTTTGTTGTCTTTACTTATAATTGTTTTTGGGCTGTTGAAAATTTAAAACATAGTGGTGGTGTAATTCTGTGCTGTCTTTAATTGCTGCAAATTTTCTCCCTCCCCTTCCCCAACTCTTAATTATATGCCCTGATAAATCTGATTGACAGGAGCTAAACACAGGGTATAGTAAGAGGTGTGAAGTAGGAGGGCATAAGGAGGAAAGCCCACCCTCAGCACGACAAGTGTTTTGACTCGTTATTTATTTAGTTATTGGTTCTTTTTCCTTAAAAAAAAAATTATCTGAGGATCAGTGACTGGATTTTTAGTACAGTAAATTAATAAAAAGAGAACTAGGAGAGCTTCAGTAGCAGACAAGTAGTGGAATTGCAGTATAATGTGGGGAGTGGTGCAATGCAGTGGCTGTGGGGTAGCCATATTCAGGCAGACCTTCTGGACACTGAGGTGCTGCCCTATCTGCATGCATCTCTCTGGACTGCGGGATGAGGTAGCCAGACTCAGAGCGGAAGTAAACTGGGTCAGGAGTACCATCACCCCTATCCAGGGACCACCCAGTCCAATGCAGCTGCCTCAAAGGATGCCGAGAACGAGGAGCACTTGGATGACAGTGGGCTCAGGGAGGGTTAGAGCAGTCAGGCAGAGGCACATCCCAGATCCTATTCCACTCAAGAACTCATATGCCACACTGGCAAATGAGGACAACCAAATAGAGGTACCCAGAGAAGTGGAAGGAAAGGATGTGGAGGTTAGCCAAGGAGGTGACCTCAGCGGGGAAAGCAGTGGACCCCAGAGGAGGAGGAAGCGAATCCTGGTGGGGGACTCCATCGTAAGAGGGATCCAGCTAGGAACACAGGAGGGGGAGGACAGGGAGGTGAGGTGCCTACCAGGTGCCACGGCATGGAGGGATGGAAGGAAGATCCTGGGGATCACTGGGAAGGCAAGACGGAGGGTGAGCTGGATGTCATTATCCACCTAGGTACTAATGACCTGGCAAATGGGGAGCCAAAGGAAGTTCAGGAAGAGTTTAGGAAACTGGGAGGGTCTCAAGCAAGTAGCTACTTCTGTCACTTTCTCAGAAGTACTACCTGTGAGAGGCAAGGGAGAGCATAGAGTGCATGCACCAGGAACTTTAACTCATGGTTGAAGAACTGGTGCTGTGAGGAAGGGTTTGGATTCATTGGTGACTGGGGACCCACCTGAGGATGGAGGTTTGTTCAGCCTGACGGCCTGCATCCATCCTGAGGGAATCCAAGACTCAATGATAAGTTTAAATGCTACATTGACAAGCATTTAAACTAGCAAAGGGGGGTGGCAGGCCAGCAAGGAGGGTACCTACTTGCTCACCCCCACAGCTAGCAGTGGAACCAGTGAACCAGAGGAGTAGCTATCTCTGCAAAGCAGTGTGCAAAAGATGGAGATTAGTGCCCAAGAGGTGGATAAGCAGAAAAGGGGCAAAATTCAGCAGAAGGGCAGACAGCAAGGAGAACCAGGGATAAATGACAACCAAGGAAGGGGCTGAGTAGAACAGTGAAGCAGTCTAGGGAGGTCAAATCATGGAAAGCCATGTGTGCAAATGCCAGGAACCTTAGCAACAAGATGGAAGATCTGGAGGCTGTCATGGTACAGTCAGACCTGGACATTGTGGCCATCACTGAAACCTGGTGTAATGATAACCATGACTGGGAGATGGCCATACCTGGCTACAACATATTCAGAAGAGACAGAGCAGGCAGGAAGGAGGAGGAGTGGCACTGTATGTGAAAAATGACATAAGGGCCACAGAGATCCAGGAGGAACAAATGGGGAGAGATACTGTGGGTTAAGCTGGAAAGGAAAATGGGACAGCCATCTGCACAGGTGTGGTCTACAGACCACCAGCCCAGGAGGAAGAAACAAATAGAGTTGATGCTAGCCATCCAAAGGATGGCAGACAAGGGTGAGGTAGTACTGGTTGGAGACTTCAATATTCCAGAAGTGGACTGGAGCATCCCAGCAGCAGCATCAACTAGGAGCAGATTTATCCTGGACTCCCTTCAGGGTGCCTTCCTCAAGCTGGTCATGGAACCAACTCGGCAGAAGGCAATACTGGACCTTGTGCTCACAAACAGGGACAGTGTGATGGGGGTAACAGTGGGGGAGCACCTGGGTAACAGTGACCACCAGTCATTGTGGTTTGAAATCACAGAAAGAGCAGAACCAAACCACACAAAAACACGTATCCTGGATTTTAGGGGGGCAGACTTTGGGAAAATGGGGAGATACTTGAAAGAGGCATTAAGGGGAATGGGACAGGAATCAGGGGTTGAGGAACAGTGGGCAGTATTTAAAATGGGGATTACAAGAACAACAGAATTATGCATTAAGCAGGTTAGCAAGAGGAAAAGGAAGAGGAGACCATTATGGTTTTCCAAAGAGGTAGCAAAGAAAGTGAAAGCCAAAAAGATTGCATTCAGGCAATACAAAAAGACACAGGCAGAAGGGATAGGGAGAAGTACCAGGAGAAGCAAAGGGAGGCAGGGAGGTCAGTAAGGGAAGCCAAAGCTCAGACAGAAGAACACATTGCAAAATCAGTGGGTAGAGGGGACAAAACCTTTTACAGGTACATAAGTGAAAAAGAAAGACAAAGGAGGATAGTGAGACTGAAGGGGAGGATGGGAGCCGGGAGGATGACAACAGTAAAGCTGACATATTGAATAGGTATTTCTGCTCAGTCTTTACTGAGGAAGAGGGGGTAATGGGTCTGAAGGAGTACAAGGGGTGAGAATGGTGCAGAATGGACACAAGTCCCTTTACATGAGAAAGGGTCCTGAAGGAACTGGAAGTAATAAGAGTTGATAAAGCAATGGGGCCAGACGGGTGCACCCCAGGGTCCTTAAAGAACTAAGAGAGGTGGTGGCTGAACCTCTGGCTATCCTGTTTAGCCGATCACTGGAAACAGGGAGGTACCCAAAGACTGGAGGACAGCAGATGTAGTCCCCTTATACAAAAGTGGGAACAAAGAGGAAGCAGGGAACTACAGACCAGTCAGCCTCACCTCGGTAGTGGGGGAAGATC
Source organism: Neoceratodus forsteri (assembly GCA_016271365.2). Lineage (NCBI taxonomy): Eukaryota > Metazoa > Chordata > Ceratodontiformes > Ceratodontidae > Neoceratodus > Neoceratodus forsteri. The sequence goes on along the minus strand of CM057458.1, from coordinate 649,402,352 downwards.
ATGGAAGCACTACTGAAGGAGAGATTGGTGGAACATCTGGTTGTCAATGGACTACAGGACCCAAGGCAGCATGGTTTCACCAGGGGGAGGCCGTGTCAGACCAACCTCATTGAATTTTTGACTGGGTGACTAGGAGGTGGATCAGGGAGGGCAGTGGACATGGCCTATCTGGACTTCAGCAAGGCTTTTGACACTGTGCCACATAGAAGACTATTACACAAACTGGGGAATATGGGTGTGGGCAGGACAGTAGTGTGGTGGGTAGGTAACTGGCTGGGTGGCAGGACACAGAGGGTGGTGGTAAATGGCTGTCACCCACAGAGGGAAGAGTGACCAGTGGGTACCACAGGGATCAGTGCTGGGACCGGTCCTATTCAACATCTTCATCAGTGACATTGCGCAGGATCTAGAAGGCAGAATTTCACTGTTCGCTGATGACACAAAGCTCTGTAACAGAGTAGACACACCAGAGGGTGTAGACAGAATGAGAAGCGACCTGCAGAAATTTGAAGAATGGTCAGGGGTTTGGCAGTTGAAATTCAATGCAAAGAAGTGCAAGATAATGCATATGGGGCACAAAAACCCTGGCACAATATATCAGTTGGGGGGTGAGGATATAGCATGCACCAAGCAGGAAAGGGATCTTGGGGTTGTCATCTCTGATGACCTCAAGGTAGGGAAACAGTGTGACAAGGCAGCAGGTAAAGTAAATAGGATGCTGGGATGTATAGGCAGGGGCATCACCAGCAGGAAAAGGAGGTCATAATTCCGCTATACAAGACACTAGTGAGGCCCCACCTGGAGTACAGTGTACAGTTCTGGAGACCATACCTACGTAAGGTCATAGACAGGGTAGAGAAGGTTTAGAGGAGGGCAACAAAGATGGTGCATGGATTGCATCACAAGTCCTATGAAGACAGGTTGAAGGAACTGAACATGTACTCCTGGAGGAGAGGAGGAGAGGGGATATGATAGAGACATACAAGTATCTTACAGGGAGGAACAGGGTGCAGGAAAACACTATTTTTAAGCGAAAAGATGTTCCAGGACTAGAGGGCATGGGATGAAGTTGGAGGGAGGACGATTCAGAGGAAACATGAGAAAGAATTTCTTCACAGAACGGGTGGTGGATAAGTGGAACACCCTGCCAGAGGAAGTGGTGGGGGCTGAAACAATCACGGGATTTAAGAATGCATGGGATAGACATAAAGGAATTCTAGAGGTCAGGGGTAAGGGGAAACAGACTTCTAGGAAAACAAACTGAACTTACAAGCTCAAATGGGCAGACTGGGTGGGCCATAGGCCCTTATCTGCCGACACTGTCTATGTATCTATGTAAAACCACTTTGGTTCACAACTGAGGTAGCAACCAAGGTGAGGGAGAAAAGATAGGCTTTCAGAAAATTCAAGGAGTCCGCAAGGGAAGAGGACCAGGAGACGTACAAAGAAAAACTGAAGGAAGCAGGTAAAGAAATCAGGAAGGCTAGAACTAAGGATAGCACAGGGAGTTAAAAAGGGGAATAAAACATTTTTTTTGATATATCAGGGAGAAGAAGAAGAAAAAGTATTGTGAGACTCACTGGGGGGGGGGGACTAGTGGAGGACAAGGAAAAGGCAGAGGTCCTAAATAAGTACTTCTGCTCGGTTTTCACAAAGGAACAAGAGGGAAATGGACCTGCTCAAATGAAAAAAAGAATTCACAAGATCAGGGATAGATAAAAGCCCCTTCACAGTGAGTCAAGTGCTAAAGGGACTGAACAAGCTAAAGGTAGATAGTACCATGAGCCCAGACGAGATACACTCAAGAATATTTAAAGAACTAGCATAGGAACTGGTGGCCCCTCTAGCAGGACTATTCACCAAGTCCCTGTGGAGTGGGATGGTCCCAAAGGACTGGAGGAGGGCAACAGTTGTCCCTCTCCATAAGTCCGGAAGCAGGGAGGAGGCGGGAACCTATCGGCCAGTCAGCCTCACATCAGTGGTGGGCAAACCGATGGAGTCACTACTCAAGGAAAGGATACTAGAGTTTCTGGATCAAAACGGACAGCAGGACACAAAGCAGCATGGCTTCATGACAGGCAAATCATGCCAAACAAAACCTGACTTCTTCAACTGGGTCACCAGGACAGTGGGCAAGGGGGTGCGGTGGACGTAGTCTACCTGGTCTTCAGTAAAGCTTTTGACTCTGTCCTGCACAGGCGACTGATAAATAAGCTGGAAAGCATGGGAGTAGGGCAGTAAGTGGTAAACTGGCTGAGTGGGAGGACACAGAGGGTGCAGGTAAACAGCACCTTGTCTGAGGAGAGAGAGATGATCAGGGGTCGGTGCTGAGACCGCTCCTCTTCAATATTTTCATTAGTGACTTTGCAGACAGGTTGGAGGTAAAGGTGTGTCTGTTCACAGACAACACCAAGATTTGCAACAAAGTGGATACCCCAGAGGGGGGTGAAGAAAATAGAAAAGGACCTAAAGAAGTTGGAAGCATGGTCACAATCATGGCAATTGAAATTCAATGCAAAAATGTATAAAGTCATGCACATAGGGAAAGGCAACCCAACAAGTGAGAACTACCTGGGGCTGGCACTGACCAGATAAAGGGATCTGGGTGTCATTATATCAGAAGACTTGAAGGTGGCAAAACAGTGTGAAAAGGTGACAGTGAAGGCTCTCAGTATGCTGGGGTGCATTGGGAGGGGCATTATGAGCAGAAAGAAGGAGGTGGTATTGCCACTGTGTAGGTCTCAAGTGAGATCTCAGCTAGAGTACTGTGTCCAGTTCTGGAGGCCACACCTCAGAAAAAGATATAGACAGATTGGAGACACTGCAGAGGAGGGCTACAAAGATAATACAGGGACTGCACCACAGACCATATGAGGAGAGACCAAGTGAACTTAACTTGTATTCACTTGAGCAAAGGAGAGGGAGAGTGAGGGGAGTGTCATCGAGGCACAGGTCAGGAAGCATAGGAAATCCAGGAGCAGTTTCAAAATTCGCAAATAGCGTTTTATTTTTCTCAACAGCAAAAAAAAAGTATTCAGTATAGCTACTTACAAAGACAGTACAAACAGAGAAAACTAAGTCCTGCTTCTCAGGATATCTCTTAATTCCAGGTTTCAGTCTTGATGTCTTACTCTTCTTGTCTCTCTAGAAGAAGCATTGCTTCTCTTTTTATAAGTCTTTGCCTGGGAACCTCGTTAAGAGAGCTTACTTCTCACAGAATGTTCTTGTAAGTTTACAGAATGTTCTTATAAGTTTCATTCCTTGCAGGTGCAGCAAAACAGTATATAGTGACCCAGAACTGACCACTTGTGCCAGCATCTCAGAGAGTTTGCAAACCAGCTTCTCAGGTTAACCCCTTGAGTTCCAAATAGCTTTTTGCAATCATTTCAGCAGTATAACTGTATACAGTTTTAAACAAAGGGATCCCAGTATCAGTGACATTTCCACATATATTTTTATACCTGCAGATATGTAAGGGGGAAGAAAAAAACAGAACAGCAAGTGAAGGCAGAGAGATATCACGAGGCTGAGAACTGTGAAACCATCGGAGTGATCAGTTCCTAGGTCTCACAAGAAAATTTGGTTGCGCAACCAGACGAGACAGAAAAGAGGAATGAACAGACCCTTATGTTTAAACTCTTTCTGCATAACAAATGGGGCAGGGCCTTATTCAACCCTGTCACAGGGAGATATGATGGAAGCTTTCAAGTACCTCAAGGGAATAAACAGAGTACAGGTGCAGGACCTCTTCCAGACCAAAGACTGTTTCCGAACCAGGAGGCACACCATGAGGCTGAAGGGGGGAATATTCAGGGGGAACATGAGGAAGTACTTTTTTACCGAAAGGGTGGTGGAATCCTGGAACAAATTGCCCCAGGACGTGGTGGAGGCTGAAATGGTAGGGGGATTCCAAACTGCGTGGGACAGGCACAAGGCTACCATTAGGACATAAGTCCCATAGGGGAGAGGAGTAGGAAAATGGACAGACTAGATGTATCTAGAGGTCTGGATCTGCCGTCACATTCTATGTTTCTATAGCTCTAAGCTTCTGTGTAGCAATACCTGGCACTTAGGACAAGGTGCAGTTGTTAACCTTCCTGTATTGGGGAAGAGGCAGATGCAGTAGGATTTTCTGCACTGTACTCCTCAGCCTGTAGGACTGGATGTTTATTCCATGTTTAACTGTTGGAATTCATGTTTTTTCATGTTCTTCATCTCCTTTTCTTCACTCCTTTTTGAAGAAACAAGAAGATAGTATTTGTGCTCCTGGACTCTGTGCTATCACACCTGCTATCTGCTTCTCTGGAGTACTGTTAGGGGTTTTTTTGTCCGTTTTTGGTTTTACCCTGCCAAATTCTTTGTCTACTTACTGTAGGAGTACAAAGACTTTTTATTAAGCTGGCATGCTATGCCGGGCCGGCGGCACGGAGGGTTGAGGCGCTGGACGACACACTTTGCGTCATGCTGGTGACCCGTGTTTGGGAGTGAGCTCAGGTTGCTGTGGGTCGCCGGGAGGAGAGGATTAAGCATCCAGAGGACAGCTCTCCTCTCCTGGGGAGGGTGGGCTCACGATCCTGCCACAGTAGCAACTCCCAGTGGAGACTGGGAGCGCTGAAAGCCAGGATTGCGCATGCAAAGGGGGGAGGAGGTGACGACGGATGCTCTCGAGCAGGGTGCGGGAGTGTGCCCAGCTCGTGCTGAGCACCATTGCATGTCCGCACCTCCGCTAGGGGTCACGACACATAGAACAAAGGAAAAACCCCAGATCCTAGGGAGATTACGGCACGGAAGCCCCACATCCACTGCTGGATCCCACCCACACAGTCCCAATATCCTCCAGCCTGTGCCAGCCCACCTGACCAGATTAAAGAAGTGCCCGAAGTAGCAGAGAGCGGCCCTGCCCTGGGGGGCACAAGCCATGGGGGCATATAAGGTAGGTGCTTGGTGTGAGATTGGGTTCCTGGAGGGAAATGAGGTGCAGAGGGTCTCAGACAGGGCCGGACCAGCTGGGGATGTCTGAGGGATGCCTCAGGATCTGGTGACCGGAGGGAAATAAAAGAGGAAAAAAAAGATGGCATGTTACCATCTTAAGCACACAGAGGTCCCCCAGGCCAGTAGTAGCCAGACCTATATGCCAGGGCTGCTGCATCTTTCATCTCCACCTTCCTGCCCGCTGGCTGAATTAGACTCTGGCTCTGATACCCTTGTGCCACACTTGGGCCCAGTTCTTGGTTCTACTAAGTTTTTAGTCTGGTTTTATTTTATTATTTTTATACCCCATCCTTTTTCTATCCTTTTGGGCTAGGAGTCTATAGCCTTCTCTCTTTTTTTTCTTTCCCTCTTGTTTCCTTTCACCTGGCAAACAGAACTAAGGAGGGGGGCTGGCGTCTGCTACTGGTTTGCTCACGTGCATGACGTCACTACGTTGGCCTCATGGACAGTGCCAACGCTGTCGATCCCCTCCCTAAGCTGCAAAAGACTGCTCACACATGGTCCTAGCACCTCCAGCTAAGACCCATTAGTGTGATTGAATGGTGAAGATATTCTGGAAGATCAACAATTATGGTGAATACGTAATTTTCATTAATGTACTTGGATCTTAGAGACAGGGAGAGTTAGGTTTCAGCTAAGGGTGTTGCCTTGATGTGGCTCCGAGTTTAACCATTGGTTTTAAATTGAATCCATGGGGACAGAAGCTCCAGATATGACTTTGAGATTTGCTTTTGTGGTTAAGCATGATGCAGTATTTTTAATTTGAATGATGGGGTACTTAGGCTGGAGAGATGGTTCAGAATCTGGCAACTGAAGTTCAGTGTGAAAAAGTGCAAAATCATGTACATGGGGAGAAAGAACCCAGGGGTGGAGTACAGGCTGGAGGGATGATCATCACAGTGCCAGAGGAAGAGAAAAACCTAGATATTGCAATTACCAGCACCTTGAAACCCTCTATGGAATGTAGTAAAGTAGCAGCAAGGGTAAACAGGATGCTGGGTTACATAAGTAGGGGGTTCACCAGTAGAAGAAATCTGTGGATGGTAGAAGTTAGATTGGCCACTACAACAGAGGAGAGGGATCTGGAGATCATAATAAGCAACTCCCTCAAGCAGATGAGTCAGTGCAACAAAGCATTCAGTGAGACATCAAGAATGCTGGGTTGTATAGTGAGGGGTTTTGACAGTAGGAGAAGTGAGGCCATTCTGCCTCTGTACAGATCCATTGTGTGGCTGCATCTGGAGTACTGTATTCAGTTCTGGAACCCTTACCACAAGAAGGACATCATCAGCTGGAGGTGTTGTAAAGGCATACTATCAAAATTATTCAGGGCACTCATTTGAATAGAGGCCAGAGAACCTGGATGTGTACTCACTCTAGGATAGAAGGGAGTGAAGGAGAGGAAACATGAGACAATTAAATACCTGAAGGGCATCAACAGGGTACACCCCAGTGAACTATTTAGGACCAGTACCAACAACAAAAAAAAAGGGGAAATAGCTGCAAATTGGCTGGGAGCAGCTTCCGGAGGGCCGACAGAAGGTACTACTCCATGGAGAAAAGTGGTGGTGGAGTGGAACAAGCAACCAGAGGATGTGGTAAGCATGAAACATAGAATTTGACGGCAGATAAGGACCACTTGGCCCACCTAGTCTGCCCATTTTCTTACCTAACAGATAAGCTGCAGATCCTAGTTAACCAACAGCTTACTTCCTCCTACCCCCCACTAGGACTGCCTTATGCCTGTCCCATGCATTCTTGAAGTCCCCCACTGTTCTTGACTCCACGACCTCCTCAGGGAGGCTGTTCCATGCATCCACAACCCTCTCAGTGAAAAAATACTTCCTCACATTACCTCTGAGCCGTCCCCCCTCTATCTTCAAATTGTGCCCCTTGTTCTTGCACATCTCTTTTTCTGGAAGATGCTACCCTCTTGGACTTTGTTAATTCCCTTGAGGTACTTGAAAGTTTCTATCATGTCCCCTCTCTCCCTTCTTTCCTCAAGGGTATACATATTAAGCTCCTTTAGTCTTTCTTCGTATGTCTTCTGGTGCAGACCCTGCACCATTTTGGTTTCCCTCCTCTGGACAGCCTCCACTCTGTCTATGTCTTTGCGGAGATGGGGTCTCCAGAACTGCACACAGTACTCCAGATGGGGTCTCACCAACTGTCTGTACAGAGGGATAACAACTTCATGTTTTCTACTATTGATGCCTCTTCCTATGCATCCCAGTATCCCCCCTATGAAATTCATAGATAGCTCCAAGAAGGGGATGGGGTAGAGTTAAGGGAAGGGTGATGGTGTCCGGGGGGAGTGGGAAAATGGACTGTAGCTTAAGGTGCATGAGCTCCATATTGGGTGGACTCCATAGTTAGCAAGGCCTTTTGTGGGCAAACTTCTGTGTTTCTATCATAATGTATAATGATCACTGCACAAATTGAACTTTAGTGTGTGTGTGTGTGTGTGTGTGTGTGTGTGTGTGTGTGTGTGTGTGTGTGTGTGTGTGTGCGCGCGCGCACGAGCGCGTTCTGCAAAATATTGGTAGGAGATGAAGTCCATATAAGGAACCCTACAGGCTTGTACTGGCATTTGGCAGTGCTGCGTACAAGGTAGCACAATGCAGGACAACTTCTGATAGTGGAAGTGGTTTCTGTATTGTTATCTGTCCTGTCAGGATAGGCAGCGGCAGGTCAAAGTCACACTAGGGTAGGCATTGGAAGGCCCTGCCCCAATGCTGTTAATGATGATCAGATCTTTGGGCAGGAAGCAGAAGGGCACCAATGGACCCAGAGGCAATTTTAAGGCCACTCCCCACTGTATTCAACATGGATGCCTATCAGAGTAGGCAGCAACAGTGGCCAGAAAGCCATTCCAAATAATAAAAATGCAAGAGCTGTGTTGGAGAGGCTAAGGTTTTGCTTTGTAGGTGCCCCCTTCACTTATGGCTGCTGAAAGCAGCCTTAAGTGAAAGGGCTGGCATTCTACTTTGAACAGGCAAACAACTAAAAAGTTTGACGTGAAGTGGTGCAGACACTGAGAGGTTTACACAGCTCTAGTGATAATGTCCATCCAAATGAACAACATTGATCTTCTTCTGGGGTATATCAGTCATCGGGTCACACATATGGACCTTCACCGTCGGTGGAGCAGGATCCACATGGAACATTTTCAGCAGTACCACTGGGGCTGCCCACATCGACGTCACCAACCCTGTAAAGGTGGGTGCGGCCCCGTTCCTTCCTGCCATTGACTCTGTTCGCATGGGTCTCCATGGAAGCTCCTGTCATGCCATTTTTGCCTACAGCTTTTATTTTGCCTAGTTTTTAGAATCTATGAGTTTCCTTTACCTTGTTTATGTCTCGAGTTAATCCTTCCACTTCACTCTTCTGTTGCTGCTGCTGCGGAAAGAAGATTGCCTCTTCAGATGACCATATTCTCTGTGTCTGCTATTTTGGGCCTGACCACGAAGTCTTGAACTGTGAGCTCTGCCAGAAGTTTAATCAAACCTCCCTCAGGTGATGCAAAAAGCCTCTCAAAAAGTTTCTTGATGGAACAACAGGTAGCCAGTTCTGGGCAGGGGTCCCTCCTTCCCAGTCACCGGTGGGTTCATCAAGCTCCCAGGCCATAAAGGCCTGAGACAAGTTCTCGGGGGGGGGGGGTTGCAAGAAAGACGAAGAGCACTCAGGGAAGAATATCGGCAGTTGAATTGTCCGATTCAATGTAAACTCAGAAACCACTTTAGGTAAAAACTTAGGGTTTGTATGCAGAACCACCCAGTCTCGGTGGAAAATCAAGTAAGGCTCCTTACACACCAAGGCCTAAAGCTCTGAAATTCTTTGAGCTGAAGTAATATCAACTAAGAAAAGCACTTTCGAAGACAAAACATGCATAGCACAACTTGCTGCCAGTTCAAAAGGAGGCAAAGTAAGTTTTTAAAAAACAAAATTCAAGTCCCATAGGCGAAGTTGGCCCAATGGCACTGAGGGTTGAGGTGCTGGATGCGACACCTTGCCAGCAACCCAGGTTTGGGAGCAAGCCTGGGGGTTGGCAGGGGAGGGAGTTGGATCAGGTGTCCGTTGGACAGCTCTCTTCTCCCTGGGAAGGGATCCAGGGTATTCCCAGTGCAGTAGAGACCCCCGGTGGAGACTGGGGGCACTACTGGTGTGGGAACAGAAATCGGGGATGAGCACGGTGGGTGTATACGGGGTAGCCATGTGCTGATGCCATTGCACGACTGTGCTCGGGGAAAAAACAAAGAAAAATCCTCTAGACCGTCTGTGAGATGACGGTGGCCCCAGTGGAGCACCCACATCCCAATAAGCTCTCTCCATGGCCGACCCAACGACTGAAGGTAAGGCACCTTCACACTTAGGAGTTCACCGCCAGGGGAGGGTGGAACCAGCCATGGAGTTGATCCGGGGGTCGGGCCTACCTAGGTCGGTCGGGGGGGAAGAGAGCCTGGGAGAAGCGAGGGGTTCAGGACGGGAGTTAGGGTAGCATCTGTGTGGGCACTCCTGAAGGATGCCCGGGGGTCTGGATGTATCAAAAACTTAAAAAAAAAAAAAAAAAAAAAAAGTCCCATGGGGGGACTGGATTACGAATCGGTGCTGGCCACATTTCTTCCCCTACTTGATTACGGTGATTTCATTTATGCCTCCGCTGCGATCTCTAGCCTAAATAAGTTGGACGTTCTCTATCACCGTGCTATACAGTTTATCACCAGTTCCCCCCCTACAGAACCCACCACTGCGACCTGTACTCAGCTGTTAGCTGAACGTCACTTGTCACCAGACGCTTGCTCCATGCTGGGATCTGTACCCTCAAGATACTTCTTCACAAACTGCCGAGCTATATAACGTCTCTTATTCGCATCTACCATAGTGCATATTCACTTAGGAAATCAAACTTCATCCCCGGGATGGCTCCCCCTGGCGGCCCCACTCCCAAACAGCCTCTTCTTCTTCCTTTGGGGGTTGCGTCGGTTGCAGCTGCACTGACGCTTGTAGTTGTCCAGACTGTTGTTCCTGTCACCGGGTGTGGGTTTAGGATAGCACAATTTAAGGCAGACCACAAATCAGGTGCATGGTTGTGTTTATCATTTTATTTTCATCAAGTAAAATATACAGAAAGCAAAATGGTAAGTCAGACAACTGCTTAGCTTCTACAGTTTCTAAGGCTTTTCTCCAGCCGAGCATGAATCAAACAGTGTGAAAGCACACACTACTAGGATGCCTTCCACCTTCCTCAGTCAGTATTCAGCTGACCACCCTATCTATCCTGTTTCAGCACTGAGGTAGGGCTTTTTATAAGCTCAGTAGAAGCTGGAAAAATTTTCCACTGCCCTTTTGATTATCAGCAGACATAACATAAAACTAGCCACTAGGGGCCACTGGTGCTCCATAGAGAACAGTTATTTGGCAGCTACCTGGAGTACATTACGTAACTTGTTTACAACATTGTTAAAGGTCAGAGCTGAGATCAGAACATTCTGTGCTCTCCTAAACTGTCCTGCAGGATCAAATTATCTCATGGTGTCTGCTGCAAAATATATCTTAGAAGGGGGCTGCTAACATCTACAAAAAGCAGGCACAAGTTTTTGTTATTCTTGAATTAAGACAGCCCTCTCATTTTGTAACTGTACTCTTAGTTTTGTTTTTAAGTTAATATGCACAGAAAGCTTTATAAGCCCTTAATTTATAACCAGCCAACCAGCATATTGGATATTATACAAAACATAAACTGCTTGGGAAAGGGGTTTCAACTGATCCCAAGGGTGTCCACTATGACAGGGGTCACACTGTCACAGTTCGTACCAGGTCCCTAACGACAGCGCAGCTGCTCGCCTCTCAGGGTAGTCAGTCGTTGATGCCTGCTCTGTTGACGACAGCCCCTCCATCGTGGCCTGATTCTTCTCCAGACCCACAGCCATCAGACTCTGTAGGCTCACAGGCCCCATTGGACAGATTATCGCACCCTGTGCTGACGACCCCTCCTCCATCGACACAACAGTCCATTGTCGTCGACCTCAGTGATAATTCTGCCCAAGTTTTCTATAGTCTTGGTCAACCAATTGGGTAATTATAAGCCTGGGTCCCCTGCACTGTCAATGACCACGTCATCGATGTCAGCCATGGTTAAATCCTCATTTTACCATCTGAGGAATATCGCTTGGGTGAAACACCTGGTTCCTCCGGATGACCTTCAAACACTGGTCCATACTTTCATTACCACCCGCCTTGACTATTGCAATTCCCTCTACCTAGGGCTTCCTGGGGTTGATATCCGCCGCTTGCAGCTAGTGCAGAACGCTGCAGCCAGGCTTTTGACTGGTACATCAAGGACCAGTCATATTACACACCTGTGCTGTGCAGACTGCACTGGCTGTCTGTTCAGTGGAGGATCACCTTTAAGGTTGGCTTGCTAACCTTCAAAGCCCTACACGAACAGGGACCCAGCTACCTGAAAGATCTCCCAACTCCCTACTGCCCCCTTCATCCTCTCCGCTCTGTCGAAGAGGGATTGCTAGAGATTCCCAGGGTTTGTTTAAAATCTTCTGGTGCCCGTGCTTTTTCTTTTGTAGCACCCTCCCTGTGGAATTCTCTACCTCGTTGGTTAAGAGAGTGCCTGACCATCAGTAGCTTTAAATCTATCCTGAAGATGTATCTTTTTACTTTAGCCTTCCCGGATGAATTTTAATTCATAGTTTTATTTATTGTTTTACTGCAAAAAAATGTTATGCTTGTTTATGGTATTTTAAATGTGCAGCACCTTGGTTTTGAAAGGCACTATATAAATAAAGTTTTACTTACTTCAGCCTCCTCAGGCGATTTCCCCATGGGCCGTCAGTCCCTCATTCGGACCTCAAGTTGGAGCAGGTCGACGTAAAGGAGGAGTACCGTTCTGTCCTCATCCTCTCTGAGAAAGAGGAGGAGCCTCTTTCATCTGAGAGGTCCACTGCCTCTTCGGTGAGAGAGGACTCTGTCAAGCATACTCCCAGGTCTCTTCCAGAGGACCCCATTTTCTTTAATGTTATGAAGCAGATGTCTTCAGCCATTGGCTTTCACACTGAGGAAGAGAATGCCACCAGATAGGAGTTGGTGGACTTTCTGGAAATCCTAGAATCTCTTCCCAGGGTCATTCCTCTGATCCTTCCGGCCCCGAGGAATGTAATTACGGCTGCCTGGCACAGACCTGACATGGTCCCTGCCATGCCCCCCAGGGCAGATAAGTTGTAGCATGCGCCCCCCAGGGCCTACCTTACTATGCTGCCAAACCCGAGACCGATTCAGTGGTTATAAAAGCAGCTCATGAAGGTCTAAGATGCCTAAGCACCTCAGCTCCCTCTACCCAACAGGGAATCTTGGTGGACTGACCTTTGAGGTAAGAGGGTATATGCTTCCTCCACCTTGGGACTAAGGATTGCTAATTACCTGTCACATATGGTTAAATACCAGAATACAATCTGGAAGAAGGGCAAGGTGGCTGCTCAGGCCCCCCCCCACCGACTGCTCCAAGAAACCGGAGGTCCTCAAGTGCCTGCAGAGTGCTGAGGATATTAGTAAGCATCTCCTCAGTGCCTTGCACAATATCTCTGCACAGGCATTTGCCTTCGTAGACACTCCTGGCTAATGATCTCATGTTTTGCTGCAGATGTCCAGCAAAAGGTGCTTAACGCCCCTTTCAGTGGCTCCAAACTATTTGGGCCAGATGTTCAGGACATCATCAGTGACCTACAGGCATCTGGCAGGGCTATCGAGTCTGTCCCTCTCACTCTCTCACATACAACCTAGAGGCAGACAGCACCCTCCCCTTTTGCAAGGTGCCCCACAAGTCCGGAATTGCCTTCTGTCCTCGGGGCTAGAGAAAGACCTCCTCCACCTTGCCTACCCCCTCCTCCTCAGGCACTGCAGTCAAGTTCCCTATGGGTGACTGATCAGCCCCAGTGGCTGGATCCACCCTGGCTTGACTCCTGGCCAGACTTCCCTATCTCAATCAATGGAGAACCATCAGTTCAGATGTCTGGATTCTTCAAATTATAGAGATGCGTCACACTCTGGAACTCACAGAGATGCCTCCAGAGACTCCTCCAGTACCCTCCACCCATACCGCAGCCCATCTGTCCGTCCTCCAGGAGGAGGTACAGTCCCTTCTGTGGAAAAAGGCCATCAAGCCAGTGCCCAGGCACCAAATGAACAGGGGTTTTTACTCCAGGTTCTCCCTGGTCCCCAAAAGACCCGGAGATCTGAGGCCAATTCTAGATCTCAGGGACCCCGGTCTTTATATCCAGTACAAAAAATTCTGCATGGTCACCCTGCCAGACCTGCTGCCCCTACTCAAGTAGGGTGATTGGCTGTGCTCCTAGGATATACAAGATGCTTACCTACATATCTCAGTGTTTCCACCCCACAGGAGGTTCTTCTGGTTTCTTTTTCAGGGTGAGCACTATCAATTCAAAGTATTGCCCTTTGGCTTATCCCCTGCGCCATGGGTCTTTACAAAGTGCTTAGCAGTGGTAGCTGCTGCTCTCCGAAGGGAGGGACTATATGTTTTCCCTTACCTGGACAGTTGGCTTCTAAAAGGCCCCATCCAGAGAACAGCTCCGCCAGACCCTGGAGAGAACCCTTCAGCTGTTTCTCTCCCTGGGCATCACTGTCAGCCTGCCCAAGTCTGTTCAGATCCTGTCCCAGAGACTGCAATATATAGCACCAGTCCTGGACATGGGGCAGAGGGCCTTATTGCACAGGCTCAGGAGGTCACCCAGAGCTATTATATACCTGCAAAGGTATACCTCAAGCTACTGGGCCTTATGGCCATTCCCATGGTTCTTTTGGCCAGGCTGCACATGTGAGTCCTCCAGTGGACACTCAGAGTGTAACTAGACCAACACACGGATGAGTTGGATCAGTTATTGCTAGTCTCCTCCCCAGTCTGCAAGGTGCTCCAGTGGTGGATGGACCCACAGAACCTTTAATGGGGGGGTTTCATTTCAGATTTCCTCCCCCCAGCAGTTCCTCACCATGGTTCGGGATGCGGGGGTGCACCTGGGTCCCTTTCAGACTCTGGGATCTTAGTCCTAGACCAAAACCTCCCTGCATATCAACATTCTGGAAATGTTGGCGGTCCTGTGTGCCATGCCGACCTTTCAGAACCATCTCCTCCTGGGTCAGCTGTTGATCCAGTCGGACAATCTCAGTGTTGTCTATTATATCAACAAGCAAGGGGGAGACGCATTCGTATCACCTCTGCATATGTCCAGGAGAGGAACCATGATCCTAGGTGATAGGTTTAAATGCTTCATTGGCAAGCATTTAAACTAGCTAAGGGGGGGAGGCACTGAAAAGAAGCAGGGAAATCCCAGCCCCCCCAAAAAAAATCAGAGTAGTTAGCGAAGTAAACACCAAGATAGAGAAGTTGATAGGGAGAAGGGCAGGGATAAATGGAGAAAAAGGCAAACGCAGTAAGAACAGGGATGGGGCTAAAAGGGGTGAGGCCATCAAAAATGGAGGGCAATGAGTACCAATGCCTGTAGTCTGGGTAACAAGCTCCCTGAACTAGTGGCCTTGATGGAAGAAGGATGCCTGGATATCGTGGCAGTCAAAGAAACATGGTACACAGTGAACCATGACTGGGATGTTAACATACCAGGGTACACAATCTACAGGAGGAACAGGGAGGGTGGAAGAGGAGGAGGAATAGCTCTCTATGTAAGGGAAGGGATCAAAGCAATGGAACTAAAGGGTAAACAGGGAGAAGAGGTAGCACTGTGGGTCACCCTGGAGACAGGAAATGGCACCACAATCCGTACGGGGGTTGTATACAGACCCTCATCTCAGGGGTAGGAAATGGACAAGGAAATGATAGAAGACATCCTTAGGATGACAGAAAAAGGGGAGACATTGTTAATGGGGGAGCTGAACATGCCACATGTTAACTGGAGCCCCTTTGCTGTAGCCACATCCGAGAGCAAGGTCATTCTCGATGCCCTACGGGGGCATGCCACAGACAGCTAGTGTTGGAACCCACTCAGGAGGGAGTAAGCTTAGACCCGGTACTCTCAAAACGGGGACAGAGAGAGGATCTCAGATTTAGAAGTGGGTAGCCATCTGAGAGCAAGTGACCACCAAACTGTGTGGTTCACGATAAACACACCCATAGAGTCAAGCCATACAAAAGTGAGGGTACTGGACTTTAGGAGGGCTGACTTTGGCAAAATGGGAGAGTGCCTCAGAAAAGCACTAGCAAATGGGCAAGAAGGACGGGTGGAGGAACAATGGGGAAATATCAAAACTGCCATCACAGAGGCAACAAGCTTTTGTGTGAAGCAAATCAAAATGAAGGAAAAAAATGATATGGTTCTCAAAAGACGTGGCAGGGAAGGTTAGTGAGAAAAAGACAGCATTCAGGAAGTATAAGGAAACACAGAAGGAGCAGGACAGAGAACTGTATCAGTTTAAGCAGAAGGAAGCGGGGAAGGCAGTCAGAATAGCAAAGTCCCAAACCAAGGAAAAGATGGCCAACTCGGTTAAGAAAGGGGATAAAACCTTTTATAGGTGCATTAGGGAGCAAAGAAAGTCCAAGGGAAGGATAGTGAGGCTTAATAAAGGGGAGGGTATGTGGGCAGAGGGTGAAAGTGAAAAAGCAGGGATACTGAATGAATACTTCTGCTCAGTATTCACAAAAGAAGAGGAGGGGGAGGTACCTAATCCAATCAGTAGAAGCACTCTGGACAGGGGGGTTGATACCAGTCCATTCACAGAAGAAAAAGAACTCTAAAAGAACTCCTGAAACTGAAGGTGGAAAAAGCAATGGGGCCTGATGGGATTCACCCAGAATTCTAAAAACTAAGGGGAGAACTAGTGACACCACTGACTACCCTTTTAACAAATCATGGGAGGATGGTGTGGTACCTGAGGACTGGAGGAGGGCGGATATGATTCCCCTTCACAAAAGTGGGAGCAAAGCAGAGGCAGGAAACTACAGACCTGTTAGTTTGACCTCAGTGGTAAGGAAAATTATAGAATCACTTCTGAAAGAAAGAATTGTTGAGTACCTAGAGGCCAGCGGGGCACAGGACCCAAGGCAGCTTGGATTCACAGCAGGAAGGTCATGCCAGATGAATCTAATAGTTTTCTTTGACTGGGTGACCAAAGTAGTAGACCAGGGAGGGACTGTGGACATGGCCTACCTAGACTTTAGCAAGGCATTTGACACAGTACCACACAAAAAATTAATAAACAAATTAGCCAGCCTGGGAGTGGGTCCCAGGGTGGTAGCCTGGCTAAAAAACTGGCTGAACAACAGGCCACAGAGGGTAATAGGAAATAAGACACCACTCTAAAGAAGGGGGAGTTACTAGCGGGGTACCGCAGAATTCGGTACTGGGACTGGTCCTTTTTAATGTCTTTATAAGTGACATTGCAGAGGGACTGGAGGGAAAAGTATGCCTCTTTGTAGATGACACTAAGATCTGCAACAGGGTTGATACACAAGGTGGGGGTTGGAAAGGATGACAATGAACTTGGCAAGGTTGGAGGAATGGTCAAACGTATGGCAGCTTAGATTCAATGCAAAGAAGTGCAAAGTAATGCACCTGGGAAACAAAAACCCAGGAGCAGAGTACACAATGGGGAGGAGGTACTAACAACAACAAAAATGGAAAGGAACCTGGGGGTAGTCCTAGCAGATGACCTAAAAGTAAGTAAGCAATGTGAGAACATGCCTCTCAGCTGTCCCTGATTTTCAGGGACGTCCCTGATTTTGCCTCAAGATTTTACTCTGTCCCTCCTGAAAATTGTGTTTCCGTGACCAAACAGCAGGGGTTATAAGCACAAAATAATGTCAAACATTAAAGTTACAGACTTGTTCTTCCTTAGAAAATGCATTTTACACTAAGCCCTTTATTCTACCGGCTTCCTGAGTGGATATCTCCAATTTTAAAGAAGTGTCCCTGATTTTGGTCCTTTGTCCCCGATTTCTTTAAGCATTGTCCCTGATTTATGAGGTAGGAGGTTGAGAGGTATGTGTGAGAAGGCAGTGGGGGGGGTACTGAAATGTATAGGGAGAGACATCACCAGTAGAAAACAGGAAGTTAACCCTCTGTACAGACAGTTGGTGAGACCCCATCTGGAGCACTGCATGCAGTTCTGGAGATCCCATCTCCACAAGGACATACACAGGATAGAGACGGTCCAGAGGAGGGCAACTAAAATGATGCATGGTCTGCACCAGAGGCCATACGAAGAGAGACTACAGGATCTTAATATGTATACCCTCGAGGAAAGGAGGGAGAGGGGGGGACATGATAGAAACTTTTAAGTACCTTAAGGGAATCAACAAAGTCCAAGAGGGTAGCATCTTTCAGAAAAAGAGATGTGCAAGAACAAGGGGGCACAATTTGAAGATTGGGGGGGGACGGCTCAGGAGCAACATGAGAAAGTATTTTTTCATGAAGAGTGTGGTGGAAGCATGGAACAGCCTTCCTGAGGTTGTGGGGTCAAAAACAGTGGAGGAATTCAAGAATGCTTGGGACAGACATAAGGCAAATCTTCCCTTGTCCATCTTCACCATTTATTATTGCTTGAGTGTTTGCGGTAGCGCGCACCTGTGGAGGTTATTTTATTTATTTTTATTTTTGGGGAAGTAGGCGTAAAGGCGCCGCCCCAAGTGAAGCACTGTGTGGTGCACGAGGGCAGCCGTTAGGTGCCGCAGACTCCTCCTTCGTCTCAGTTCTGTTTCTCCCACTGTCGAGGCAACACCTGCTGGGCGAGTTCTACAGTGCTACGCCATTAGGCCTTCTCTGTGACTTCATCAATGACTCCATCTCAGTTTGTTTTTCCCGACGCCGTTACCGGTAAAATCATTCCTTTCTTTAATATTTTAACGGCCCCGGGGGCTTTTCTGTGTTATAGTTAATTTCGCATCATGTCTGGTTCGGGAGCTAAGCATAAGTCGAAAGCGGGCCGTGCCCCCATGCGTCGGTGCTCCTGTGGCTGCCATTTTTCTTTTATGGACTGACATGATGTCTGCCTTCAGTGCCTGGGACCTAACCATGATATGGACAGATGCGATGCCTGCTTCTTGATGGACCACCATGTTCTTGAAGTCTGCGTGTTCAAGGTCAGCAAAGCCCCGCCTACTTTTGGAGGACAGCGTCGCTCTCGGGCATCCCAGTACAGGTCTCTTGGCTCTTCCTCTGGGTCCCCTCCCAGGCCTATACGGTCTGGTGAGGAGGAGGCCTCCTCATCTTCCATCCTTGCCAAGGAGGAGGCCTCTTTTGCGGTGTCGGGGGAACAACATGGTCTTTCCCAGGGCCACGGTGGAGACACCGCCTCGGCAGTCACCTCTTCGGAGGTGCAGGCTCCCCCAGTGTCGCAGCCCACAGTTGCTGGGTCTGGCATTGGTGGACCTTTGACGCCACCCTCCGGTGCCATCTCGGATCCCGGTGCTGCCTGCAGTGCCGGTGATCGGGGCGGTGCCATGTTGGCTTTTGGCGCCGTGAGTGGCGCCGTGGGTCTGGTCGACTCCATGAGCAGCACCGCGGTCGGTGCCAGGAACTTAGCTGGAGCCATGGGCGGGTCGAGACCGGGTCCTAGAGCTGCGGGTGGTGCGCCAGGACTGTACGGCACCGTGCATGGCACCGGCGCCATTAGCGGTGCTGTTTCTCAAGGGACTCTCATGGTGGCCAGCATCGAGGTCCTTCTGGTTGACTCCTCCTCGGAGGCAGATGACTCAGAAGTTGACCCGACCTGGCTTCCTGATTCTTCAGAATCAGAGTCTTTTCTGGAATGTGGTGTCAGGCAGCCCAGCGTTCCGATTCCTGAGTCTCCCCAACTATCTTCCTCCGAGGATTCCCAGGCTGGGGATGGCCTGGAACCTATCGGGGAGGGCGGTTTGGAGATCAGAGACCAGTCTGTCTTCCCAGAGGGGGCTGTGGCAGCTGCCATTTCCGGTGCTGCTGCACCTTCTCAGGGTGGACCCGGGGTTCTGTCTCCAGGGGGCCCCCCTTGGGGGGCCTCAGGATCGACTGAGCCTGTCGCTGGGGTCAAGGAGGAGGGCGTCCTCAGAGCCTGAGGGGTTGAGGAGCCGAGGTGAGGGGCGTCGAGTTCCGCCCACCACCCCTCGGTGTGGGGAGGAGCCGAAGTGCTGAGCCCCGCCTCTCCCTCTTAGGCTCAAGGGACCCCTCCAGTGGCGTTGCTGCGGGTTACCCTTCTGGACCCTTGCAACCCCAGGTGCGTCACAGGGGAGATTCCCCCGCCAAGCTCTTCCAGATTTCGCATCCCCAGGGTTCCGTTTTGTGACCTGATTTAATATCCGGGATCCCAGCTCAGGCTCCGTTCCCTGGATTTCAGAGCCCTAGTGGAGGACAGTTGCCTTCTTGTAGGCGTCCCTCTCCCATTCCTCATAGAAACATAGACTTTGTCGGCAGATAAGGACCGTTTGGCCCATCTAGTCTGCCCATTTCCGTACCTACAGGATAGGCCACAGATCCTAGTTAACCAACAGCCTATTTCTTCCTACCCCCCACAAGAATTGGCTTATGTCTGTCCCATGCATTCTTGAATTCTCTCACAGTTTTAGACCCCACAACCTCCTCAGGAAGGCTGTTCCATGCATCCACTACCCTCACTGTGAAATAATACTTCCTCACATTGCCCCTGAACCGCCCTCCTTCTATCTTTAAATTGTGTCCCCTTGTTCTTGCATGTCTCTTTTTCTGAAAGATGCTACCCTCTTGGACTTTCTTGATTCCACTGAGGTACTTAAAAGTTTCTATCATGTCCCCCCTCTCCCTTCTTTCCTCAAGGGTATACATATTAAGCTCCTTTAGTCTCCTCTCATACGGCTTCTCTTGCAGACTCTGCACCATTTTAGTTGCCTCCTCTGGACTACCTCTATCCTGTCTATGTCCTTGCGGAGATGGGGTCTCAGAACTGGACACAGTACTCAGATGGGGTCTCACCAACTGTCTGTACAGAGGGATAACAATTTCCTGTTTTCTGCTGCTGATGCCTCTCCCTATACATCCCATTATACCCCAGCCCTCCCTACTGCCTGCTCACATTGCTTGCAACCTTAAGGTTATCTGATATGATTACCCCAGGTCCCTTTCCTTTTGTTGTTGTTACTACCTCCCACCCATTGTATATTCTTCCCTGGGTTCTTGTTTCCCAGGTGCATTATTTGCACTTCTTTGGATTGAATCCTAGCTGCCATAGTTCTGACCATTCCTCCAACCTTGCCAAGTCCCTTTTCATCCTTTCCACGCCTCCTTGTGTATCAACCCTGTTGCAGATCTTTGCGTCATCTGCAAAAGGCATACTTTTCCTTCCAGACCCTCTGCAATGTCACTGATGAAGACATTAAAAGGACTGGACCCAATACTGAACCTCGGTGCCCACTAGTAACCCTCTTTCTTAGAGTGGACTCCATTTACAATTACCTTCTGTGTCCTGTTGTGCAGCCAATGTTTTACCCAGGCTACCACCCTGGGACCCACTACCAGGCTGGTTAATTTGACTATTAATCTTTTGTGTGGGACTGTGTCAAATGCCTTGCTAAAGTCTAGGTAGGCCACAGCCCCTCCCTGGTCTACTACTTTGGTCACCCAGTCAAAGAAATCTATTAGATTCGTCTGACATGACCTTCCCGCTGTGAACCCATGCTGCCTTGGGTCCTGTGCTCCACTGGCCTCTAGGTACTCAACTATTCTTTCCTTCAGAGTGACTCCATCACTTTCCCTACCACAGAGGTCAGACTGACAGGTCTGTAGTTTCCTGCCTCTGTCTTGGTCCCACTTTGTGAAGGGAATCACATCCGCCTTCCTCCAGTTCTCGGGTACCACACCATCCTCCCATGATTTATTAAAAGAGTAGCCAGTGGTTTCACTAGTTCCTCCTTAATTCTTTTAGAATTCTGGGTGAATTCCATCAGGACCCATTGCTTGTCCACCTTCAGTTTTAGGAGTTCTTGCAGAACCCTTTCTTCTGTGAAAGGACTGGGATTGACCCCGTATCAAAAGTGCTTCTGTTAATTGGATTAGGCACTTCCCCTCCTCTTTTGTGAATACTGAGCAGAAATATTCATTCAGTATCCCTGCTTTTCACTGTCCCCTCTGCCCACCCACCATTCATTCTATTCAGCCTCACTATCCCTCCTTTGTCTTTCTCCTCGCTAATGTACCTATAAAGGTTTTATCCCCTTCTTAACTGAGTTGGCTATCTTTTCCTCAGTTTGGGCCTTTGCTATTCTGACTTCCCTCCTGCTTCCTTCTGCCTTAACTGGTACAGCTCTCTGTCCTGCTCCTTCTGTGTTTCCTTATACTTCTGGAATGCTATCTTTTTCTTCCTGACTTTCACAGCCACCTCTTTTGAGAACCATAGTGGCTTTTTCTTTCATTTTGATTTGTTTATTTGCTTCACACAAAGGCTTGTTGCCTCTGTGATGGCAGTTTGATGATTCCCCATTGTTGCTCACACCTCCTTCTAGCCTGTTTGCTAGTGCTTTTCTGAGGCACCTCCCATCTTGCCAAAGTCAGCCCTCCTAAAGTCCAGTACCCTCACTTTTGATGGCTTGACTCTGTAGCTGAGTTTAATGTGAACCACACTGTTTGATGGTCACTTGTCCCCAGATGGCAACCCACTTCTAGATCTGAGATCCTCTCACTGCCCCCATTTGAGAATCCCGAGGTCTAAGATTACTCCCTCATGAGTGGGTTCCAAAACTAGCTGTCTGAGGCCTGCCACCTGTAGGGCATCAAGAATGGCCCTGCTCTTGGATGTGGCTGCAGCAAATGTGCTCCAGTTAACATCTGGCATATTCAGGTCTCCCATCAACAGTATCTCCCCTTTCTCTGCCATTCTAAGAATGCCTTCTATCATATCCTTGTCCATTCCCTCCCCTGACATGGGGGTCTGTACACAACCCTGTGCAGATTGTGGTGCCTTTCCAGTCTCCAATGTGACCCACAGTGCCTCCTCTCCTCCTGTTTACTCTTTTGTTCAGTTGCTTTTATCCTTCCTTTACATGAGAGCTACTCCTCCCCCTCTTCTCCCCTGCTCATCTCTCCTGGGTTATATTGCCTGGTATGTTAACATCCAGTCATGGTTCTCTGTGTACCATGTTTCTGTGACTGCTTTCGATATCCAGGCATCCTCTTCCATCAAGGCCACCAGCTCAGGGCTTGTTGCCCAGACTACGGGCATTGGTACTCATTACCCTCCATTTCCTGATGGCCTTACTCCTTTTGCCCCATCCCTGTCCTTCTTGCCTTTGTCACTTTCTCCATTTACCCCTGCCTTCTCCCTATCGACACCTCTATGTTGGTGTTTGCTGCACTCTACTGTGATTATTTGGGGGGGGCTAGGATTTCCCTGCTCTTTCCAGTGCCTCCACCTTGGCTAGTTTAAATGCTTGCCAATGAAGCATTTAAACCTATCACCTAGGATCCTGGTTTCCCTCCCGGACAGATGCAGCCCATCATGCCAGTATAGGCTTGCATTACTCCAGGTGGACCCCCAGTCCCCAATGAAGCCAAATCCCTGAGCTCCACACCAGTTTTTCAACCATTGATTGAATCCCATGGTGCGGAACACCCTAGCCTCTCCTATGCCATAGATGGGCAGCACCTCCGAGAAGGTTACTGTGTGTGCTACTTGACTAAGGCCCCTTCCCAATTCCACAAACTCTTCCTTCACTTCTCTAATCCCTTTCTTAGCCAAGTCATTTGTCCCTAGGTGGACAATGACATCCAGCTCCCTCCCCTGTGCAGCTGCTCCAGCAGTCCTGAGGATTCACTTCCTGTCCCTCCAAGCCATGGCACCAGGCAGGCACCTTACCTCCCTCTCCCCTCCCTCCCCCAGTTCTACCTTCCTAACAATGGAGTCCCTCACCAGGAGTTGTTTTCCCTGCAGGGTCCCCTGCCACCCTCCTGTGGGTCTCCTTTGTGGAGGTTCCCAGCATCCTCCTTGGTCTCCCTGGGTGCCTCATAGAGGAACCACACTTTGCCAGAATGGCATAGGAATTGTGGAGAGGTACAACTGGAGGGATGCACCTCTGTTCCACCACCCTCACCCTCCTGGAGCCCACTGTGGTTCAACTGCTCCTCTTTCTTGGCAACCTCTGAGACAAGCAGTGGCACTGGTGGTCCCTGGATGGAGAGGAGGTCCCACAAATCCTGGCCAACTCAGCCTGGAGATGAGCAACCTCCTCCTCAGCCCAGAGAGGTGCCTGCAGATGGGACAACACCGCATCCTCCAGAATGTCTCCCGGAAGACTGCTGCTCCACAGCCACTGCACTGCACCACTCCAATCATGTCTTATTTCTGGCACCTTAACTGTTTGCAATCCTTACTCTTTCCTCTGATTTTTTTCTCTCTCTCCTTACTTTCTGCCTGTGTGCCCTTTAAGCTCCTGATTGTCCTGTTCTGAGATAAGAATATCCTATATTTCTCAGTAGACCACTTACTTGCTCAGAGGCAGACCTCCAGCAGCTAGAGGGGGCCAGAGAGCTACTCTTGCCCTTCTAGGATGGTGGGTCTTTGGTGGTTCTGTGAACACTCACTTCCTGCTCCCAAACAGGAAGTTCCTGTTGTCAGTCAAATCCTGTGCCTATAAAAATAGAACTAGCTTTAGGTGGAGGGGAGGGAAGGAGGGCAATATAGTCCCAGCAGAGAAGTCCAGTCACACAGCAGTCCTTTCTCCTGGTGTCTTCTGCCAAGCTATTAGCAGAATCTTTCTAAGGCAGTCTTTAAATGTAGCTTCCTTCTAGCTAAGCCACTCCCCCTACTTACTAGATCTTTCTACAAGTAATTTAAACCTCACCGCTATTAAGTCATTTTCAATCACCTGAGATTTATACCTAGGTAACTGTTCAGATACCCATTCAGTTCAGTTAACTCAGACAAACGCACACTTTTTTTTTGTTTGTTTTGTTAGTTTTTTTTTACCCTAAATTAAAGGTCCAAGTACAAAAGTTGTTCTTCTTTAGTCCCAGCAGAGAAGTCCAGTCACACAGCAGTCCTTTCTCCTGGTGTCTTCTGCAGCCATCTCCCTCTCTTCCAGGCTATGTCGGTCCTACGGGCCCATTATCCTGGGAGATGTTCAGAGGCTCTGCAGAGGCCTTCCCGTCATATGTTAGGTATATGCATGAGCGGGTTTTTCACCTCTCCCCACCACCGCAGGAGTCCTCTGGACATTCGAGTTCCTCACCTTCCTCGACTCCCTCCTCTGAGGGAGATGAACTCTCTGCCCACCTTTCATCCGACGCTGATTTCATGGAATATCAGCGCTTCCTATCAAGGATGGTTAAGGATCTCAGTATTTCCTTTCTCAGATGAGACAATACCAAGCGGCAGATGCATGAATTCCTTGGAGAATTCAGTGCCCAACATCTAGTGGTGCCATCCTGGCCTATCCATTTCCAGGAGGCGTCTATCCACACCTGGCAGTCTCCAGCCGCACCTTTTCCAGCGGACTGCAGGAGAAGGTATTGTGCCTGTAACCATATAATGTACCTATGTCATCATCCACTGGCTCCAACTGCCTAACTGTTCATGTGTGCACAGTGGGTCAACTTGACCTAGGAAAAACAATGAGTTTCACTCACACCATAGCAACATACCACACCACACCACAAGCCTACATGTCCTTATATGGATCTAGCAGAAACCAAACTGTAAAATGCAATCAACACATGTCTAGACAAGTTCTGCCTAGATGCTAATAACAAAATGATTTTATTGGTACATGGGTGATTTTATGCTGAAGGGGGGAGAGATGATGTGTGTGTGTGTGTGTGTGTGTGTGTGTGTGTGTATGTGTATGTATATATAAATATATATATATATACTTGCTTGCTTTTTCAAGGAGAAGAGAAAATGTAACATCAACGGCTGTATAGCACCACGCTGAAGTAAATGTATCTTTTACTCTTCTGACTGCGTCTGTGTCATCTGTATCGTAATGTGCAACTAGGTCCCGAGGTAATACGTAGCCTGGAGGGCCCCCAGCTATAATTCCTCCACTACAATTGGTGCTGTGACTCTGATAGCTTTTAAATGGGGGAACACCAACCCGGGACCGCGACATAGTCTGTCCATGCCATAAGAAATTGCCCTGAATGCATTTAATCCTTGGAAAGTTCAGTGCCACGGGAGAGACTGATCACCTCAACCAACCATGGGGCTCCACAAGGTAACGTATGCTCAGAGATTTAATAAGTAAGCAACTGTTAACCGTTAACTAGAGACTGCTGTTTGAACTCATGAGGCAGAACTCTAGGAAACAAGATATAGGCTAGGGACCACTGTTACTTGCAAGACAGGGCTTTAGGTGGGTCATAAGACTAGCCTGTACAGGGTCACCACTGGTGCACAAGGGGGTGATACTTTGTCAGAGTTAGCAGACAGATAAGTATCAAACCGTGGGGATAGAACCCCACAGAATTAATTTGTAAACACAACGCAATATAGTTAGCAATGGAGACAGAGATACACCAGTATCTGGGAAAAAGATGCAAGTTAGGGGCATACGATGCCCCTCCAGAGGACAAGTCAGTCCGAGAGCATTTTAACACGCTAGTACTGGATCGTAATTCAGCAACCAAAAATGAAAAAGAAAAGCTAGCAAATGCTGTACAAGGTCTGTGGCAATACAGCCAAGAGGTAACTCATCAACACATGAGAATTTTAAAGAAACTGCATGAGCAGCAAGAGATAGTAACCCAACTACAGTTAGTAATAGATGGTTTAAAAACACAGATAAATTAAGAGGCAGAGCAGCAAGATGTAGTAACCCAGCTCAAGTCAGAAATAGATAGTTTAAAAATGCAAATAAATCAAGGGTCAGAATCACTGCAAGAGGAGAACCAGCAACTAAAGTCACAGTTAGTAAAGGTACAGGGAGACCTTTGTCTTTTAGATAGGGATAATTCTCTTTTAAAAATAAAGGTAGACCAGCAGTCACAGGAACATGCTGCTGAAAAGCGTAGATTAAGTTCTGATAATAATAAGTTACGAGAGGAAGTAGAAGAGTTATCGGAATTGTTAGTAGAGGGTCAGAGTAAGTTAAAAGAGTCAGAGAGGGAGGAGCAACAGAACAAAGAAGGGACCGTTGTAAAGATGGTGCCGGTCTCCATGCAGGTCATGGCCGCCACAGGCAGTACAATGTGTCAAGTAACTAGACAAAAACAGTTTTTACTTTTGTTAAAAGGAAAAAGGGACAGATGTGAATTAAGCCGTAAACATGCTGAAGAAAGAGGTAATGCAAGTGAGGTAGCCAGACTCACACAGTTAGAAGAGACCCTTAAAAAGAAAATAGAATGGGTACAGGAACAGCTTGACGCTGATAAACAAGAAAGAGACAGCCTGCCGGGTGCAGGTGTGCTGGGAGGAGATGATAAAAAGGTAATAAGTGGTAAATGGGCTACCCTGGAAGGACAAGAAGAAATGACAGAAGAGGCCGTGGAGTTAGAGGAAGATACAGAGGGATGCCTAAAACCCTCAGGAAAGTGTGTCTGGACAAAAAGAATAGTAAATAGGCGTATTGTAGATAAACCAGATCCGGGACCCGAAATCAGGGATCTAACTATTAAAGAGTTAACACAATTGAGTCAGGAAATAGGACCCATTGATTTATAAGACAAATTTGGTAGAGTTAGGAAAAAAGTTAAAAAACATCCAAACTACTATGGGGCTGACTAGCAAAGATGTCTGCCGCATCGTAATGTTTAAATTTAGTCCACATTTGGTGGAGGCAATGCCAGACGAGGTGCAAGGCACGCACAAGGATGCATCCAAAAAGCTCAACTCGTGGGCAGATTACAATGAAATAGTAGATGCCATAAAATGGGCAAGGGGTGAATCGGCATGACAGGAGGTCGACTGGGACAAAATATTACAAACCAAACCAACGACAGGAGAGGGGCCACGGGCATTTATCCTGAGGCTCTTCGAAGTTTACCAGTGACACGGGGGGCAGGAGTGCCCCACTGAGGAGGATCCAACCTTTAGGGACCTATGGATATGGGCGTATGACCTGGAACCCACTCTAAGGTCCATGTTAAAGTTATCAAAATCACATGATGAGAGGTTAGAATTATTAGAGACGTATCTCAATGAAAAACAAAAGCGCAGTAAAGTTGCCGCAGCCACCTGGGTAAATGAGGGTCCCAGCAAATGCCCAGCTGCGGGCACATCAAACTTAACATGCTTTAATTGCAAGCGAACAGGGCATGTCAAAAGTGAGTGTTAGGCCAGAGGTGAAGGACAGGAAGGAAAGGGTCCAAGGCACATGCAAGCTAGGGGTAGGGGTCGATTGAGAGGTCCACCAGCGGGCAGACAAAGTATTAAGGGAGACACTGTAGCAGATCTGATTGATGGCCTACAAGTGGCTTTAAAGACACCCCAGAGAGAGGGGTGGGAGTCATCCCTGGATGATGATGATGATGATGTCATGAGGAGGCTTAGTGCCATACGTGAAATAGACGAGCAATAGGGAGGCGGAGACTCTGGTAACCCTGACGCTAAATGGGTATGTGCTTTACATGCTGATAGTCAGGGGAGGCCCACAGCTAAGGTTACCATCAACGGTCACACTGTAGAAGCACTCATAGACACCGGAGCAGCCGTATCAATTACAAATATCAGCATAGCCTTAGACCCAAAACGACCACAGATGTATATAGAGGGATGTACAGGACATACCACAGAAGGGTATTGGTCCCAGCCACAACACATAAGGCTGGGAGGTACACCCATGGGCTGCCAAGCCTTCGCATGGGCGGAGGGGGGACTCATGGAAGGCAATATTATTGGTAGCGAGTGCCTGACAAAACATCAGCTTGTTGTAGATCTTAGTAATCAGTGTCTATGGAAAGTAAATGTTAAAAGTTTTAAACCAATCACTGTTGTGGAAAGTTATGCTTTAGCCTCTGTAAAATCAAATGCTGCAACAAGTGTTAAAAGTTTAGAGACACGATTAAAGCACCCCGTATTTAAGCAAGTTATACAGAATAATGAGATGGTATGGGCACAAACTGGCACAGATTGTGGACAGATAAGCGACATAAAAATAGCTGTAGAAGGTCCATGTCCGGGGCACGCGAAACAATACCCAATACCAAAGGAGGTGGTGGGGGAATCAAACCAGTCATCCAACAGCTGTTGCAACAAGGAGTCCTTAGGCCCATGTGCTCAACAGCTAACAGTCCATCTGGCCAGTGTTAAGTCAAATGGAAAATACCTCTAACCATCGATTACCGTAATTTAAACAAAGTAACCCTCAGGTTAGCCCTAGTTACTAGTTCCAATACTGAGATTTTTAACAAATTACGGCCAGAAGGCAAATTCTTCTCTGTCCTAGATTTGGCTAATGGGTTTGATTCCCTGCCCTCAAGGCAGAGGACCAGTATAAGTGCATTACTTGAGGGGTAAACAGTACACATTTACCTCGATTGCCACAGGGCTTCCACTCAGCACCAACCTTGTTCCACAGATACATAAAACAAATTCTGGAGGAAGAAGGGTTGGGAGACTCAGTAGTTCAACGTAGCTGACCTCCTGCTGCAAAGTTCAACAAGGAGGACCACCTAGTGCTGCTGGACAGGGTACTAGGCTTATTGGAAAGAAAAGGATTAAAGGTAAATCCAGACAAAGCACAAGTCGGTGACCAAAAGGTCACCTTTTTAAGAACCATTATTTCTCCCCAGGGGAGGCGAATAGACCCTGCCAGAACAGTACAAATCCAAACCCTACCATTACCAACTACCATTACTGGCTCAAGAAAATTATTGGGTATGACAAATTTCTGCAGGGATTATATAGAAGGGTACTCAGAAATCACAAAGCCATTATATAATATGTTAAAAGATGACCCACAGGGCCAGTACAAGCTCATATGGGAGGGAGAAGAGTAATACTGTTTTGATAAGTTAAAAAAAAACATTACAGACAGCGCCAGCCTTAATACAAGCTGATTACTCAAAACCATTTATTTTACAAGCCAATGTAACGGATGACACCATCATTGCGGTTCTGTTACAGAAATGAAATGGAAAGCCAGTACTAGTTACCTACCTAAACAGACAGTTATCAGAGGTAGAGAGAGGCTTTAACATGTGCGAGAGAGCAGTCCTGGCCATTGCTTGGGCTGTACAAGCAAGTGAGGCAACCACTAGGTTTAACCCCATCATAATACAAACTACACACACCCCTTTAAAACTATTGTTAGAAAACAAAGTCAAGGAGTTAGCTTAACTTGACAAGCAAGGTGGCTATTAGCCCTGCAAGAATAAAAACATTACCATTGAAATTGACAGTGCCACATGCTACAGTACCCCTGGATTACCAGGGATATCCACATGATTGTGGGGAGGGTCAGCAAATAACAGCCAGAGTCGCCTTTTTGTGGATGGGCATGGTGCAAATGGCTATAACACAGCTTCGATGGATGGGTCAAGGTATTGGGAACAGAAGTCCCATACCTAGGTGCAGCAGTGTATCATGACACCGGGTGTTACCACCTGGAGGAAAAAGGCCCATACACAAACAGGGAATACTCATAAAGCTGTCACCAGGGGACTCCTCCCAGTTTGCTGAATTGGTGGCAATTTACGAGTCCATCCTGGCAAACCCCCAAAGGCAGGTTAGGCATACATACAGACTCACAGTTTGCAGTAGGATCACTTACTACCTGGTTGCCCATATGGGCTAACAGAGGTATGAAAACAGCAACTGGGGAGCATGGCAAACACAGAGAACTTTTACAGGCCATATTAGAGGAGGGGGATGCCACACCACGAAGAATAGCCATCATAAAGGTTAAGGCCCATGCTGATTCTAAATACGCCACTCCAGCAGAATTAGGAAATGATAAGGCAGATAAGCTCACCAAAATGGCAGCAAAAATGGGAGACCCCTGGAAAGGGATCCGACCAAAGACTCCCATTCACGCTGTACAAATTAAATCAGCCATCAAAGTGCTACTGCCAACCCATAAAGTGTTACCCAAAGCAAATCTGAGAGATTTGCAAAGCCAGGGCCCCTGGATTGTAAATAAATGTGCGCAAACAAAAGAGGACCCCCAAAGTAATTACAAATTTAAAATCAGAGACAACATTCTGTTTAGACAGGAGGAGGATAAAACACTAAAATGGATACCTCCAAGTCATTATATCAGGATATTGTCATGGAAAACCACTGCTGGTGTGGCCATGGGGGGGTCCAACAAAACCATGCAAATTATCAAATCTGAATACTGGTGGCCTAATATGGAGAACACAGTTACAGACAGTTTACATCGCTGTCTTATATGTTTGCAACAAGACCCCAAGAGGGGAAAACCAAAATTACAACCATTGCCACTGGCAGATGGCCCCTGGGATGCATTACAAATTGACTATGTGAGGCCACTCCCAATGGCAAAGGGGGGTATAAGTACATGCTGGTTATTATAGACATGTTTTCTAAATGGGTGGAGGCATTCCCCACCAAAAACAACACAGCAATAACAATGGCAAAATCCTATATAACCAGGTGTGCACTAGGTGGGGCTTCCCCAATATTATCGAATCAGACAGAGGCACACATTTTGTAAATCAAATATTAGCCACAATGTGCCAAATAATTGGGGTCCAGCAGAGATACCATCTGCCATACCATCCCCAATCATCGGGAATGGTAGAAAGAATGAACAGAACACTTAAAAATGCCTTAAAAAAGTGTGTTTTAGATGCAGGAAAAGATTAAAGATTGGGTAGATCACTTGCCTGGTATTCTAATGGCAGTCAGAGGGACTGTCCAGGCAAGTACTGGATTATCACCCTATGAATTAATGACGGGGCAGAAAATGAGATTAATGCACCCTTCAGATGTGCCTTTGCCAAGCGGCCCTATCAGTGATAAGGTAAAACATGAAAAGTTTCTTTCCGGGGTACAATCACAGTTGGAACAGTACCTAGGATTTGCCGCTCAAAACATGGCCAAGGCACATGAAAAGAATGTTAACTATAGACAGCCCTCTATGGGATGGGCCACCCCAATAAAAGAGGGAGACACAGTCATGGTCCGAAATTGGGAACAACAATCACCTTGGAAAGATGGAATTGGCTAGGACCCTATACCATGCTAAAGAAATTGGGAGAGACTGCAGTATACGTAAATAGAATTACTAAGAAAATCAAACCAGTGCCCCAAGCTCTGCAACAAAAATACAGGGGACGATTAGCTTTTGTAAACAAAAAGGAAATACAAAAGACCAGGCCAGAATTATGGGTCCATGTTGACCAATGTAAAAAGGTATCAGATAAAACTGACTAAACAATGATACTTCATTTGATTTGTCTTTTTAGGTTGACACCATACTTATGTTACGTTAGTGACACACTGCTGCAGAGCAACTCTCAACATAACAGCTATCCGTCGAGACCAGTTATGTAATTGTGGACTACGAAGACACCGCTTACTTGAAAATAAACTATACGCGGAGCCAGAATAAAACTGTCGCCCAGACCTGGAAGATAATTTGGACATTAAACAACACTCAGTTTGCAAAATATTCAAGACACTGTCTGACAAAGGCCTCGGATGGTAAATCATATACCTGTGCCACATATTGGACACCGTATAGAAGGTGGGTTAAACCAGACACTGGAACTTTGGTGTTAGAAAAGGCTACCCCCAAAGACTCAGGCATCTACTATGTGATTGTATGCCAGTGCACCCTAATAGAAGGGAGAAATGCAGGGGCATATGGCAGTTATAATGATAATGCTTGTATTAATGGTGCAAGCGTGGCACAAATAACATTGACTGTTAACCCTGCTAGCTGCCTTAACCTTACCGCAGGGCCAAATAGTCGACTTACATCAACACCCACTGACCAAACTCTTGTAAATGATGTACAATACATTAGATTACCTGTTAGTTTTAATTTTTCTGGTTGGGATCTAAATAGTACAAGCGATTGTGCCAATACAAATGTATCAAAGTTTTATGTCACAATGTTGTTAGATATGGTCAGTGCTTTCCATGCTCGGGGGGGGGGTTATGATTACTAATCAGACCCATAAATTGCTTAAGAGAAGAAAAAGAGACCTGTTGGGTGACATAACAGGACTCTTTGGCTCTGGAATGAGTATCTGGAATCGAGCCGATTTGGAAGCCATTAGAGAACACCAAAATACTGTAAACCTACAGGAGGAGAGAGAGGTTCTCCTACCATTAGCAATCAACCAGGCTGGATTGGCCGACAAGGAAAGACTGACCGTATATAATATAAATGAGAGAGCTAAGTTGTTCAAACAAGTTGAAAATAAAATAAATGACATTATAGATGAGCATAATGAGGAAGTAGGGCACCGCACTATAGGGAAAGCTATAACCTGTTCTGCTTATGGATCTTATGTACTAACCACTTTAAATTAGTTATTACAGCAATTAAGTAACAATAGGTTACCTGATCAGCTATCGGATGCCCAAATCAAATCATGGTATTGCCCCATGTGTCAGGATGTCTATGACCACCATTGTTTAAACCCTTGTGCTTCCAACAGCGCCCCACCCATTTGGTGGGTAAGAAAAGTGGCAAAGATATATATCAGGCCACAAGGGTTCAAGCCAAATAGTACACTGGCAAATACAATGAATGTACTCCTCACTGTAAAGCTACCACAAGTAAAGTATGCTGAGCAGAGGTACAGTATACTAAGGTTGTAAAAATCCGTTCTTTAGGCTATCTCCAAGGGGATTACTATGCATACCAAGTGAATCCACCTAAAATACTAGTGCAAGATAAAAATGGGTCCTGGGTAGGGCCAAATTTACATTGTTGTGAGGAGATAAACAGCCAGTGGATCTGCCAGTGCAATGTTATGTCACAAATTCAACCAGTTTGTGGAGAACTTTCCATAAAGGAAGAGAACAATAATACTGACTGGTGTTCAGTTCAAATACAAAAAGGACCACCAGCGTGTAATCTCCACTTATAATTCTGCTAACAGTATTGTATTGTAACAAATGTTAAAACCTTAACACATCAAGGCAAAACCTGTCCTATTACCCAACCTAACTTTTGCTTTGTACCTAATAGTGATGTACAAATTGGAGACTATACCTTCCATCCTATATCACATCATAAGTCATCTCAAATTAACATTCAGACTCAAACTCCCCATCAGGCATATCAAATTAATAACCACGCACCTGCATTTAATGCACCAATACCACCACTTACTCTAAATTTACAAAACCTGCTAGACCGTAAGGACACACATCTGATTAACATTGAGAATTCAGCACATACTGTAACATACAGCTTAAAGTTCAAGAATGACTTGGTGATGCTGATAATGAACACTTAATCTACAGTACATTGGGTGGACCATGGGGTGTGCTAACCTTCAAAGCCCTATTAATACTACAACTGGCGTTGGTAGCCATTCTAATGTTTAGTGCATGCTGCCTAAGACGCACCATCAGAGGCATGAGGCGGGAACTGCAAACGCTGCATGGAGCAGGACTGGTGAGAGCAGCCGTGTAGTAATTAATAAATAGTCTCCAAATTGCATACTTATAGGAAAAGCAGCCCAGAGGGTCCCTAATAGGGCCCCCTATTGGAGGACTTCCACTACTGCACAGGAGACCAAAAGTTTCCAAAATTAACTGGCTGTCTCCATAGGTACAAGGGGGGATTGTAACCATGTAATGTACCTATGTCATCATCCATTGGCTCCAACTGCCTAACTGTTCATGTGTGCACAGTGGGTCAACTTGACCTAGGAAAAACAATGAGTTTCACTCACACCATAGCAACATACTACCCCACAAGCCTACATGTGCTTATATGGATCTAGCAGAAACCAAACTGTAAAATGCAATCAACACATGTCTAGACAAGTTCTGTCTAGATGCTAATAACAAAATGATTTTATTGGTACATGGGTGATTTTATGCTGGGGAGATGATGTGTGTATGTGTATATGTGTGTGTGTGTGTGTGTATGTGTATATATATATATATATATATATATATATATATATATATATATGCTTGCTTTATCAAGCAGAGAGAAAATGTAACATCAACGGCTGTATAGCACCACGCTGAAGTAAACATATCTTTTACTCTTCCGACTGCATCTGTGTCATCTGTATCATCTGTATCATAATGTACAACTACGTCCCAAGGTAATACGTAGCCTGGAGGACCCCCAGCTATAATTCCTCCACTACAGTGCCCCTTTGGAATCTCTAGGTACACTCCCCAACCTATCCTCTGGATTGCAGTTCCTAGAGACTCCTTTAGGCCGTCGCCGCCTGGCGCATGATCATCCACCAGACTCAGATTCACTACAATTTGACTGGTGGGGTGAAGAGTGTTCTCTTCCTCTCATGTGATGATGTGCATTGCATCACATCACATCAGGCTCATCATGCTGCCTGCAACAGGCATTTATGGTCAATGCTTTCTCAGGTTCTAGCATCTATTCCTGATACGGAGCAATCCAGACAAACCATTGCCCTCTCCACTATAGGCCTGGAGCTGGCAAGGCACCAAGCAAGGGCATCCTATGATGCCAATGAGTTGGCCTCCAGGCTTGTGGGGACAACGATCTGCATTAGGCGGATGGCATGGCTTCATCTATCAAGATTATCACCCCTGGCCCGGTGTAGGGTGATTCGCTCTGCATTCTGAGGGACCTGCCTTTTCTCCACCAGGGCTAGGAGGCTTCTGCAGGGGCTTCCTCTGTCTCCTCATCTTCTAGAGATGCCTCCTAGCTCTCCTCGGCCTTAGGCTTCCTGTCTTGTAAGGCCAGGGTCTCTTTCTTCTGTTTCTTATCAGCAGGAGGCTGAGGGTCTTGTTCCCTCAGGGGGTTTTCCTGGTCCCCCTTTGGGAGGGCTTGGCACTCACCCAAGCAGTAATGAATGGTGAAGATTGACAAGGGAAGATATGGAAATTATGTACCTACCGTAATTCTTGATCTTCTCTTGTATCTTCACCATTCATTACTGATACCCACCCACCTTCCTCTCATGGGCCTCCTCCTTCGGCGCCTCTCCTTCCCTGCTCATTCTCCCTCCCTCATGGCCTTAAAGCCTAAATTAAAAAAAAATAGAAAAATGTTTTGAGCCTTCCGTTCTTCTCTCAAAACGGATTCATTAATTCAGGTGGAGAGGGGAATGAGTAGAATTTATCTCTATCCTTAGGGAACTCTTTCTGATTGCCCCTGGGGGTGACGTCTTGGCTCCTCCTTAAGCCATACTGTTCAATTCACAGTTAAGGAAACCATTCCTTGAAAGGTTTGGTTCCTTTTTCTAGGTCTCCTCTGGCATGTTTGAATCTCCTGTTTGTTCCAGCCTCTGCTAGTTAGCACTGCTCTGGCTCTCCAGTTCTTTGAACTGGTGATCTGCTTGCCTTACCTTCGGGAGTCAAACTGAGTTCCCACTCTTCCTTCCGCAAAGGGGTGCCCTTTGTAGGGCTTCAAATACCCCCTTCCCCCCACACACATCTGTGTTAGCATGTAACAAGGTGCTAGTAGCCTTCCTTCCCCTTCCTATTTGGGCGCTCTCCTTTTGGAACAGATTCTACCTTGGCAGTCTGCAAGCTCTCAGCTACAGTGTAAGGATTTGGGGATGCCGGGAGGTGCAAAGAGTCAGCCTTTTGTGTAACAAGCTGTGCAAAAGGTTCAGTTGAACCTTCTTCACCAGTTTTCTTAAACGGGATCCTTGCTTCCTCTCCTTGGTTCCGAGCTTACGAGCCTTCAAGTCAATTCTCACAGTTTGGCAGAATTCCTCCCAGAATTCCCCTTTCTTTTCCTCTTCCTCTTCTTCTTCCTTCTTCTCTCTCTCTTTTACCTGTTCCTCCCTCAGAGCCACCCCAGGAGTGAGGCCCTGCGGTCCCGTAGGGTAGGTTTCCTCCTTCCTGTCCTCTGTCGGCTTATGCCTTTTTCAGTTCATATCTTTTCCTTTACCTATCCTCGGCTTTCTTACCTCACTCTTCTTTTTTATTATCATTATTTCGCTACTCTGGCTTACAGAACTGAGATGGAGGAGGAGTCTGTGGCACCTAACTGCCGCCCCTCACACACCACACAGTGCGTCGCTTTTGGGGGTAGTGCCGTCGGCGCCGATTCCTCTCCAAAAAAACCCCCCAAAAACTCCCATAGTGGGTGCGTGCCTCTGGCTAACACCCAAGCAGTAATAAATGGTGAAGATACAAGAGAAGATCAAGAATTACGGTTGGTACATAATTTCCATTTCTGGTGGGGGGTAGGTAGAAGTAGGCTGTTGGCTAACTAGGATCTGCAGCTTATCCAGTAGGTAGGGAAATGGGCAGACTAGGTGCGCTAAGTGGTCCTTATTTGCCATCAAAGTCTATGTTTCTATGTAGGGAGGTCATGAGAGTATGGTACTGGGCACTAGACCACAGTCTGGTCCTCTTGGCAGTCCACCTCCCAGGCATGCTAAATACCCTGGCTGACAGCCTCAGCAGGATGCAGTCCAGTGTGCATGAGTGGGGATGTCTCTCATACATCACAGAAAATCTGTTCGCCAGATGTGGTCATCCAGAGTTGGACCTTTTTGTGTCCCCACTCCACACAAAACTGCCAAGTTTCTGCTCGCTAGATCCATGGCATAGAGTTTTCTGGTGAGACATGTTGTCCCTCTCCCAGAGCGGGAGGTTCCTTTATGCCTTCCCTCCATTTCCTCTGATTCAGAAGGTGCTAATCAAACTGCAGATGGAGGGGGCCAGCATAATCCTGGTCACCCCATTCTGGCCACGACAGATTTGGTTTCCATTACAGCAATAGCTAGTGGAGGAACCCCTGGTCCCTCTGCAGGGATCTGCTGATGCAGGCTCAGGGGACTCTGGTCCATCCCAGTCTCAAGTCCCTTTGTCTGCACACCTGGTTCCTGAGGACATAGCTATCATCCAGTTTGGGTTGTCCCAGAGAGTGATGGGTGTCCTTGTGGCAGTGCGGAAGCCCTCCACTAGGGCCACATATGCCATGAAGTGGAAGAGGTTTGCCATATGGGCTTGAACTACCTGATTTCTCAGTCAGACTCAGGTCTCCAGTACACCTCTCTCAAGGTGCACCTTTCGGCTATCTCTGCCTTTCATGAGCCCATGGGTAGTTGCACTGTGGCTCAGTTGGATGTGTCCCATACCTTTCTCAGGGCATCCTGCATCTGAAGCCTCCAATCCGACAGGGTGTCTTTGCACATGAATCCTGTTTCTCCCTAAGGTGGTGTCTGAGATTACCCTGAACCAATCCATCAACCTTCCAGTTTATTTTCCTGAGTGTGCCAATTCAGGGGAAGCACTGCTCCACACGTTAGATGTGCGCAGAATTATGAAGTATTATCTGCCTGAAGTAAAGAATGCAGAAAGTCGCAGCTTTTTGTTTCTTTCACCCCAGGAAGAGAGGGTGTTCAGGTTTCCAAACAATGTTTATCCAAATAGTTATCACATTGTACTGTGTTCTGCTACAACAAGCATGGCAAGGAGTTGCCAGGGGCGGTGAAAGCCCACTCCACAAGGGGCATGGCTACCTCTGTGGCCTGTTTCAAGGGGGTCTCAGCAGCTGACATTTGCACTGCTGCCACCTGGAGTACCGTCCATACCTTCACTAAGCACTACAGTCTGGACATTGCCTCTAGAGATCATGCAGGTTTTGGCGGGGCTGTTTTCTAGGGCCTCCTGTCTTAAGGTTTTGGATGGCCTTCCTCCTAGACTGTTCTATTGCACTGGTAACTGCTTGGGACTCATTCCATATGTGTGACCTGATGACTGCAATACCCCTGAAGAAGATGGAACACTTATGTAAGAACTTACATAACAGTAGATATTCAAAGGGATCTCAGTCATCAGATCTGCCCTCCCTCCCTCCCCACCATCCCTCTCTTTTGGGGTTCTTTGCTCAGAACTACTTACTGGTGTGTTCAGC
Source organism: Neoceratodus forsteri (assembly GCA_016271365.2). Lineage (NCBI taxonomy): Eukaryota > Metazoa > Chordata > Ceratodontiformes > Ceratodontidae > Neoceratodus > Neoceratodus forsteri. The sequence goes on along the minus strand of CM057458.1, from coordinate 649,364,419 downwards.
CTTTTATTTTGGCCTGGGCAGGTCTCTCTCTCTCCTCGGTTAGCCATGGCACGGATTTGCTCCCTAGTCTCCAGGTGAAAGAACTGAGGAGGGAGTGGAACCGCTCATGCCTTTATTGGATTGGTGACGTAGGCGTAAGTGGCCCCAGTGGCACCGCTGAAAATCTTCCATGTGAATCGTGCTTCACTGATGGTGAAGTTCCATACGTGTGACCTGATGACTGAGATCCCATCGAAGAGCTAATGTTATGGTAAGTTCTTGCGTAACTGTTCTTTGTCTGCTCATTTCTCTCTCTTTATCGAACTCTGGATTGGGGTGTGGCCTAAACCCAGAAACCTTTATAGGCAATCAGAAAGAGAGAGAGAGAGAGAGAGGGGAAATTGTTTAACCAGGATAGGCACACTAAGCCAGAACTTGTTTCCAGGTATGACCTGGGAGCACAAGGAAGTTAAGTGACTTACTTAGGATCACACAGTATGCAAGTGGGGACTGATGGGATTCAAACCCAGGTCTACAGGTTTGCAGCTTAATGCCCTTAACCACTAGGCTATACTGCCTCCAAAAATGCACCAGGGTCATTTCCCACGCACCATATACACTGACACTGGTTGGCAGAGGGGTGACTGCATGATGCCTCTGCATCATTCTGGAAGTCAATGCCCTGTATTACACTGGCAGCATGATTTCACCCCCACCCCCAGTCTGGAGCTGCAGATTCATGTCTGCATGACTCACTTCCTTGGTCACCAGGGGCAGTCTGGTATCAGCAGCAGTCACCCATCCTCCCTGAAGCAGGATGCATCCAGAATGGACGCTCACACCACCTTGACCCTCTCCCCAGTGTGCATGATGGCCTGAGTGTGGGATGTGTACATGGGTCAAGCATCCTGTTTGCCCTTCCTGCTGCTTTACTGCATTCTCTAGAGGGCTTCAGAGTGTTGGTATTTGCAGTCCTTCTCTTCCTCAGGAACTTTGACAATCAGCCCCCCCAGCTTGTTCTCCACCCCCGGGTTCTTTTTCCTCACATGTGTGACTTTGCACTTTTTGGTGTTGAACTTCGGTTGACATATGCTGGACCATCTCTCCAGGCTTTGTAAGTTCTCCTTCATATCCCTGATCCCTTTGTGACCAGTCTTCCACTGAGCTTGATGTTATCTGGAAAAAAAGGCAACTTTTGCCCTTAATGCTATCCCCTGTCATTTATAAATACACTGAACAGCACTGACCCTGGTGGCACCCTGCTGGTATCCTCCTGCATCCCAAGGTGTTCTTTAAACACTACTGTCTTGGTTCTCCCCCTAACTAGTTTGCCACCCATCCAGACATTTTGTTCCCCACCCCAATGTCATCCAACTTCTTGATCAGTCTTTTATGGGAGACTGAGTCAAAGGCCTTGCTGAAATCCAAGTAAGAATGTCTGCTGCCTGGCCCCTGTCCATCGCTCTAGTGATCCAATAGAAAAAATTCATCAAGGACTTCCCAGTGACATCATGCCCAGTATGGCCACTTGAGCACGGAGCTCCTGCTCTCGACCCAACAAATCCCCTGCAACCAACTATATCAAAAACACTTAAAATATTTGTGGACAGGGGTCAGCATGTTATGGTGAAACCCACCAGCCAAAACAAGCAGCCTCTCATGGCGCATGCTGTCTGATCCCACTCTGAGCAGTTGGACTCTGAGCTTTCACAAGCCTCAGGAGCACAGCAGACCCATGACTGAGCAGCAGCACCAAAAGGAGAAAAACCTCCCCCAAAAATTAAGTTATAGACTATTTATAAGGAGATACAAGCCTTCCTGGCAGAAGTGAAAGATGCGCTCCAGGACATCAAGGAAGTCAAGGAGGTGAAGAAGGAAGTGGCTGCTTTAGATCAATGAACTGCAACAGTAGGGCAGCAGGCATCAGCAACAGATCTCTGGGTGGATGCCGTAGAACAGGCCGGTAAAGGTATTCGGGAGGCACAAGCACAAATGGCAGCCTTGCAAGAAGATTCAAAAAACCTGGCCTGTCACTAAAACATAAGAATTTTTGGCCTTCCTGAAAATTCGGAGGGTAGCAACCTCCAGGAATTTCTGGATAGTTGTTTGCATACTGTGCTCAACCTCCCAGCTGATTTCCTGCTTGAAATAGAATGGACTCATTGGGCCTTTGGCCCAAAGTCTGCTGCCCCAGATGCACACCCACACTCAGTAAACAGCAGGTTCCTTAACTATGCAGGTAAGGAACAAATGCGACAAAAGGTCAGGCAGCAAAAAAATACTTTCTGTGGCCAAACATGCATCTTTTTTGACAATGACTATGCAGCTACTACCACAAAAATGCACAGGTAATATATTCCTCTTCTCCAGATCCTTCAGAACAGTCCACTAAAATTCCAGACTCCTTATCTGGCTAGATTAGTGGTGCAGTTCCCTGACAGGAAAAAAACTTAGTACTCTGCAGCTGAAGCCCAACATGACCTTCAGTCCTATGATATTTCTGTGACTGATAGACCTGCTGGAGCAGCAAAGACCCCAACATCATCCTCTAGATGGAACACAGTGCAATCTGTGAAGCAACAATGCCAGCAGGCCGAGACTGCAGTAGCTGATATTTGCACCCACCTCCAGGCCTTCCACAGAGACAAGTCAGCTATGTGAACTCCGATAACCTTCAACTCGTAACCCTGCTTGAACTGTTGTGAGTCTGCTGGGTGGGGAATGGGGACTATGTAGGCAGATGGCTCCGGCACATGGGGGTGGGGTGGGCCACCCTCCTTCTCCCCGTACACAAGCACTGTTGCCCCAAGTAAATAAAAAATGAAACTGTGCCGTGTTCTGTGGTCCCTAATCTATGCAGCTAATCTGTGGTGATTACTAGAGCACCTGCATTACTAGCACACTGACCTTTCTCCATTGGGTGCCCTGAGAAGAGGTAGTCTGCTGATCTTCCCAGACTTAGTCTCCACCACTCATTCACACTAGTGGGACTATGCTGGAGGCAATAGGACCCAGCAGGAGCCAAAAATCTTCAGGAGGGCCGGCGCTGAGGTAGAACCATGCATGTGTGTTGCCATGAGGCTGGCTCGCGCTGTATAGGCTGTCTTAGCAGCGACCCTCCAACTGCCTCAGTTCCTTTTTTCCCCACCGTTGAGTGTGCTTCAGTGACTATGTTGCTCGCCTGCCGGGAGTCAAATCTTCACATCTATATGACAGCAGCATAGTCGTTCAGTATTTGATTTAGTTTAGTTTGTATATTTATTTAAAAAAAAAAGTTTAAATTTCATTTCAAGTGAAGCAATGAAGAAAAGAAGTCTTCAGCCCACCATCGACGGAGTCGACCATGAACAGTGCCGGTGATGGTAGGGAGACTTCACTTGAAAGCTGTTTTAGCAGCAGGGCTGGGTCTGGTCCACCACCCTGTTTGGACGGGGGGTCTGACCATGGGAAGTCCGGTACTCAGGAGCAAGGGTGGTCCTCCCGAAAGCACAAAAAGAAGCGAGCCTGTTCTCGATCGAGGTCAGGGGCTCAGCACTGCTCGACCTCAAGATCTTCTTCCTCCCACCGGTCGAAGAAGCAGTACCACTCAAGGTCACTCTCTGGTATGTCTGCACAGAGATCGTCGGTAGTGGAACACAGGAGGCTGACCCTGGCTCCATCGGGGATGCTTGCAGCCGCACTCCCTAGTGGCCATGGATCTCGGCTCCGGAGTCCCTCCCTGCACCCTGGGGGGGTCTTCTGGTAAGCAGTTTCATCATTGGGCCACTCTTATGGAGCAGTGGGTCTGGTAGTTGTCCTGACTGCCCTTGCCTGCAGACCAGGCCCCGGGGCCTTCAGGCCTATGAGCCGTCAGCCTGGTCACGTGACACCTTCCGTGCCATGGACACTGCTCCCTCGTGCCTTTCCCCCTCACATGGCTGTGGCACAGGGGCTGGCACAGGTACTGTTTTCTCCTCCTACTCCTCTTTATACTTTCAGGTCTTTGACTTTGGGTGTCCCAGTGTTGGGTTTGGGGACCCCAGGTTCTCAGCCATCATCTATTGTGGCTTTAGCCATGGCACCGATGCTGTGCACGATGCTGGTGCCATTTTCGGCCCCGTCTCTGGTGCCGGGGTTTTGAACTCCAATTCTGGGAGTGGCACCTCCTGCCCTTCTTCCTCCTTTTCCTATCTATACTATCCCTTCTGGGGTAGTGGGAGGCTATGTTGAGTCTAATCCTGATCTACAATTAGGGGATGACCTGGATGTGGATTCATTTTTTGAAGTGGAAAGTAAGCCCTCCACTTCAGTAGAACCTGTGGTCAAGGACCTCTTATTGAAGTCTCTGCTAAAGAATATGAATTCCACTTTCTCTCTCTCTTCAGACTTCTGAGGTGGATCCTGGGAAGCTTTTGCATCTTCAGTATCTGCATGTTCCTGAAATTCCTGTGGAACTAACACCACCGGTGCAACCCTCTTTTGAGACTGTTTCACAAATGGTACAGGACAGACCGACACTCATTCCTTCCATGGCTAAGTCCATAGACAGGAAGTACGCTCCCCCTAAGGACAGGCCAATCCTGCTTCGCAAGCATTTGCAGACACCCTAGTGGCTCTGGTGAAAAATGACAAAGCTGTGCTTCCCCAGGAATCCACTGCTCATCCAGTGAATAAAGAATCCCATAAAATAGACACTCTGGGAAAGCGAGTGTTCACTGCTGCTACCTTGGGCTTGTGTATTGCTAGTTATCAAGGTTATTTCTCTCAGTATGAGTATACCCCCTGGCATTCGCTTAAAGAAATGGTTGAGGCTCTTCCGGAGTGGGACGTTAACCCGGAGTTTCTTCAGACAATCACTAGGGGTGAGTCCAACAATCAGCAACTTAAAGCTGCTATGCACACCTTTGACACTGCCTCTAGAACAGCAGCAGCCGGGATCTGCACCCAGCGTCACTCATGGCTAAGGACTTTGGGCTTCACTAATGATGCTCAGCAGAGAGTCATGAATTTTCCCTTTGATGGTGTTTATCTGTTTGGCCCACAGGTGGAGCAGGCACTGGAGGCCACTCAGAAAACCACGACTGCCATTAAGATGGCCAGACTGGCCCCTACTGTCCCTCAGCGGGGCAGAAACCGCCAGCAGTTTCATAACCAATGGTCCTTTCATGGTAAAGGCTGAGGGGCCTTTAGCAAGTACCAAGCCCCTCCACCACAAAAGAAAATGCAGCAGAAGGCACAGGCCCTGAAGGCACCCAGTGCCACCCTCTGAAGACCCGACCCATGTCCCACCTCATCTGCCTGAGGGGGACTCCTCTTCAGCAGTGGGGGGGTATCTGACTCAGTTTTACAACCAGTGGAAGTCTGTCACAGTGGACAAATAGGTCCTCAGGATAATTCGAGAGGGATACACTCTAAATTTCTCAGAGACCCCTCGGGATCGTCCACCCAAACGACAGCCCAGGCTGTCTACCACTCAGTCAGACCTCCTTGCTTCTGAGATTCAGGGCCTTCTGAATAACAGGGCAGTAAAAGTGGCTCCGCAAGCAGAAGAGGACACGGGTTTCTACTCCCACTACTTCTAGTTCCAAAGAAAACAGGTGGCATGCACTGTATTCTAGACCTAAGGAAGTTTAACAAATACCTGTTCAAAGAAAAATTCAAGATGATATCGCTGGGAATGCCCTGCCACTGATTATCTGGAATATCTGGAATGGATATCATTAACTGCAGGTACTGTGGAACACTTTTCAGAAGGACAGTCTTACAGGATTTAGGACACTGTCCTACATGCTGGGCCATTGGAGATCTTAGGGCTCAGCTCCGGGCAGCATGGGCAGAGATTGCGTGCCTCAAATTTCATACTCAAGAGGAAATACATTATAAGAACCACCCACCATTTCCCCAACATCCAACAGAAGAACCTCAACCACAGAGGGTAGTTGGTCCAGGAGGTTGGCAGGTGGTTAGGAGGGGCAAATCGGGTGCCCCATCACTCTGTGCTCTCCAACATATTACCTCCAAAAACCATATAAACACTACAAACAGGTATCTGCCTCTATCTCTGAAATCAAACAAAGGGGCAGAGGACACTGCAGAGCAGGACACTGCAGCACAGGAGCTAGCACAACAAAACTCGCCCAAATCAGGAAGCAAAACAAAAAAAAAGCAAAAAGGAAATCCAAAAAACTTCTGATCATAGGAGACTCCATGATTCGGGGAGTTGATACCCATCTGCAGCCAGGGGTACTGGTCAGATGTCTTCCAGGTACATCAGCGTGCAGTGACACTGACCACTTTGCTAAAATTGTTCACAAAGCAGGAGAAAACATTGACGTCCTGGTACACATAGGGACTAATGATCTCTCCAGCCGGTCAGTTGTGGAGACCAAGGAACACCTGACCAGGCTGGGTGACAAACTATCATCCATTTCATCCGACATCTCCTTCTCTGAAATCCTGCCAGTCTGGGAGAGGGGGGCAGATGGACGGAAGGTCAGAGAAGGGGAGATAGGGGAGCTAAACATGTGGCTTAAGGGCTGGTGCCAGGAAAAAGGACACAGATTTGTAGAGAACTGGCAACAGTTCTGGGAGCAAAAGTTCTTTAAATTTGATGGACTGCATCTGACTAAGGAGGGAGTCAGTGCATTGGGGCAGAAGTTTGACGTCTTTGCAGAATATTTAAACTAGCAAATGGGGAGAGGGGTGCAGCACCCCTTACGTCGAATGGGAAGAACACCCATTCCCCTCAGCTAGTGGTCAAACGGGGATTCAGCATGTTTGCAGTTCATTTGCATCACCAGGTAAGAAAAAAGGTCAGTCTCCCCATACAACTCACAGGGAAAATGCCAAACCTCACCCAACTAACGCACCGAAATCTGGCCAATGGAAAATCATGTACACAAATGCTCACAGCCTGGGAAATAAGATCCCAGACCTACAGGCAATAATGTCAGAGGCTAAACTGGACATAGTAGCAATTAGTGAGATGTGGTTTACCAGTAACCACACTTGGGAGACATCAGTACCTGGCTATGTACTATTCAGAAGAGACCGAGGTGCAAAAGGGGTGGAGTGGCCCTGTATGTCAATGAAAATATCAAAGCTACAGAAATTCAGAATACACATAAGGAGCCAGAAGAACTGTGGGTCACTCTGGAAACAGGAAATGGGACCGCCATAAGAACTGGGGTTGTCTACAGGCCCCCAGATCAGGGGAAGGACATAGACACATTACTGTTAGAAGATATACAAAACATGACAGTTAAAGGGGAGGTTATGATAATGGGAGACTTCAACATGCCGGATACAGATTGGTCAATACGAACAGGAACATCTGCCAGAACTAGACACATGGTGGATTCCCTGCAGGGGGAGGGCCTCAAACAACTGGTACAACAACCCACAAGAGACAGGGCTATCCTAGATCTAGTACTGACTAACAGGGAAGGGATCACAGATCTCCAGGTAGGTCACCTGGGGGCCAGTGACCATCACATGGTATGGTTCAGTTTGGCCACTACATCGAAATCATCCCATTCCAAGGCAAAAATATGGGACTTCAGAGGAGCCAACTTTGATAAGATGGCCAACAGAGTTAAGCTATCCCTGGCAAAAAGAAACACAGGTGAGGGGGTACAGGCAAAGTGGGCAAGCATTAAGGATGCAATACTTGAAGCAACATCCCATTGTGTTAGACAGAAAAGGAAGTGCAAAGAAGAGAAACTACTTTGGTTCTCAAATACAGCAGCAGAAAGGTCAGCGTAAAGGCTGGCCTTCAGGAAATATAAGCGAACACAGCAGGATGAAGATAGGGAGGCATACCAAACTACCCTAAGGGAAGCAGGGAAGGCAGTAAGGCAGACAAAGTCCCAGACTGAGGAAACACTAGCATGAACAGTAAAAGAAGGTGACAAGACTTTCTATAGATACATTAGTGAAAGGAGAAAGTCCAGAGGGGGTATTGCTAAGCTCAAAGGAGAAAAGGGGGCATGTGAGGAGGAGGACCCTGTAAAAGCATCTATCCTAAATAGATACTTTTGCTCAGTATTTACTGAAGAGAAGGTAGGGCAGGGCCCACAGCTCAGCACCATGGACATGGGGAGGGAGGTGAGCACTACTCCCTTCACAAAAGAAAGGGTCCTACAAGAGCTCGCTAAGCTCAGGGTGGACAAGGCAATGGGACCTGATGGCATACATCCCAGGGTACTTAAGGAGCTAAGGGTGGAACTAGCAGAGCCATTAGCAGAACTGTTTAGTGAGTCTCTGAGCACAGGAGAGGTCCCAGAAGACGAGAAGGGCTCATGTGATCCCGCTCCACAAGAGTGGTAGCAGGGAGGAGGCAGAGAACTACAGACTAGTCAGTCTTACCTCAGTAGTGGGCAAGATTATGGAGGCACTCCTTAAGGAAAGGATAGTGCAACACCTGGAATCCATAGGGCACATGATCCAAGACAGCATGGGTTTACAAAAGGAAGGTCCTGTCAAACTAATCTCATAGATTTCTTTGACTGGGTAACCAGAGTGGTGGACCGAGGGGGAGCAGTTGATGTCACCTACCTTGACTTCAGCAAAGCTTTTGACACTGTTCCACATAGAAGATTGATAAATAAGCTGGGTAGGCTCGGGGTTGGTCAGAAGTTGGTCAACTGGGTGGCAAACTGGTTGACGGGCAGAAGGAGAGTGGTGGTAAATGGTATACAGTCAGAAGAGATGCAAGTCACAAGTAGGGTACCTCAGGGATCAGTTCTGGGGCCAGTCCTCTTCAATATCGTCATTAGTGACATTGCAGATGGACTAGAGGGTAAGGCTTGTCTGTTTGCAGATGACACCAAGATCTGCAACAGAGTAGATGATCCAGATGGGGTGGGCAGAATGAGAAAAGATCTGGATAAACTAGCAAAATGGTCGGAAGAGTGGCAACTGGGTTTTAATGCAAAGAAGTGCAAGATCATGCACATAGGGAAGAGAAACCCTGAAGCCACCTATAGGCTGGGAGGGGAGTTGCTGGCAGTCACAAATGAAGAAAGAGACTTGGGCATCATCGTCACCAATGACCTGAAATCGTCCAAGCAGACCTCTAAAGCAGTAGGTAAGGTTAGGGGGATGTTAGGGTATTTTAGTAGGGGAATCACAAGTCGTAACAGGGACGTAATAATCCCTCTTTACAAGACACTGGTTAGGCCCCATCTGGAGTACTGCGTGCAGTACTGGAGGCCACACCTTCACAAGGACATTAACCAAATTGAGGCAGTCCAGAAAAAGGCAACCAAAATGGTGCAGGGACTACATCAGAAGACGTATGAGAACAGATTAACGGAGCTCAATATATATACCCTTGAGCAAAGGAGGGAGAGAGAATATGATTGAGACATTCAAACACCTTAAAGGCATTAACAAGGTGAAAGAGTCTAACATGTTTAAATATAAGAAAAATAGCAGGACAAGAGGATACATCATGAGATTAGAGGGAGGCCGATTAAGGGGGAATGTAAGGAAGTTCTTTTTCACAGAAAGGGTGGTGGATGCATGGAACAGCCTACCTCAGGAAGTGGTGGCTATGAATACAGTGCAGGGCTTCAAAGAGGCATGGGATAGGCATAAGGGAGCAATACAGATGAGTATGAATAGATAGGCTACTGACAGAGCAAAGGCTGATGGCACATTTATAAGGCAGAAAAAGAACTGGGCAGACTGGATGGGCCTTGCAGTCCTTATCTGCCATCAACTTCTATGTTTCTATGATTCATCAAAATGATTGGCTGGTATCTCTGGACATGCAGGACACCTACCAGCACATCCCAGTACACCTAAGCCACCACAAGTACCTATGCTTTGTGGCTCTGGGTCAACACTACCAGTTCAGAGTCCTGCCTTTTGGACTCTCCTTGGCACCACGAGTCATTACAAAGTGCTTTACAGTACTCGCAGCACACCTCGGAAAACTCAAACTTCAAGTGTACCTGTACCTGGAGATTGGTTCCTAGTGAGCCCTTCCAGATAAGGGGCACCGGAAGCGGTTTCCATGGCTTCCAAGTTCTTCGCATCTATGGGAGTTCTCCTGAACCTGGAAAAATCACAGCTTCAATCCTCCCAACAACTCCTCTTCATAGGAGCTCTCCTGGAAACCAGCTTTCCTCCCAGAGGACAGGAGAGACGACATTCTCCAGATAGCTCACTTCATCAAGGAGAACAACTCGGTTCGAGCTCTCTTGATGCAGCGAATGTTAGGTCTCATGGCATCATCAGTGTTCGTGGATCCCCTAGCCTGCTTGCACATGAGAACCATAAATGGATGCCCAGCACTCAGTGGTCTCTGACCACACATTTGCAATCCTTCCACATCAAGGTGACAGAGCCTCTAATGAGGTCACTCACCTGGTGGTCTCAGGAGGATGACCTTCTCCAAGGTTTTCCCTTTGCTCCACTGGAGACACAGATCACCATCACCATGGTTGCATTTCTGACTGGTTGGGGAGCTCATTGTCAAGACCTGCACACCTAGGGCCCGTGGAGTCAAGACGAGTCCCAGCTGCATATAAATGTCCTGGAGAAGAGAGCTGTCCTGTACGCTGTCCGAGCCCTGAAGGATGTCCTCTGTCACAAAATAATTCTCCTTCAGACTGACAACAAGGCGGTGATGTACTGTATCAACAAACAGGGTGGAGCACACTCTTACCCTCTGTGCAGAGAAGCTGTGAGAGTGTGGGAATGGTGTCTTGAGCACAAAGCCCTGATCCAGGAGGTCTACCTGCCAGGAATCCAGCACGATCTGGCAGATCGCCTCAGCAGAATGGAGGCGGATCCACACGAGAGGTCTCGACTCAAACATCACACAATTGCTATTCGAAAAGGGGGGCATTCCGGACCTGGATTTTTTTGTGTCCCCACTCTGTGCAAAACTGCTTCTATTTTGCTCCAGAAATCCAGAACCTGGCACTTTCTGTCAGGATGCATTCAGACTGTGGTGGACAAGATGCGCTTTCTGTATGCATTTCCTCTTCTTCCATTAATTCAGAGGGTGCTGCTCAAGTTAGAGGCACAAGGGGGCAGCATGATTCTCATTACACCATACTGTCCTCTGCAGATTTGGTTTCCATTAATCAAAGGATTATCGGAGGTTCCTCTGAGACAACTTCCCCTTCAGACGAACCTCCTGACATAGGGCCCAGTGGTCCATCCCAGCCTGCGGTCCTTCCATCTCCATGCCTGGCTCCTGAGGAGATAGAAGTGGGTAGGTGCAACCTCTCTCGGAGAATCTCAGACATCCTCCTAGTAGTGCGTAAGCCATCCACTAGGAAGACTGACACGGCAAAGTGGAAACTATTTTCCATTTGGTGTGCAAAGTCCGCCCTGGACCCCTTTGCTTACTCACCAAACAAGGTGTTGGAGTAGCTTCCAGACCTGTCAAATGCAGGACTGCAATACTCAACAGTAAAGGTGCACCTTTGTGCAATTTCGGCCTACCACAAGCCTATACACAATATGTCAGTGACTCAGTTGCCCTTAGTTAAGAGGTTCCTTAAAGGTATCCTACACAATAGTTCACCAGTCAGGAGACCGGTAGCCGCATGGGATATCAATCTTGTGCTAGACATGCTCACCCATAAACCTTTTGAGCCTCTAGCAACCTGCGACTTAGTTTCTGACCTGGAAGGCAGCCTTCCTTGTGGCCATTGTCTCCACTCGGAGGGTGTCTGAAATACATGCCCTAGTCACAGACCCCCCCATACACAGTATTTCACAAGGACAAGGTGATTCTCAGGACTCACCTTAAATTTCTTCCCAAAATAGTCTCAGAATTCCACCTGAACCAGCCTTTGGTCCTTCCAACCTACTTTGCAAATTTCCAGAATGAAGGGAAGCGTACCCTCCATCCTCTGGATGTGAAAAGGGTTTTGCGGTTCTACTTTGACAGAACGAAAGTGATTCGCAAATCCAAGCAACTCTTTGTCTCATTCAGCATGGCCCAGCTGGGTCAGCCTGTTGCCATTAGATGCATTTCAGCCTGGCTGGTAGCACATCTACACCATTGCTACTGGATGGTGCAAGTCAAGCTGGAAGGCAGAGTATATGCCCACTCTATCAGAGCTGTCGCAGCATCCCTGGCAGAGATTCGGAATGTGCCCATTGCAGACATCTGCAATGCGGTCACTTGGAGCTCGGTGTATATATACTTTCATGAAGCACTGCGCCCTGGATGTCTATGTCAAACAGCATCAATCCTTTGGTAGGACAATCCTTAATGGACTTCCATCCTAAGTGAGCTCCTTTCTCCTGCCGCCCTTCTCAGGGGATTGTTTTTAGCTCAGTGCTCTCCCACTAGTGTGAATGAGTGGTGGAGACTTTAAGTCCAGGAAGATATGAAAATTACATACCTACCATAATTCTTGATCTTCTTGGACGAAGTCTCCACCACTCATTTTCACACCCACCCACCATCTCGAGCTTACTCATCCTGGTTGTGGTCTTCGCTCCCTCGTTGGTTGGGCTGTGAAGACTCTGTTGAGCTGACCTTTCTTATATGGGTCATACGGACTATCTTATGTCCTGATTAGGTTAGTTTTCCTAGGTTAGGTTATGCTGCACCTCCTCAGTGAAAAAAAAAAAGGTACTGAAGCAGTTGGAGGGTTGATGCTGAGATAGCCTATATGGTGTGAGCCAGCCTTGCAATGCCGTGCTTGCACAGTCCTACCTCAGCGCTGGCCCTCCTGAAGATTTTTGGCTCCTGCTGGGTCCTAGCACCTTCAATGTAGTCTCACTAGTGTGAATGAGTGGTGGAGACTTCGTCCAAGAAAATCAATAATTACGGTAGGTACGTAATTTTCATTTTCTGTGGGCAGGCCTCTTCTTCTGGCTGTCCATACTTAAGTTCATTGATATATGGGGACCTCAGCATGCATATATCTGGCATTGGGTACATTTTCCCAAAATGGGAAGGAGGGGTCGCCTACAACAGCCTGTGCCCCACCAAGTAATGAAATTTCTACTTTGAACCAAATATGTTTACTTTTTAAACCACACTGCCTGCTCGGTTTCCCTCCTTGAGACTGCCCTCGATGTCCCCTGCTTGCTGCAGTAGTCTCTCTCGCCATTTGGCTTTAACAGTAGACTCTACTACTTGCATTTGGCCCTACGGACCTGAGGTGGCCCCCCACCCCATTTTAAAATACTGGGCATTTAGACCAGCCGGGGATGGTGCCTTCATATGAATATGACATGTGGTATGTTCTTGTAGCCTTCCTTGGACATCCATGTTGATTAAAGAAACATTAACTTTAGTTTATCTGGTTTAGCTCTGTTTCCCTCCCCCACTTCCCACACTCCCTTTGTAGGAGTCACCTTACCTAGTTCTGCCATCTGTAGTATTATAGCGGACTGTTATGGATCATCCGGCAGACCTTACATGCTTTGTTTGGATCTAATTAATTTTGAGGAGAAAGGCCAATCTTTTTGGCCAGATCAACTCGGCATTTTGTGTTTCCTGATGGCAGTTGGCTTAATCTTTCTACCAGAACTCGCAAGAGACACTGCTCTTCTTTGGATGGTGTTACTTGGACATAGTTGTGTTATCAGTGTTGGAGGGTCCCAGGCTGGCCTGCAGTATATAGGTAAATGGATAACAGATGCAGGAGCTAGGGGTAATCTTGCTGCTATTTGACCATCTTTCAGTCGGCAGAGTGGGGATTCCACCCCCAACCCCACCCCCACCATGAGGAAGGGAGCAATTTGCTTCCACCCTTTTTTTCCCTTTTGTTTCCTCCCTTCCTGCCTCCCTTCCCATTATTTACTTTCATCTGGGCCTGAGGGTTGGGCAGTGTGTACCCTCCCTGTAGGGTCATCTGCGATCTTCCCTGAAACACTGGTGGTCCGGGGGGGCATCATCTATTACTGACAACGATTTATTAAGGTTCAAGAAAGAGCTTGAGCAAAGGATACTGGATGCCAGTGACATCAATTTTTGTATGTTTTCCCATTTTTCTCCCCCTCCTCATCCTGCTTCCCATTTCCTTTCAGGACAATATAGTCTTGTCAGAGGCCTGGCTGGTATCTCGATCCGTTTTTCCTCCAGCCCAGGGATGACAGTCCCCTGTAGCAGCGAGGGCAAGGCCAGAAGCCTAGCCCCTCCCATGGAAGTTGAATATAGTTTTTTGTGCTGGGGAGTGGTTCCGAGTGCACGGTGTGCTACTGTTTTCCCTCTAAGGACCTGATTTGGCTCCCAGTTGGAATTCAGGCACTTCTGTTTAGTTTTTTTAGCAGTAGCCAGGGCCTTTATTAGTTTACCATGCCTGCAAAATGTGCTTTTCATGTTTTTTCTGTTAACAGTATGTATTTTAAAACCCAGACACAGACACTGGTATGGACTGTTGTAGAGAGTGTTGTTTTCTTTTGCAGGCTGGATGATTATAATCGAGAATCCAGTAATACGAACATATGTGCCAGCAGAAACACACCACCCAGTCTATCTAAGTCTGCTCGAGTGTGCAGCTAGCACCCCTAGTTTGCAGCTGCCACAACCCCCCCCTCCCATTTGTCATCCCACTGCCACCCCCAGCTCCCCCACCCTCACTCTCCCCTGTTGCCTGTCCCATGCCCTTTTGAAGCTGTTCAGATTTACATGATACCACCCATTCTGGTAGGGCATTTCATTTGTTACCACCCTCTCTGTGAAATAAGCGTCTCTCATTTACTTCCTAAACCTTCCCCATCTATTCTTAGCCCATGCCCCTTGTGACCCTCCTCCTTAACTAAAAGGCCCCATCTGCCCCATCCTTACTGATTCCCCTCAGATACTTAAATGTCTCTATCATGTCCCCCCCGTCCCTTCTGTCCTCCAGGGTGTACATATTCAGGTCTCTCAGCGTGCTGTCATAGTCTGCCCCTTCCATTCCACATATCATCTTTGTTGCCCTCCTCTGCACCCCCTCCAGTAGCCTAATGATATGCTTTAGATGCAGCCTCCAAAATTGCACACAATACTCTAAGTGTGGCCTTACCAGTGACCTGTAGAGGGCAAGATCACCTCTCTTCTCCTCCTGGATGAAAACCCCCTCGCTATGCACCTCAGCATTTTGTTAGCTTTTGCAGCTGCTCTCCTGCACTGAGCAGTGTTGTCCATGGTCCCTGTCATCATTACCCCTAGGTCCTTCTCCTCCTTAGTGATCCCCAGCTTAACCCCCCCCAGCCAGTATTCTCTCCTTGGGTTCTTCACCCCAAAGTGCATAACCTTACACTTCTTTGCACTGAAACCCAGCTGCCACCTCTCTGACCACTCCTCTAGCTTGCTTAGATCCCCTTGCAGCTGCTTCCATCCCTCCTCTCCATTCACCACTGCTCTGATTTTGGTGTCGTCAGTGAACAAACTTATCTTGCTCACCACCCCATGTGCAATGTCTGATATGAAGAGCCCAAACAATATTGGCCCCAACGCAGAGCCCTGTGGCACCCCACTTGTCACTGGCCTCGGAGTTGAAAGCTCTCCTCTCAGCACCACCCGTTGCAGCCTCCCACTCAGCCAGCTTGTAATCCAGTTCATCATTTTTGCCCCTTCTCCTTCACCAGTTAGCTTCCCCCCAAGCCACCCATGAGGCACAGAATCGAAGGCCTTGTTGAAGTCCAAGTAAAGAACATCCACTGCATGACCCTTATCCAGCTCACCTGTCACCTAGTCATAATATTGTATCAGGTTGGTGTGACAAGACTTAGCTGAAACAAACCCATGCTGCCTCACATACTGGAAGCCATTGTCCTCCAGGTGCGACACTAGTCTTTCCTTTAGTATTGTCTTCATGAGTTTGAACACTATGGAGGTGAGACTTACCAGTGAATAATTACGCAGTTCATCCCTTGGTCTGCTCTTGAGTAATGGTACTACATGTGCCATCCTCCAGTCCAATGGCACACATCCCGACTCCAGTGAGGTACTGTACAGATCTGCCAGTGGCTCTGCCAATACCTCCACCACCTTCGTCAGCACCCTTGGGTGGATACTATCCTGCCCTGGTGCCTTGTCTACCTTCAGTGCCCTCAGTCCCTCTAGGACTCTACTTGCCTCATTTCTTCCATCTGTCGCCTCCTCTCCTCCTGTCCCCATCCTCCCAGCCCATGCTGGTAGCGGTCCCCCCTTTTCTTCCATGAACACTGATAGAAAGTATTCATTCAGTGCTTCTGCCTGCTCCTCACCCTTTTCCATCTACTCCCCACCCCTTTTTATCCTCACTATTGTCCCCTTGAACTTCCTTTTCTCCCTGATGTATCTGAAAAAGTCTCCCCCCCCCCCCGTTAATTCCCTGTGCTAATTTCGACTCCCGCTGGGCCTTGGCTTCTCTCACTTTCTGGTCACCTCCTGGACCATCTTGCATACTCCTCCTTTCCACTTCCTTCCCATCCTTCTATACCTCTGGTGCACCTCTCATTTTGCTCTCACCACCTCCACTACCTCACTGTTCAACCAGCATGGTTTTCTTGCTCTGCTCCTCTTACTCTGTGTCTTGGTGCAGGCTTCTGTTGCCTCTGTAATCCCTCGCTTAATATCCCATTTCTTTTTCTTTTTTTTCCATTCAAATTTTATTAGCAGTTTTACAATAACACAGGAGACAGACATGGTAACAGACAACATAATAACAGAGTGATACATGTTCTGTCCCCCCACAACTACCCCACCCCCAGTACAGCATTAAAATTAGAAAACAATCTGGACATTAAACTAAGACTGATTATTTATTATCATTTCCAGTGTGTAAGGGATCCCAAACTTGCATATATTTCCATTGCCTATTATAAAGGCTCGCAATGGCTTTCTCTGTTCCGAGATTAGCAAGGATTTCATGGAGCCACTCTTGATAAGATGGACATATGTCATCCTTCCAATGTTTGAGCACGACTTTTTTAACAGATAATGCTATCATGGACATATGAAATCTCTGAGTGGTAACCTCTATAGGGGACAAGTCTCCTAGCAGACAAATTTCTGGGGTAAAATATTCCTGCAGACCCAACAAGGGGTCCAATTTGGTCTTGATTGAATTCCACAATGGGGTTATCTTAGGACATTGCCAAAATATATGGAGAAGTGTCCCTTTACCTAGGGAGCATCTGGAACACAAATCCAGTCAAAGAAGCCCCAACATCCAATTTGGGGAGTGTAATGAAGATTGTGTAAAGGCATGGTATTCGTGGCTGTAATCTGTCTTGCGACACTACTTATGACAATACCATAGTACAGGCCAGTCCAAGCTATGATGGGGAAAGAGGGAAGACCAATATTTGGTGGGACCATAGGGACCTCCAAACCGCCAATGGAAAAGGGCTTGATATAATTTCGGGACTACTTTGGGAGGTTCCAACAAGGAAGTGAGCTCAGGTAATAATATCCCATTTCTGCTCGGCATCCATCTCCTGCCTTATGCCCTCTAGTTTCCCTTTCAGTACTTCCTGCATCCTCCCAAAGTCTTCCCTCCTGAAGCTTACTACCTGAGTAACTGATTTCTCTGGCTCCCTGCACATTGTGATATTAAACCACACTGTTTGGTGATCACTGTCGGCTAGTGTGGGTCCTCCACTTTTATTTTCTCCTTACTGCCTCCCATTTGACAACACCAGCTCTAAAAGTGGTTCTTTAGCCTAGTAAGTTTACTAACCAACTGTGTCGGAGACCCTCTGGATTGCATCCAGGAAGCACTCCCTAGCACTGAGGTGGTGGAATGCTCAGTCAACCCCCGACAAGTTGAAATCCCCCACAATGACCACCTTCCTTTTTATACTTACCTTTCTGATTTGTCCTGCTAATTCCCCGTCAAGCTCCTCAGACTGGGACAGTGGCCTGTATACCACCCCAAACCTCAGTTTCCTACCCCTTGAGTCTAGGAGCTGCAGCCAGATTGCCTTTGTTCTCCTTTCTTCACCCTCGTCCCTTGTGCATTTGATCCTGTCCCTCACATAGACTGCCACCCCACTGCCCCTCCCTTCCTTATGGTCCCTTCCTGTATACTTTGTATCCTGAGACTGCCAGATCCAAGTCCTGGTGCTCAGTTGCCCACGTTTCTGTGACAGCTGCAATATCCACCCTCCACACTGCTAAGAGTGCCTGTAGCTCAGCAGATTTGTTGACTAAGCTTCTTGCATTCAGTGAGACCACCCTCCATCCTGCCCCATTCCCTTTATTGGCCTCCATTTCCTTCCTTCTACTTCCTCTTTCTTTGGCCACCCCGAGTCCTTCCCTGCTAGCCTGGGAGGTAGGCTATGACTCCACTCTATCAGATCCCTGCCTACCTGCTGTCCACTTGTCACCCCCCCATCTAGTTTAAATCCACCTTTGTTGCAATATACCTCCCCAGTCTTTGCTTTAATACCTCCTTCCCCTCCCCATTCAGGTGAAGCCTATCCCTTGCACACAGATTGTTATTATCCCAGGTACTACCCCAGTCACCTACAACCCCATATCCCTTAGTTTGACACCATTATACCAACCATGTGTTCAACTCCCTAATCCTCTCCTTTCTCACTGTGCTTGCACAGGGCACTGGGAGCACTTCGGAGAATGCCATAGACTCCCCAGTCTCTTTGCCCAACCTTCCCACTTCCTCAGTCCTCTCCTTTGTTACCTCCACCATTTCCCCCGATAGGTCATTTATCCACACATGTACCACAATGTGTGGTTTCCTCCTACCCCTCTTTACGCACCTTAGGATTGCCTGTCCTGCCTTGTCTGCCTTTAATCCTGGTATGGACTCCACCCATATCGGACTGTGCCTCTCTCCCTTTCTGCCCCATCTGATCCCCTTGAGTATGGAGTCCCCCAACAGTAGTACACCTCCCTCCTCTTTCCTTGTACCTGTCGCCACTACCCCACCCAGGTTTTCATTTCTGGGGCCACTCAAGATGGTGCTTTTACAGTGTTTCCCAGTGTCTCCCCCCCCCGCCCTTCTCAATTGAGACTCCTCCCCCTCCTCCTGTTTGACTGCTAACCTTCTGCTCCCTCCTCACCTCTCTGAGTATTATCCCTCCCCCTGCCATGCCATGCTCAGTCTCTCCACTAGTAATGCCCCCTCTCCATTTTCTTTGTGAGTACTATCTCTTGTGCAATCTCCTTCGTCCTCTTTCCCATGTGTTGCTAGTACAGCAAACATGTTCCTTCCTCCCTTTGCCCTATTGTGTGTTTCCTCCTCCCTACTGTCTACTGCTGCTCCTCTTTTTCTAGGTCCTACCAGAGTCCACCCTTCATCAACTGACTTCCTGTCTATTGTGCCTCCTCTCCTTGACCTCTCCCTTGCCCCACTGTTCCTTCTCTGTGGTGCCCCCACAGTACTCTCAGATGTCAGCCCTCCTACCAACGCAATCCTCCCCTCCTCCCTCAACCTATCCAGCTCCATCCCAAGCCACTGAACCTCTTCCTCAAGCCTCCTTAGCCTGTAGCATATTGGGCACTGTCCCAGCCTCCACAATATGTTCATCTGCATTACTGCCCCACAACCATTGCACCCAACAATCCTACTCATGGTCCACACTACCTATACAGCCTCTCCACACCAATCTCCCTACAGCAAGTATAATTAACTAATCCTAGCCCAGCCTCTAACAGAAATTGTTATCCTAAATGCCTTTGCATGCAGCATAAGACAGACAACTGCAGTACTAACTGGAAACCACAATCCTACTCATAAGGACTATAGATCTACTCATACGTTTTATATATTTATATGTTCTTAAGACTTAGCTGATATGGCTGTTCCTTGTTTCCTCTTTCCTGGCCTCTTCTGAGGGCTCAGATCAGTTTGCAGCTCCCCAAGCTCCTCCCTCACAGCCTTCAAACCCAACCCCCAGTGGTATTTCAGTATTTAAGAAAGGCTCATGGAAGGGGTGGGTGGGTGGCAGGGCTCCTTGCAGGACCTGCTTCAGTATCCTGCTGTTCCAGGTCCTACAGGATGGATGGGGGGCATAGGGCTGCCTGGGGAACTCCAGCAATGTGGGATGAATGGATTCTAAGGTATGGATGGAGTCACTGGGACTGATGTCTGTATTCCCCAGTGGTTACTTGGTCCCAGAACATTAATGGACTTAACTGAATTTTGCCTGTGCAGACATTTTGTATTAAGGTTAAGCAATGGAAAGCTCAGACTTCTAAAAGTGCTTCAGGTAGTAAAGTAACAACCCCAATCAAACGCACCCGGCACTTTCAGTCACTTAGGCGAAACCCAGCTGATGTGATTCTCCTACAGGAGACTCACTTGACTGCTCAAGAGCATCTTAAGCTGACTCTAGGTAATATGTACTCATATTCTTTAAGGATATCTCTTTTATCATGCCACACGTTTGCAACTATATCCATGTGAGCGCTAGACCACATGGAAACTTTTGCAAACAGTCTGCCAGGGGCCACCCACAACAATGTCACGTCTCAGCGTTTACATACATGTAGATGACCCCTCCTCTCCTCAGTTCTTTTCTCACTGTCGATCAGATTCCTCTGACCTGTCATCAGAAACATCACTGCAAAAGCCCCATTTTCATTTTTTCTTTATGAACTAAGTAATCATTTTTATAGTGATATTTGGCAGTCTGTGTGCTGCCGAAAGAACTGTCAAAGTTTTTTTCAGTACTGTGTGTAGGGAGAGAAAATATACAAGGACAACACCCACAAAGTGTGCATTTGCTGCCTAGGCCTCTTTCACAGTGTGAAAGCCTGTGAGATTTGTAAGGGATTCTACTCTGGTACCAGGTGACATAGGAAGAGGGATTTGGAGAAATTCCTCCTTCAGAAGACCGTAGCAGCAGCTACATGGCAAATCCGCATTGCTTTCTCTGTCGACCAAATTGTGGTCATCAAAGTCCCAGGAAAAGTCCTCATCAGGGAGCCACAAACACAAGCACTGGGACATGGCCTCACCGGTGAGAACCAGGTGGCACCTGCAGACTACAGGTACGACCTCTTCTATGATGCCATCCACTCCCCCAATCATCAACTAGACACCAGGGTCAGGATGTGGCATAGGCACTACTGGGTCTGTTATAGCTGGTACATTGCCACCATCGATGGAGATTCAACCTCCAAGTCACCCACTGCAGTTGCGCCCACTATTTAAAGTGCACCGATGATGGGAAGTACTCCTATTGTTTTCAGACATGATACAGCATCTACTGTAAAGCCTACCTGCTGCAGGGCATCCATCGACGGGGACTCCTACATCTACCCCACCGACATCGCAAGTTAATACCTTGCAGAATACACCTCCTCAGCTGCCATCAACATCACCATCATGGTCATTCATTCCTGTCGATGAGGGAGACGTTGACAGATATGTATATAATCCTGACCTCATAATGGAGGAGATAAAAGACTATGCTGAGGATAGCCAGTATGGACATAGGACCAGCTCCACAGTCCCCTCCCGTAGTGAGAAATCTGTAGTGAATACACCCAGATCACCTCCAGAGGAACACTAATTTTTTTGGCAATATGCAGCAAATGCAAGCTGTCATGAATTTTACATTAGAGGACCAGGATTCTACTAAGAAGAACCTGCTGAAGTTTTTTGAGATGCCAGAATCTCCCTCTGCTGTTGTTCCTTCCATTTCCAGCTATTGATAAGAGGATAACCCATCCATCTGAATGGGCACAACGCAAGAGTGCTTTCACAAACTGGGTACTTGATCTAGAGAATTTGGCTAATCAGTGTGAAGGTGTGACAGGAAATGTAACCGGATTCATTTATTCCTTTTTTTCTGTTAGTTTAAATATTCTTCTTTTATAAGTTCTGTTTCAGATGGACACCCAAAATGGTTTCCAGGTCACATATTCAGGCAACCCTCATGAATGCTGCTTGCCTACTGTGAAGATGTAAATTTTCCCATGGGGATTATTCAGCAGCAGACCCTAGTAGTTGTGAAACTGCTAGTTTTCACACAGGGGATATCCTTCAAAACAAGGCTGTAAAACCTGGAAGTAAAGGAGATTGTGAGGTGTAACTAAAAGCCAGGTGGCTTGATGATGTCTCATGCACATGCACTCAGGTGGGTAGGGTGCAGGAGAGACTGTCACTCCAGGGGGAGATCATTCACCCACAGCCCTGTGCACATAAAACTGGGGAGCTGGACACACTCTCTTCCTGTCTCTGAGCTTTTACATCAGGTGAAGAAGGTGGGAGCCCTGCTAAGATAACTAACTTAACTGTGTGAGGGGAAGGACATACTTGGTGGAAGTCCTTTCATGTTAGCTGGCAGGTAAAGACAGACTCTAGGAGAGACTAGATTTTGAGATTCTTCTAACAGTCATCTGTCTGTGTACTTGAAATTACTTTCCTTTCTTAGTAAATATGTAAACCTTTTTGTCTTACTGTATATATTCTATTTATGTAATACCTGTAGTAATTACTAGTAAAGAATTTATTTTTATAGAATCAGTAGCTGTGCCTCATTATTGTGAAAGTAATTTTCATACTTCTCCTGGCACAAAGAATTCTCTGTTTCTAGGGATGTGACTATGATGTACTATCCACACTTCTGGCACTGTTCCTTTCCCTTTAAGGCTTGCCAAAACTCTTCAAGCTGGCTCCTCCCACCCACCAGTTGTAGTAACTCTGCTCGCGCCCCGTGACATCACTGTGGTGCTTGCCCACCTGGGGACCAAAGAGTCCAAGGACTCTGGATCCCCAAGGAGTTCCAATGCCATATCAACCTGCTGGAGTTTCGGGTGTTTCAGCTGACGCTGACCACCTTTACTCCACACATTAAGGGTCAGGTTGTTCAGGTCCAGACGGACAACACCATGACCATCTACTATCTCAACAAACAGGGTGGGACGCACTCCCTTCCTCTGTGCAAGGAAGCTCTCTGCATCTGGAACCTTGTTTTCAGCCTGGACATCCATCTCCTGGACATCCATGTGGTCAGCACCTTCAACCAGCTATCGGACACCCTCAGCCATGTGTGCAAGGTGTCTCACAAGTGGTCTCTCCATCTGGAAGTAGTACACAGCATGTTCTCCCACTGGGGCACCTTTCTGGTGGACCTATTCGCCTCCAGGGAGAATGCATAGCTGAGACGTAGTGTGCCCGCCCTCTCAGCAGAGAACACTGCAGGGGGATGCCTTCTTGAGGCCCTGGACCCCGGGCCTCTTCCATGCCTTCCCTCCATTTCCTCTGATCAACAAAGTGTTGATCAAAGCCAGGAGAGACAAGGCACAGATGATCCTAATGGCACCGGACTGGCCTTGCCAGTTCTGTTACCCCAATCTCCTCAGCCTCGCCAGCAGGCTTCCATGGCATCTTCCTCTCCACCTGGACCTGCTATCTTGCAATCAGGTGAAGGTACTACATCTGGACCTTCAATTCCTGCACCTGACAGCCTGGTTTCTGAATGGCTAGAGTTCCAGGCTTTTGGTCTCTCTAAAGATGTCCTCAACATGGTCGAAGCTTCTCAGGAGTCAGCTCGAAAATGCTATGCCTTCAAATGGAAGAGGTTCTCCATTTGGTGTCAGGGCAAGGGGCTTGACCCTTTTTCTCGTCCAGTGGCTAGCATTCTCGACTACCTTGGTGCCACTCTGTTGGACCTTTGGTCAACAACCTAAAGGTGCACTCTGGCAGCCATCTGCATACCAGGCGCTGGCTGGTATGCCATCAGTGGTACAGGAGAAGGTGGTCTGGTGCTTTTTAAAGTCCTTGACCACATTTCCCCTCTGGTGCATGAATCACCACCACCTTGGGACTTGTTGCTGGCATTTGCAAAGCTCATGGGCAAGCCATTCGTACCAATGCACAAATGTGATATCTCTCACCTGTCATGGAAGGGCGTCTTCCTGGTGGCTATCATGTCAGCCAGAAGGATCAATGAGCTTGAGGCACTCTTGAGGGAGTCTTCTTACCTGATCTTCCACAGGGACAAGGTTGTCCTTCACTCCAACCCGAAGTTCCTCCCAAAGGTTGTGTCTTGAGTTTCACCTTAACCAGGTGATCAATCTCCCAGTATACTTCAACAACCACACCTCAGAGGCTGAGCACAGGCTCCATACTTTGGACCTGTGTTGAGCACTTGCCTGCTAGCGCATGGCTGGAGTTTGGGGGGAGGTTCGTCAGGTGTTTGTCACCTACACTGAAGCTGCACCTGGCAGACCAGCCGCTAAGAGGATGATTGGCAGGTGGATTGTATCCTGCATTGATCTCTAATATAGGTGGTGCACGGCAGCTGTCTTCTAGCAGTCTTTTTCCAGGGGCCGCCCACTCATGACATCATCTTCCTGCTTCTTATGAGAGTGTGCAGTCCCTGGTATCCTCAGTTCATTTTCCCGCCATCTTCAGCTTGCACGCAGCAGCTACTACAGGGTGCAGCAGTCATCGATGAGAATTTGAGCTAGAAGTGGAATTTTTCCTTTTCACTTACTACATCGATGAATGTCCAAAGAATCTACAAGCAAGTTAGGGTTATTTCGCTCATGTCATTGCAGTAGGAAGATCTACTGCTTTGACAAACACGCTGTTTGTGTTAGGTGTCTGGGACCCACCCATCTCCTGCATTCTTGCCAGAATTCAACCAGGCAACCCGTTGGTGACAGCTGCAGGAGATAGAATCCTACCTTATGGAGCAGAAATTGTCTCTACTAGAAAACCAGGGGGCCAGTCCCAAGGATCCCCCCTGCCATGGCTTCACACAAGAAGCACAAGAGGGAAAAGGAGAAGCCCTCATCTTCCTTGGGAAAACACTCATTGATGGCCACCATCGCAGGTGCTCCACCGTCAACGATGCCCTCCAAAACTGCTTCCTCATCGACGGGGGTTTTCATCCTGTCATCGACTGCTTTCAGGCACCTTACTGCAGTTTCTGATGAACCCTATGTTGGTTCCATCGACGCTCCGTCGACGGGGGTTTTCAGTCAACGACATCCTCTTTCAAGCATTCTAATGCTTCTTCCCTTGCTTCCCTATCGATGATGGGTCACGTTTCCATGGGGAAGCCTACTGCCATTGCAATTTATACTGCCCCTCCTCCTTCACAGTCATTTTCTCATAGGGGTCAGGTGGAAGGAGATCGGGACCCTGGGCTTACCACCCAGGGACTAGACCTGCTTATACCTCACATCCTATTTCCCCACAATTCCCTTGGTTTCCAGAAACCTCCTCTCCCTCCACCCCTCCCTCAGTGGATGTAGCTACTGTGGTACAGCAGGTTCTACAAGCCATTAGGCATTCTCAGACTCCCTCCAGGAGGCGAGTCATCCTTCCTGTTCTCCTACCCCTCTGCCAAAATGCTTTCAGGGTGACCGGGGACCTTCTCCAACCCGGTCGCCTCCCTCATACGAAGATGACTGCCTATAAGATGAGGTTGAAGTTCTGTCTGATTTCACCAGAGACTTGGAGGATGTGGACTTACAGGACTTGGACTCCCATCCCCAGTCCCCTCTTTCTACTATTTCGTCTTTAAACAAGGACCTCTCCCACCAGGCGATTGCCTCTCTTCCAGATGACCCATCTTTTCATGAGATGATGGTCTGAATTCAAAAAATCATGGGATTTTCAACTACAAACATGATAAACAAAGAAAGGACATGGCAGGCTATCTCAAACTGCCTGAGGAACCTGTCATAGTGGTACCCCCACTTATACAAACCTACCTAAATGCTATGCTGGCAGCTTGGACCCAGCCTTCAGCTGTCCTGGCCATTCCTAGGAAAGTGGATCACATTTACAGGCTCCTCTTGATCATCCTTTTCTTCTACTACCCTGAAGTAGATTCGATAGTAATCTCTGCAGCTCATAATCAAGGCCACTGATTTCGGTGATTAAAACAATTAAATTCTGTTTTCAAGACTTAAGATTCGGAATTTCACGGTGATTGTTACTCTACTTTCCAGATTTTACCGGGATTCTGCTATCATTCTTTTAGTATGTTCATAAATAATCAGAATTAAAGAAGGCTTAATATACAGAGCCTTAAATAAAGCAAACTGAAAATATTATAGGAAGGAATTAAAAGAAAAACACACTTTTTTATAGATTTACTGATCTGATAGAAAATGCCAGATTCCATGAAATCTTCGTTTTTAACCGGTTTTCAGGCAGCCCTAATTCCGGAATTTTACCGGGTTTTCCGGTAAAAACCGAAAAACAGTGGTCTTGCTCATAATTGTGCTATACAACTGAAGCACATGAGCTTCTTACCTCCTGATAAGGAATCCCACAGGATTGAATACCTAGGGAAAAAAATGTTCCAAGCAGGTACCATGAATCTCAGAATTCTAAACTATATGAGACACATGGTCAGGTACCAGCATACACTCTGATCCTCTGCTATAGAGCTAGTCAATACACTCCCTCCTTCACAGAAGGATCAATTGTTGACTACAATATCCATTGGCAATTCCATCTCCGACTTTTCTCCCACTTGAGTTGTAATTAAAGTCAATACTGCAGCCCCCATGTCAGCCACGAGGGGGCTTACTCTCTGACGCCATGTGCTTGGCCTCGCGCTTAGGGTTCACGACAGATGTACAACATAAAGTTGTTAATGCCCCTTTAATGAGTCAAACTTTTGGTCCAGGTACCCAAATGCTTTTAGATGATCTCCAGTCTTCAGGATGGACCCCACGTACAATACATGGTATGTACCACTTCCTAACCATCCTACCTTCCCCAATTCTCCTTTTATACAAAGAGAGGTGGTAAATACAGAAATTCATACAGAGGCAGATCTCATGGTCATTCTCAGCCCTCTTCGAGTACCACCACTTTTGCCACCAAAGGCTTCTGCTCTCACCCTCCGGGTGGAGCCGGCCAGACCACTTCCCAGTGACCAACTGGGGCATTGCCCAGGCTTCCTCGACCAGGCCTCGGAATCCATGGGCTGTCATTTGCCCTCCATTTAGAGGCCTGGCGAATGATCACCTCAGACAAGTGGGTACTTCAGATCATTCAGAGGGGTCACACACTGGAACTCACTCCATGCCTCCCCCTCATCTCTCCCGCTCTGTCCGTTACCCACCCAAACACATTCCTCTTCTTCAGGAAGAACTCCAGGCTCTTCTTCTCAAGAAGGCCATCTATCCAGTCCCTCCATCAGAACACCAACAGGGATTTTATTCCCACTTCTTCCTGGTACCCAAACAAACTGGAGATCTCAGGCCTATACTAGACCTCAGACAACTGAATTTACACATTCAATACAAAAGGTTCCAGATGGTCACCTTAACATCTATAATGACGATGTTAAAACAAGGGGATTGGCTATCCGCATTAGACATAAAAGATGCCTACCTACATATCCCCATCCACCCGGCCACCACCGGTTCCTTAGCTTTTACCTGGTAGGACAACATTTCCAATTCCAGGCACTCCCATTTGGTCTCTCATCCGCCCTGAGAGTATTTACCAAGTGCCTAGCAGTAGTGGCGGCAGCCCTACGTTGGGAAGGACACTTCTTCCCATATCTGGACGACTGGCTCATAAAAGCAGAGTCCAGAACCTGTCTGCTTTCCTCCCTTCAAGCAACCCTTACTCTGTTTCACTCCCTAGGGATTATGGTCAACTGGCCGAAGTCCAACTCGACCTGTACCCAGTCTCTCCAGTATATAGGAGCAGTCCTAGATACTGTCTCTGCCAGGGTTTACCTCTCTGCTGCCCAGCAAGACAGTCTTCTATCTCTGGCTTTTATTACAGCCAGATGTCTTTCATGCCTTCTAGGGCACATGGCCGCTGCCATCCCTACGATAGCATTTGCCTGTCTACATATGAAACCAGTCCAATGGACTCTCCAAAACCAATGATGTCAAAGAACCGGAGACTTCAAAGACAAAGTCAGAGTCACTCCCGCTCTGTGGGTGGCCCTGTCCTGATGGAC
Source organism: Neoceratodus forsteri (assembly GCA_016271365.2). NCBI lineage: Eukaryota > Metazoa > Chordata > Ceratodontiformes > Ceratodontidae > Neoceratodus > Neoceratodus forsteri. Next base: position 649,336,642 of record CM057458.1, on the reverse strand, counting down.
CCAACATGCCAACCTCTCTCAAGGCATGCCATTCCAATCTGCCCCACCTCAGCAGACGTTGACCACAGATGCTTCTCTCAAAGGGTGGGGTGCACTCCTCAGTCCCCCCTACAGAATACAGGGCAGGTGGTCCCAATCCTTCACTCTTCTTCATATAAGTGTCCTGGAAATGAGGGCGGTCCGCCTAGCCTTTCAGGCTTTTCAGCCACACCTTTCACTGGGACCTCTATTGATCCAATCACACAACACCTCAGTGGTATATTACCTCAACAAACAAGGAGGTATGAAGTCCCGCACTCTCTGCAGAGAGACGATGGCAGTTTGGCAGCAAACCATGCTGCAACACCTTTAGTTGACGGACATCTATCTACCAGGATGCCACAATATCCTGGATGACATTCTCAGTCACCAGTCCTCCATGCACAAATGGACACTTCATCACAAAGTTCTTCAGAGATCTTTCACTTGTGGGAGAACGCACCTCGACCTATTTGCCTCCCCATTAATCACCATCTTCCCAGATACTATTCCATTATCCGAGCAAAGGGACGGTCTATAGATGCCCTGTCCCAATCATGGACAGGACTCTTCTTATATACTTTCTCCTCGTCCCTCCTACAACTGACTCTGCTGAAACTACAGCTGGAACTTGCCATTATGATCCTCATAGCCCCTCTGTGGCCTCAGCGGTGTGGTTTCTCCTACTTCAACAATTCTCAGTGGTGGAACCCATTCCATTACCAATCAGGCCAGACCTGTTGACTCAGAATCAGAAACCCTCCTTCATCCTAACCTGAGATCACTACACCTTCACGCTTGGCTCCTGAGGATGCTTTCATAGCCCATCTCCAGGTCTCCTCACCTGTGGCCAATATTCTATTAGCCTCTTGTAAACCGCAACCAGGGAAACTTATAATGCTAAATGGAAACACTTTTCCATTTGGGCCGCTTCCTGGTCGTTGGACCCTTGCTCATGTCCACTGACTACTGTCCTGGATTACCTGGCCTCGCTTGCTCAGACAGAGTTGAGCTGTTCCTCTATTAAGGTCCATTTGGCCTCTATTTTGGCTTTCCATTATGCTCTGGATGGAAGATTACTGTATCAACGTCATCTAGCCAAAATGTTTCTAAGAAGAATATTACATATCAAACCTCCATTAGAGCGACCCACACCTCTGTGGGATCTGAATTTTCTTTTAGAAAAACTGGCCCTTGAACCTTTTAACCAGTGGTTATGTGTGACCTCTGTTTTCTTTCTTGGAAGACATTATTTTTTAGTGGCTGTCACTTCAGCTCAGCATATCGCTGAGTTTCATGCCCTCATGTGTAAAGAGCCTTGCCTAATTTTTCACAAAGACAGAGTGGCACTTCAGACAAATCCTTCCTTTTACCTAAGGTGGTCTCAGAATACACCTAAATCAGTCCATAGAGATGCTAGCATATTACCTGAACACTCCAATCGGGAGCATGCCTCCTACATACCTAGATGTCCACATATTCACGATATTATACTAATCATACCAAATCGGTCAGAAAGACCTCTCAACTTTTGTTACCTTTGCCTCAACCAGGAAGGTCTCCTGGTCACTAAACAAACCCTTTCCAATTGGCTAGCACACCTGTATTGTCTTTGCTATAAAAATATAACAAACCATTACCAAGACCTGTCAAGCCCATTCTACAGAGCTATGGCCACCACAGTGGCCTGCTTCAAGGAGCTTCTATTACGGACATCTGCAATGCAGCCACATGGTCCACAATACATACCTTCATGAAGCTACTACAACAGAGCGTTGCTTCACGCGTGTATCTGACTTTTGGACGATTGTCCTACAAGGCCTTCTGTCATAATTCCACCCATCTTGGATTCACTGCTTGGGAATCATCCCAAGTGTATTACCTGCTGCACGAGTTCACCCCATGTTAGATAAGAACTTACAGAACTACTGTAACAGTAGATCTTTGAGGGGTATCTCTGTAGCAGGTATGATCCCTCCCTCCATCCCTCCTTCTCTAGGAGAACAACTGATCCAATTATTTATGGGATGGGATACCTATGGTATCTCGGGTCTCTCTAGGTCCTCACTTAGCGAGCTGAATCCGGTAGGGGAACTGAGGATACCAGGGACCTCTCACTCTTATATAGAAAGCAGGAAGATGATGTCATGTGTTGGCACCCATGGAAAAAGACTACTAGAAGAGAGCTGCTGTGCACCACAGTGCCCTCTGGTGAAGACCCAAATATATTACCTGCTGCAAGAGATGCCCCTCAAAGATCAACTGTTACAGTAAGTTCTTACGTAACTGTACTTTCTAGAGTGGTACATGATGTACATCTACACCGACCATCCAATTTCTCTCTGGCAAGTGGCACACTGGTCGTGCTTCCAGTGGGTAAGATCTGACATCACAGGGTGGTGCCAAGGGAGTTACCACCCGGTGGGTGGGAGGAGCCAACTTAAAGATGGTCTGGCAAGCCTTAAAGGAAACGAACACTGCCAGAAGCAGTGCCAGATTAAAGCAACCTGGAGCCCTAGGTTCAAGAGAAATCTGGGGCTCCCTTCACCACAACCATGCCCCTTCCCTAGGACTGTGCCCCTTCCCTGTGACCGCACCACTTGGCAATTGCTTATTTAACCTCCTTCTGCCCCTGAATATTTCTTCCAACTGTGTAGTATATCTTTCAAAATAGACAGTCATTTGAATTGTACTCACCCCTGCTAGAGGGGTTTGGTAGTTACATTTCAGACAGACGGCAGCTTTTAGTCCCATGAAGTGATCGACTACATCAGACAACTACCCCCCTTCCCTCCCCTTCCTGTCTAGGGGTTTGATGGAACTAAAGTCTCTGGGAAAGGGGGAGGGCACCATCTTGACTGGCAGCAAAATAACAAGGTTTCGACACAGTACCTTATTTTTGTAGAATGGGATTCCAATGGTGATGGCTGGGTTTCTGTTCAAGGAGCAGGCTGAATGGCAATGTTCCTCCCTTCATGGCTGGTGGCTCTGGATCACTGTGTAGTCTGTAAAACAGTTGGGTTAGGCAAACACACAGTATAGCAGTTGGGTACTCCCAAAGATTAGGTCCAAACAGGAACAGGATGCAATCAAGCATTTTATTTAGTCACAGAAAGCTCAAGCTGATCAACACAACTTCATGAAGGGTGCTCACAATGAATTGATACAGCCCCACATTTTTTTCATGGCAGACACCATGGCACAGTCACTTGAGGGACCTGAGTTCGAACCTGGACCCTCATACACATCCCTCACTGTCAGCCTAGGGGCTCCAGTTCTCTTTAGGACACCTCTGTGTCCCCATTCTGAGTCACAGTTTCTTGGAATCCCCACCAGTGGGAGTGGGGTGCACTATCTCCTGAACCTTGCAACTCCTTCCTCAAATGGGGGTTGTTGCTCTTAGAACCAAAGTCACTTGCTATAGGCACCTGCACCTGCCAATCTGGCAGGATTACGCCTGGTCTAAGCCAAACACTTCTGTTGTACCTTGGTCCCCATCCCTGGCTAGCAACTCCTACCTCAAGTGGACACAGATCAAGCAAGGGTCCCATCTGGCACTTGAAAACCCCACAAGAGACATCACTGCCACCTCTGCCTCTTCAGCTCTCCATAGCAGTCACTCCTCTCAAGACAGAATTTGGAGCAGGACAGGCTCCTTGTAACTTTCTTCTAGCTGCTGCTCCCTCCGGATCTGCCACCCTACTAATAGCTTGTGGGGGACCCAAGCTTCTCCTTTGGGGCCAGGGGGCAATCTTCCCACCCTGGCTCTGGGCCTCTCAGGCCCCAACTGGAGGCCCTCCCCTCAGGCCTTGGAGCTGGCACAATCCACTCTTCTCCTCTTGATGACTCTCCCTCCAACTCCTTAATGGCTCTCCCTTCATGCCAGTTGGCGCTTGAAAACTTCACACGTTGCCTAGGCCATGCCCCCTCACCTTGCAATGCATGCACCTCCCAATGCCAGCAGGGCATCACTTTAGTAACCCCCTCCCCAAGTTTCAGCACGGGGTTACACTTATCAGTTATTGAAACCTGAAAAAAATTTTCTTACATCTTCCTGTCCCTAATGTCATGGTTAACCTATGACTGTGGAGCAATAATGGGTGTAAAAATGCCCAAGGCTTTTTAGGCACGAGTAGTCAGAAGTCATTGATACAGTGGGAAAAATATCTCCAGGAATTCAATGGAGACACCCTGGGGAGGTTCAGACAAAACAATTTGACACTTTACTCTAGGGAAGTTCGGGGCAGTCACACTCTGATGCTAGTTTTAAGAAACCCCACAGGGAATTTCGAAAACTCAGATAGGAGGGGGCAGCTCAGATATCCACAGGCAGCGAATTCCAGAGTCTGGGTGCACTTATGGCAAGTCCCGATCCCCATGAGGGTCCAGGTAGGAGGGACTTTGAGCATCCCTGATGTGAGAGACCTAAGTTGGTGGGGGTGAGATTCAGTTTAGGCGAAGCCGGGCCAGCCCCTGGGGTGCTAGTTCTGATCACTTTCCCAGAGAGGCATCCCAAACCAAAATCAAGGTATCTAGCTGGTGAGAGCCAACAGAGTTTCTCATATAGCTCACAACGGTGGGTAAGTCGGGGGCAGCCAAGGCAAAATGACAAATATTATTGTAAGCAGTGTACCACTGGGTGAGATGTGTCTTTGGAGAGCGAGCAAATAGATGCAGCCCATAGCTGAGGGAGGAAGGAGCACACCTTCGCTAGAGGCAAGCCTGGCTGCCCGGCATAAGGTTATACTTGGCCCTATAGGCCAGACCCAGTTTGCAGTTGCTGCCCTGCAGATGTTAAGGATATGATTACCCATGTCAAGTTGGGGTCAAGTGTTACCCCAGATATTTGATGGAGCTCACTATGGGTAGTGAGGATCCATCTGCGCTGATGACGTGTAAGCAGGCTGATGAGGCTTTGATTTTAGCCATTGAGCCAAAGAGCATAGGCTGTGTCTTTTTCAGGTTCAGGACCAGCTTGTGACTAGTAACCCATGGCAATACCCTGTTAAAGTCATCGGTCAGGCTCTGGTTTAGGATAGTGGCATTCTGGGAGTGACCCATCATTAAAACAGGCTAGGTCATGGATGGTGTAGAAGATAAGTTGGTGTTTACTAGAGGAATCATGAACTTTAGAGATTATATTGCAAAGTGAGTGATTGTTGGAAGAAATCAAACCCAGGATCAAACATTTCTGTTATTGATAAGCAAGCCAGGATCAATAAATGGCAAGATTTACTGATGGGAATCTGGAAATATGTTCATTTGTTCATTCACAGTTAAAATGGAGTTATATCGCCGACCCATCAGCGCGCGGTAGGATTTCTGCTTGCGGCTGGCGGCCCGGGTTGAGGAGCGGACCTGGGTCATCAGAGAGCGAGCCAGGGGAGAAGGATTGGCGTCCACGGACTGCTCTCCTTCTCTGGGGAGGGTGGGGAGGCGATCGGCACACTGAGGACTCCTGGTGGAGGCCATGGGATCTCAGGTGACTGACGCGTACAGTTCTGGGAGGCAGGGCGGACACCGGCGTCATTGCATGTCCTCGCCTCCATAAGGAAAATGGCAGAAAACCAAGGCGGGCAAGGACCGTGTCTCCATGAAGCCCTCCCGGTAGACCTCAGTTCACCACCATTGCTGCAGGTCTCCCGACTAGATATTGGTTCCGTGGTCATGGTAAAATCGTGGCCATGGCCCCGCCCTCCAAGGGGCAAGCCGGGGGTGACTGGGGGACCTCGGCAGCCATAGATGGCGGTGGAGGCTTCCAGGAGCCGTGACCAGAGCTGATTAATGATGGGGTCCTGCCATAGAAAGACAAAATAATAATAAAAAAAGGAGTTATATCAAGGTCAGAACTTCAGTATGAGTGAGATGAGGGAATTAAAAAAAAAAAATAGAGTATGATTTTGTACCATTGAAACGCATTGTAGATTTCTTAATTTTAGGAATGAGATTAAATATAAGGCAAACACATTGAACTGCACTGTTAATCTTTTATGTTTAAGAGTAAGACTTGATTCTAAGTGGGGATTCTAAATGGGGGTGGGAGTGAAAGAAAAGGAAATGGGTCTGTTCACACCTTAAAGATCAGCCTGGCCCGGGGCCCCACTGAAGCTATCAGCTGCACTTAACACCAAATCATGGAGGTGAGAGTCATGTCACAGTTCATTCCCTGCCTTGTTCAGATTACTCTGTGGCTGAGTCATTTACAAAATAAAAATGCAGCTCCAGCAGAAAGAAAAGATATGTAGTAAACATATGTTGGGATTGCTGTTTCCCACTCCCCCCGGCAGGCAACGCTTTAGGCCTGTGCTTATGTTGCCTGTGCCTTAATCTGGCCCTGATTAACTGTCACTGAAATGGTGCTGTTTCCTGCAGTAACTGTCCTGCAGGAGTTCTACAAATTGGTTTCATGACACTTGCAGGCTTATTGCAAATCCTCCACAGGTCACTCAGTAGTGGAGGCAGTGGCAAGGGATGAAGAGGACACACTCACATAGGAGGTATCAGTGGAGAATAATAATCAGCATTTCTATAGCATTTTACGTCTACATTGTATCCCAAAGTCCAGCCAATGTGGGACTGGTAGTGAAATGACTGTGGCAGCCATTTCACACATCAGCACACACAAACATGGCCTTGGGCAATTGCATGAACTGTTTTTTTGCAAAGGGAATGTTGGACAGGACACTGGGTAAAAAACCCTACTTCAGCAAAAGTGCCTTATGCTTTTACTTCCACCTGGATAGCACCAGAGATGGGTAGAAGGGACCTCAGTTTAACATCTCATCTGCAGAACAGCACACCCTGACAGTAGAGCAACCGCATAGCATCCCCTACTAGTACTGAACTACGATGCCAGCGTTTATGGCATGGGCCCAATCCTGGTGTGGGACAAGATACATGTTATTACAGTATTATAATTATTTGCTATTATATAATTATGTTACACTATATATAATGTTATGTATATTACTATAACATACTAAAATGCTGGCAGAATAGGCCTAACGGTCTTTCGTGTCTGCTTTCGTTTGGTCAGCCCCACCATGGGCCGACCTTGCTGCCCCCTCACCTTCTCTGGCTCACCCTTCCCAGTTCAGATATTCTCACTGCATTGGATTTTGCTTCCAGAACCCTTCCCTGTACCTGTCCCACCCCTCTTGAACCCCTCCACCAGCCCCCTAGGCAGCACATTCCATGGCTCCACCACTCTCTCAGTGAAGTAGCACCTCCTCCTTTCTTCCCTGAATCCCCCCTCCAGCTTCCACCCATGCCGTCTAGTGGCCCCTCCTCCTTCCTTGAAGCACCCTGACTGTTCCTCCCTATTTAGCCCCTTCATGTACCTGAAGACCTCTATCATGTCCCCTGGTGCCTTCTCTCTTCCAGTGTGTACATATTAGCTCTTGAGCCTCTCCTCATAGGTCCTGTCCCCAAGCCCAATCATTTTGGTTGCCCTCCTCTGGACTCTCTCCAGGAGTTTAATGTCCCTCTTTAAGTGGCACCTCAAACTGCACCCAGTACTCGAGTGCAGCCTCACCAAGCAGTTATACAGAGGGAGTATCACCTCCCTCCTTCTGGAGGTGATCCCCCTAGCGATGCATCCCAGCATCCTGTTGGCCTTGGCTGCTGCCCTCCTACAAGTCTCTGAGTTGTTCACCTTGGCATCCACCACCACCCCCAGGTCACTCTCAGCCATCGAGACTTGTAGCATTTCCCCCCCCAGGGTGTACACTTGGCCCGGGTTTCTGGCCCCAAGGTGCAGTACCTTACATTTTCCTGCATTGAACCTCAGCTTCCACTTTCTAGACCATCTTTCCAGAGCCTCCAGGTCCCCCTGTAGGGCCACCCTCCCCTCCTCCCCATCCACCACCATCCCCAGTTTTGAGTCATCCAGAGAGGGCTCGTCTCAATCCTGATACCTGTCCTTATGTCAGAGACGTAGGCGTTGAACAGGAGGGGACCAAGGACTGATCCCTGTGGGACCTCACTAATGACCCTCCTTGGGGATGAGACTATCCTGCCAACTACGACCCTCTGGGTCCGGTCCTGGAGCCAATTGCCTATCCATTTGATTATCTGGTTCCCCACCCCCATTTCTCCCAGCTTATCCAACAGGTCCATGTGAGGAACAGAGTCAAATGCCTTGCTGAAGTCTAGAAAGAGGACGTCCTCTGGTCTACACAGGTCCAAGGCACTCTGCCACCCAGTCATAGAACCCCTACAATGGTTTATCTGACATGATTTCCCCAGGATGAATCCATGCTGTCTATCGTCCAGGCACCCTGACTTTTCCAGGTCCCCCAGCCTCTCCTTGACAATGCCCTCCATCACCTTGCCACCACGATGTCAGGCTGACAGGCCTGTAGTTCCCTGCTGTGATTTCCACCTCCTACCTCTTTTCCCTGCTTAGCCTTCCCCTCCTGCCAGTGATGCCTCCCTCTCCTCAGACCTGCCGATCGATGAGGTCCCCCTCCTCAGTATCACTGTCTTCTCCCATGTATGATGCAGCACCCCATTTTCCTTGGTGAAAACTGAGGTGAAGTACTCATTTAGTACCTCAGCCTGCTCCCTGGGTCTTGTGCCCATCTCTCCTTGTTTTAATCCTGCTAATCTGCCCTTCACCCTTCATTTTTTCCCCAGTGTATCTAAAGAACCCCTTGTTCCCTCTCCTAATTTCCCTAGTCGAGTTCTGCTCCTTCCTTGCCTTAGCCGCCTCACCACCCTACTGGCCCTTCTAGCCACAGCTCATACTCCCTCAATCCTTTCACCCCTTGAGCACTTGAATTGCCTATAGGCTGCCTTCTTTCCCCGCACCACCTCCTGGACCTCCCTGGTCCACCAGCAGGGTTTTCGGGCCCTACCGCATTTTCATCTTGTTCTTGCACAGGTGCTGGTAGCATCCTGCACCCCACTCCTGATGATTTACCACCTACTATCAGCGTCCATGTCTGACCCAATCCCATCCAAATGCTCCTTAAGGATCCTTCCCAATTCCTTAAAATCCACCCCCCTTGAAGTCAGTTACCTCCGTCTTTGTGCAACCTTCTACCCCTCCTAGGTCCAGGCAGAACCAGACCGTGGCATGGTCACTCCCCGCCAATGAGTCCCTTACCTCCAGGCCTCCAATCTGGTCACTGTCTGCCAGGACCACATCCAGTACCCGCGCTTCCCTGGTCGGTTCCCCCACCTGCTGAGTTAAGAACGCATCTTGAAAGACATCCAACAACCTCTGTTCCTGGCCACCAAGGATGTCATAGTCTCCCAGTCTGTTCCTGGCATGTTTAGTCCCCAACACCACACCCTTCCCTGTCCGAGTCTGCAGTGTCTTCCAACATCTGCCACCAGACTCTTCTCTCCAGCTCCTCCGCCAGTGCAGGGGGTCTATACACCACCCTATTTTTCTCCTCTTGCCCCCCTTGTTATCAAGGTGACCCAAATCACCTCTACGGTTCCCTCCACCTCCTCTACTCCCCCATGCCAATGCAGCTTTTGACTATCATTGCTACCCCTCCTCCCCTTCCCTCCCCCCGTCCTTCCTTAACATAGTGTAACCCTCCAGGTTCAGGTCCCAGTCATGTCCTGCGGTGGCCCAGGTCTCAGTGACCGCTGCCACATCCACTGCTCCCTCAGTTAGCATCACCTGGAGCTCAGGCATTTTATTGCTCAAGCTCCTGGCATTTAGCAGGACTACCTTCTACCCTTTCCCTATACTTCCATTTCTCCTGCTCGTGTTCCCATGGGGATTCTATTCCCCTGGTCTGCACTTACCAGTCGGACTTTTCCGCATTTGTCCAGCTCCCGGGGGTGGAGACAAGTCCTCCTTCACCGGCCCCCTGGAGCAGCCTTTCTCCTATGAACCCTTCTATTTTCAACAAGGATTCCCTCCTCCAAATTGATGGAGCCTTATCTCTAGCATCGACTCTTATCCTCCCAGGTCTCCCCCCAATCCCCCATCAACCCATACCCTCTGGCCTCACACCACCTCCCTGAGCCACTGGTTTATCTCTAATCTTCCTTTGTGCTCCCCACTAGCCTTTGGCACTGGCAAGATTTCTGAGAGAAACTGTGCATCCTATGTCATGACAGACCCTGGCAAGCTCCCTGAACCTTGCCTGTATCTCTAGCTTTGCTATTTCCCTCAATGTCATTTGTACCCAGGTGGACCAGTATGTCTGGGAACCCTCACAATCCCTTCAGCTGATACACTCATGCTTGGCCCTGTGCACCGTTAATCAAGGAAGCATTTTGGTTCTAACTGGCCAGGCTTCTCCCTCCCTATCCATTTGATACCCCTGATCATAGAATCCCCAACAGAACCTCTGACCTCCTTTTCCTCCATTTCCTGCCCTCCATGTCCCTCATCCTTTCTACTGGCCCCTCCATAACCCGGCTCCTTGTTCCTCCCCCTATCTGGGTGCCACAGCCACCACCCTCCTTATTTACCACTTGTGCCCCTCCTCTCCGATCTTATGCCTCTCCTCCTCCTCCCGAGTATCCTTCTGTACCTCGCTAACTCCCCCCCACTGCTCATGACTGGTCCTTCTCCCCATTCGCTAAACTAGCCTGACTCATCCTCCCTGTCTCCGTTTAGTCCCTCCTTGCTTGTTGTGCTCCCCTGGCCTAAACCCTCTGCTCCCTTTACTGTATCCTCCTTGTACTTCTGGTCCTACTCCTTGCGCTTTCCTCCCTCTTCCCCCTGCCCCTCCTGCTCTGATTCACTGCTCCCCCCATTTTCCTGCATTCCAGATTCCCCGTTCCTCCTTCTATATAGCTCCCCGCCTCCTTCCCCATTCCTTTCCATCTCTAACCACCCCTGTCATGGCTACATCACCCCTCATCCTCAAGCAGAAGAAGAGAATTGAAGTGGTTGCAGAGCATAAGGTCCATCCACCTCCCTTCTTGCTTCCTTCTGTCAGCCCCTGCCATCTGCCTACTTCCTGAGAATGTTGTCCCTCTGGCCCCCCTTTAGGGGGTCCCAGTTACCTGCCTGCTTCCTTGGTGGTGTGTCCTCCTTTTGGGCCCCCTCTGCCCAGGGGTCCCTATGTGATCCTCAAGTGTTCTCCTGCACTCCTTTCCATATGCCCCTGCCCTGGTGCTTTGAGCTGCCCATGGGAGATCCCTGCCCCTTCCTCAACCATACCTCCTCTCTTTCACAGCTGTCTCCCTAATCCCCACTGCCTCTTCCCTAAGCTGTGCCAGCTGGTAGCACTGGGCAACCACCAGACTTCAAGCCCAGTTCCGGTATCATGGCTGCTCCACACCCTGTGCACCCCACCACCTCCCAAAGATGTCGCCCTAATGATGTGTGGTCCCATCCTCTGCAAGTAGGTTTCCTTGGGTGAGCCACCAGGTTCCCACCAGTCCAAGATACACCCCTACTACCTAATCAGGTCACCACTAATCCCAGATACAGTCCCACAGTAAAACCGCTAACCCTGCTACTGTGGGGTGCAGTACAAACACAGTAAACTTATAAAGGAAGTGAACAAACCCCAAGCTCTCTTTCCCAGCCTTTAAATCCAACTCCCAGTGGCTAGAACTACATGAGCTGCACCTGCAGCCTTTTCCTCAATTGCAGGGCAGGTGTTCCCCATAAATTAGCAGAGCTCTGGGAGAGGGAGGGTGTTGGGCCTACACCCGACTCTCAAGAGGGTGTATCAGCCCAGTGTCTACCCTCCAAGCCCTGAGCCAAAGAACCAGCCCCAAGCAAATCCCACCAAATAGGTTTCTTAAATCAGAAGAAATAGGCTCCACTCAGCGAGCCTGTTAGGCAGTGAAACATCCAACAAATGAGCCCACTTACAGTCACCAAACCAGTTTTCAAACTTCAACATCCCAAAAACCATACCCTGCTAGCCCCTTAGAAGTAGAAAAGAAAAGAAATAATCTTCTCACCATGTAAAATCCACAAGAAACCCTGTAAAAACAAGAAGCAGCTACTGTCCCTTGAACACAACTGATCCTGTCCCCTTCCAGTTCCTTATGTCTATTATATTTAGATATATAATTTATGTTATATGATATATGTATTTCATTGTGTATTATGCTATAGTATACTATTATGTAATATTATAATGTTATAATAAGATACACTATGTAACATATTCTTCTATTTCCCTTTCCTTTCTGTTGTTTTTTGCCTCTACTACTTGTTAGTCATTTTATTGTATGCCCAGTTCCACCAGCATTTCCCAATTTTTAGTTACTTTATTGTTATTTTTCCTAATTATGTAAATTCTGATTGACTCTAGTCTTTTTGCTGAAAAATCTATATTGTGACTAACGAATACTGCTGGTTTAAATTTAAGTTATATCATTATGAAATATAGTCATCATGGCAATGCTAGTGAGCTGACAAGTCTCACTAACTTATAGTTGAGCCTGACTAGTAAATAAATTATGAAGAAAAAGTATTTCTGTTTTAAATTTCTTCTTAGGCATGAAACCACAAATTTACAGTTTTTTTGCGTGCACACTCTAGGCACTAATACAGAACAAAATGACAGCTAGCTGCCCAGAAGTGGTGGGAATCAGCTGACTAGTCCCACCCTACCAGCTAACAAATACAGCAGTGCACTCACAGTTGCACAAAGAGCCATGCCAGGGACTTGAGCCTTGTTCCTCACAGGAAGATGTCTAATATGAAATTTAAATTATATTATTATTAAATATAGTAGTAGTAAGCTTTATTGATCAAGCAACCATTCCCTGGGGCTTTGACCACCTCACAATAATAATGATAACTTAAATAAAACCAATAAATAAATCACGACTGTAACTAATACGTTAAGAGCATTAAAACAGCAGAGCTAATAAAACAGGTGGCATCAGAAAATGAGGCAGTGTATTAATTAGAACTAAAAGCCTCTTAAAACAGAAAAGACTTTTGGCCCCTCGTAAAGGCTTCCACTGAGGGAGCCTCTCTCAAAGATTGAGGAAGCCTGTTCCACAGGGCCAGCTAGCTCAAGGCAAAGGCACGTAACACTTCCAAGATTTCTAGCCTGGCCTGGGAACAGCTATGAGAGCCTCAAAGGAGAAGCAGGAGGGTAGGGGTTCTAGTAGGGAGTCAGTAGGTCACTCGGGTAGCAAAGACCCAGTCCATATAGGACCTTGTAGGTCAGCAAACCTACCTTGAAGGTAATTCTCCACAACGCTGACAGCTACTGCAGTTCATGCAGAACCAGTGTTATATGGCAAGCTCAGGGAAGGCCTCTCAATAATCTGACTGCAGTGTTCTGCATTAACTGCAGGTGATGCAGGACACCTCCACTCATCCTGAGATCCAGAGCGTTACAGTAACTGAGATGGGAGGTCACAAACATGTGTAGCAGAGGTAGTCACTCACTGCAACAATGCCAGCGAGCAGTGACTGAGGACAAGTCTGTCTCACTAATAGTCAAGTCTGACAAGTAAAAAAAAAAATGATGAAAAAATATTTCTGCTTTAAATTCTTCTTAGGCATTAAGCCACAATCTTATAGCAGTGTTCTCTTGAGGAACACACTGCATTAATGCGACAAATACAGAACATACATTTATAATGACAGGTATTACAACAGTAAGAACAGAAGTAATAGCTGGGTCAGAAATTGTAATGTAAAATATTTTTGTGCAGTGACCACACTCTGGTCACCCTGCACTGCACTTATGACCTGCTGCTTGCTGCTGTACACCTACTTCAACTTTGCTGGGGCTGCCAGATCAACTCCATGTTTTGGTATGTCCTCTGTTCTCCATGGCTGTAGTTCCTTACAGGAAGATGAAATTATATTGGAATTATATTATGAGATATAGTAGGAGTGTTTTTTTCCCCCTAAATACTAATCCTATTTCTGTTCTGCAAGCAAAAGCAGTCAGTCACAGCCTGTCCAGAAGGGTTTGTTTAAGGGAGTAGTGTTGCCATCATTTTGCTATCCCTTTATTACTTGCAATTATTTATTGTTAAAGAGCAATCTACTTGCATTCAGTTGTTAAAATTAGCCAAAAGCAGAAATCTTGACAGTTTGTTCCTTTTCTAAATCCCAAGCTAGAGGAGAGGGTACATTTTTCACACGTCTGTGTGTTAATTTAAATTTTCAGAGTTTCTCAGGAGACTGCTATGAAAGTGTTTTTCCCCAAAGTGGAAAAAAAATAGTTGTACTACTAGCCAGGCCTGTTTCTGCTCTGCAAACAAGAATCTGTCACAACCTGGTGCAAATCCTCTTTATTTAGGCATAATGATACAGAAGATCTTGTGAAAGTGTAGTAGTAGAGAGACTACTCAGTCAGCAGCTGGAATTCGCACAAAGCCAAAAAATAGTGAACATTTCCAGCACTGAGTTGTTAATTTTTTCCCCATTAAAACCATACATATTAACCCAAGGCATTAGAACATTAATGTCTCAGTCACTGTGGCAGGAGTGGTCTGGGTCACAGCGGTAGGAGTGGTTTGGGTCACAGTGACTGTAGTGGTCTGAGCGACAGTAGAGGACATTGTTACAGCAGAAGTAAGGATGCTAGTAGTCGCAGTGGATGGGAGGTGTATCAGAGCAGTGGTGGTTATTAAGGAGGATTTCCTTACCCTGGTGGTACTGGTGGCAATGGCAAGGGATAATGAGGACACATTTGCATTGGTACTATCAGTGGCAGTTAATGATATGACAGTGTCCTCCTAGCAGCACTACAAGTGCTTTGAATGGTACTACTACTTTTTCCCTAGTGTCACTGATGCCATACTGGTGCTGGTGGAGACTGCAGGCTTTGATAGAGTAAAATAGAGGTTCTGCACTGTGAATGTGCCTGAGTGTCTCTGCAGTACACTCATCCTCTCCTGCTGCTTGCTGCTCTACACCTACTGCAGCTCTGCTAGGGCTGCTAGACCAACTGAATTTTCTGGTACTATATCCTCTATCTGTCATGACTGTGTTCCACTATTACTATGGACTCAAGTCACTGCAGCAATGCTGAGATGACAAGTCTCATTCAGTAATAGTCAAGCCTGACTAAACTATCAGAAAAAAAATATATGTATATTTATTTCTTCTTGGACATGCAGCCACAAATTTAGAAAAATGTCTTGAGTGCATAGCCTTGTACACACCCAGAATAGAAACATAGAAACTGAAGCAGTGGAGTCCAGCTGACTAGTCCCACCCTACCAGCTATGGTGCACTCACACTTGCTTATGTGGTCATGGTGAGACACAAGCCTAGGTTCCTCACAAGAGATGTGTGATATTAAATTTAAAATATATTTTATTATGAAATCAAGTCACTCAAGTCACAACAGCACTGAAACTCACACACGTCTACTTACCTATAGTCAAGCCCGACTAAATTCTCAGAAAAAACTTTCTTTACATTTCTTCTTGGGCACACAGCCACAAATTTAGAAAATGTCTTGGGTGCACAACCATCCACACACACAGAACAGAAAGCAGCTCACTGAAGTAGTGGAGTCGGTTGACTATTTCCACACTACCAGCAGCAGCTCACGGTGTACACTTGGTGAAGTGGCTATGGAAGGACCCACCTGGTTCCTCACAGGAAGGTTTCTGATATTAAATATAAATTATATTTATTATGAAATCAAGTCACTCAAGTTCCTGCAGCAATGCTGAGCTGACAAGTGTCACTCACTATAGTCAAGCCTGACTAAATTCTCAGAAAAAAAATACAGTATTTGTAAAAAAATGTTTCATGGTCATGATCCCAAGCTATGAATAACAATACAAACGGTCTCTAACAGCTAATTGCACTTCAGTGAGACTACTTGTCTCATTCTTTGTTTCAGACAGCAACTAAATTACAAAAACCTTACATTTCTAAATGAAATAAACTCCTACAACACATTCCTTACTCCCTTAAGCTGTTAGTCTTTAAAACACTGTACTGCAGCTTTAAATCTCATTTGGTTTTAGTACAGTATGCACACACAGCCTGTGTGTGTGTGTGTATGTGTGTATGTGTGTGCGTGTGCATGCGCTGTTGGGGCCACTGTCTGCCTGCCTGTCTCCCTCCACAAATACTAAACAACCCTTCCAGTTTCCCTTTCTTAAAAGCCTAATGTTCACCCTATAGTGTATAAAGAATTGACCATCTCTAGCTTGGTATTTAGAGAAGGAACAAAAAATGCCAAGATTTCTGATTTTTGTCTAGTTTCAACAAGTGGATGGGATTGGACAGGAAGTCTTGGAAGATCTTGAACTCCTGCTGAATAGAAAAATGCTGAACAGCCCCAAATGGCTCCAGTTACTAATTTTCCTTCCTGAGTAATGAATAGCCTATTATGTGTGGTATTTTGAAATACTATTCATTACAGTACACCCCTACAGGCTGGTAGGAGTATAAACATGTAATTGGGAAACAAAACATATAATCAATATATTTTTTATCGCTAGATTGTATCAGTGCAATTATTATATACTGTTACATAAAATGCAAGACATTTTAAAAAACGTAAAAGTTTTTCAGAATGTTGGTAATACACAGAGAACAATAAATACATGGTAGATGTGTGAAACCAGAATATTAAATAAACCAGGGTGCAGGATACTACATAACCCTGAGAAATAAGCTCAAAGGGGTTTATTAAAGTATCCACACGAGGATGAATATAAAATTCTGAGTTACATCCCTTGTATTTTTTTTTTTTGTAACTACTGACGAGCTAAATGATCAGTTTAGGTGTTTAACTTGGAACAAATAAAAAACAAGAAAATCACACTTTAAACTTGTTTCACTTAGGTGAACTCATGAACATAGACAAAACAGCAAAATGATTATTTTTTAACTTCATCTGTTTAAACAGGTGGTGGTTTTGGGACTGCTGCACAAGCTGTTATTGAGTTAGCTTGATTGAGCAGCTCCTGTGCTGTAATGCAAAATTACAACCTGGTTATTGGAACATTGGTGCAACGCTCATCAGCAATTATTACTGTTTACTCTATTAGGAACTGTGTAGTTTGCAACCTCCTAGTTGTTATCTTATTTCCTTCATTACACTGCAAGCATTTCAGTCTCCTGCCAGTAACACCCAGTGTTCTGTGCTTTTGCAGGCTTCACCTGTAGAACATTTTGGATGATAATAACAGAACAAATGCAAAGCATGGCCATGATATTACTTTTTGATACAAACTGTCAACCCAGCCAAGAGAGTACAATAAGGTGTGTCCACTGCTCCTCTTTACTGCAACTCATAGAAACATAGAATTTGACAACAGATGAGGACCACTTGGCCCACCTAGTCTGCTCATTTTCCATACCTACTGTAATACCACAGACCCTACTTGATCTCTGGCTTAGCCCTCCCCTCCCTTCCCTAACCACTAAGGTTCCCTTATACCTGTCCCTTGCATTCTTGAATCCTGTTACAGTTTTTGCCCCCACCACCTCTGCTGGGAGGCTATTCCGGGCATCTTTCTGTGAAGAAGTACTTTCTCACATTTCCCCTGAGCCTACCTCCTTCCAACTTTATATCATGCCCTCTTGTTCTTGAGCAACTTTTTTTTCTGAAAAATGCTTCCCTGTTTTACCTTAGTTATACCCGTGAGGTATTGGAAAGTCTCTGTCATATCCCTCTCCACATTCCACCAGGGTGCAACATGTGAGGTCCTCTAGTCTCTCCTCATAGGGTTTCTGGTGCAGACCCTGCAACATTTTAGTTTATTTTATTTACCAGGTGAGTGCACTAGGCAGTAAGAGTTGCCTATTTTCAGGCACAACCTGAGAGAGTACCACATAGGAACGATATCAACATAAATCAATGCATAAAAGGGGGAATTAAATTTGGTAAGAATACAATGTAAGGTACAGCACTTGAAAGAAAAAATGCCTTCTTCTGGACTGCCCCTGCTGCATGTCCTTCCAGAGAAGTGAGGGCCGATTCTTAAAGCTCACAGAATGGCACAAGAGGCTTGTGCTACAAGGAATAGTGCAAAGTGCCCTGCCAAATGATGCGCTGGGAGGATTCTCAACATACAGTAACCTGCATCAATCACAGGTTGCATGCACCAAAGGATATTTGCATCATTCTTGTGGCACAAAATGGGCTTTAGCATGGCGCTGGGGGCATGCGGCAGACACAAGCTGCCACATCCCATATTTCAGGATTCATAAAACTCCCAGAGGGCAAAGTTCTAAGTATCCTTAGACCAGCCAGGGCTGGTCCAAGGGTACTTAGAAGCATAGCCTTGGGGAGGGTTTGGAAACATTCACCAGTGTGCCACAGTGCTCTCTTACCAGCTCTGATCCAAGTTTAGTAAACAAATCAGTCCCTGGTGGGCTAGGACCTTCCCAATCCCTGATTCCTTATTAATATAATCATTCCCTGGTGATCTAGTGGACCCCCCAGCCCTGATTCCTTATTATTAATAAAATCAGTCCCTGGTGGTCTAGCCTCCCCAGCCCATATCCCTTATTATTAATATAATCAGTCCCTGGTGATCTAGGGACCCCATCCAAGCCCATATCTCCTTATTATTAATATAATTAGTCCTGGTGGTCTAGTGGACCCCCATCCCTGCAGATAGTGCCCACTCCCCATCCCAAACCCTGGAGCTGGTGACTGGCATGGCCCTCCTCTACCACCATGGCTGACCGCCAGCTGAACTGTCAAGGGTGTGTACTGCATACAGTACATGCTCATTGATTGACAGCTCTAGCACAACCATTTTACTCCTAGCTCAACTCCCAGGCCCTGCCCCAATTTCACCCCTCCTTGCACAACATTCTCCTTCTCCCCTATCACAGTAAAGGAAGTTGAGGAACTTCTTCTCTATCTGGATTGTAGGAAAAGTGCTGGGGCAGACCTAATAGAGCCTTTCTTCCTCCAAACTTGGCTACGCGTTCTGTAGCCCACAATCACCCATCTCTTCAACATATCCATTACCCAGGCTCACTCGGCCATTTGGAAAACTGCCACGTTATTTCCAATATTTAAATCTGGCAGCACTAGTATCTGTAACTACCGCCCATCTCATTACTCCCTACCCTCTCTAAGCTTCTGGAAAAAGTGAATTAATACCCAGCTTAGACAGTGCATCAATGACTCGGACCTTTCTAAACCCTGCTTAATCTGGCTTCCGACCCCACCTTAGTACCAGCTCAACACTTGCTATGGTCACGGATGGCTGGTTGAGAGCCTTGGATGCCAGAAGTTATGTGTGCACTCTGTTTCTAATTTAACAAAGCCTTCGACACTGTAGACCACTCCTTGCTCCTGGTTGCTCTACAGAATATTGATGTCAGTAACACAGCCCTAGAATGGTTTTCTAACTATCTTTCTGATTTACACCAACAGATCAAGGCTGGGGGAGTATCTCCCCCCTAAAATCACTCTCTAGAGGAGTACGGCAAGGGTCCATCTTGGGTCCTCTCTTGTTTGCCATTTACATAAACGAACTAGATGCTAGAGCCAAGTCGGCTAACATACACCTCTCTGCAGATGACACTGTGTTGTATGTAGCCAGACCTACTCTGGAACTCATGTGTAGTGACCTCCAAATAGAATTTAACCACTTACAGAACAATCTCCTTTACTCTAAACTTCTGTTAAATACTAAGAAAACAAAGGCTACGATCTTCTCCTCTGTAATAAACTCCCTTACTCTATCATGGTGGGGACAGCCCCTCAAATCCACACCTTGCCTTGTAGATCAGCTAGGCTATGTAGATTCCTTCAAATATCTGGGGTGTGGATTGACTCAATCTTTCCTTCAAAGTCCATATCGAGGAACTCTCCAAAAGCTTAAACAGAGGCTTGGGATTTTCTTCAGAATCAGGCATCTATTAGCTAGGGGAGGAGACCAGTTGGTACAAACAATGTTCTTGCACCTCTCATTGACTATGCAGACCTTCTATGCGGCACTGCTCTGTAGTGGCCCTTGCCAAACTAGACACTTGTACCAATGGCGCTCAGGTTAATTACTGGTGCCCCCTACTCAACACATCACTGTACCCTTGTCTACAACATTGTAGGTTGGGGCTCATTTAGTCTTAGATGACAAAAGAACACCGTGCTCTTGATCTATAGGGCCATCTCTAACAAGCTGCCCTCAATATAATATGATTGCCTACCTTCTTGCATTCCTAGCAGCTATCTGCTGAGAAGACAGACTCAGACAGTTCTTTACATACCGTAGCATTAGGATGCGCTTGGTGGTGGCGATTCGTCACACCTTTACCAGTTCTTGAAATACTGCTCAAAATTTACTGCAGCTCATTTCACTTGTATTGTTAGATACCTTCAAAAATCTTATTCAACTATCATTTATGGAGTCCTGCAACTGCTTCCAGCGCTGAATCTCTGACTCTCCCTTCTACCTGTCTGTCACCTCCTCCTACAAATGGCACCTTTTCACCTCATTACCCTCCCCCTTACCCTTAGACCTGCCATGCCAACTAATGCAGCTATGTCAATCCTGAAGGTATTGCAATTGCCCCCTTCCACCCCTCCTAACCTCTTCTCCCTCCACTATCCTTGGCGCATCCTGTGCCTTGCTTTACAGTCTTCTCCTGGCCATGTAATGCTTTGCTGGTCTAGACCTCATCCAATATAATATTGTACTCTACTGTCTATCAGAGACCTGCCTTGCATAGAACTTGCACATAGTAGTATGTTGACTGCCTTTGGTACCATGCCTGTAAATTATGCTGCCTTGTTCTGTTCTTAGTGTCAAGCCTTACATTGCTATTCAGTAAATTATTGTACACCACCGTGCCAAGCCACGCCTTTCTCACTTGTAATGACTGTACATAGGCTGCTAATGTTACTACGCTACTCCAAATTGTTGTATCGTGACTTGTTGTTGTTTAAACTACCAGGTCCATCTTGTAAATTAACCCTGCTCAATGGTGTTCCTCCCTAAATAAAGATGTTGATTGATTGATTGAGCTGTAAGTCAATGAGTGCCTATTTATATAGTAACGCTCCTTGACAGTTCAGTTGGTGGCCATCCAGTGAGTGGTGAGAGGAGGGCAGCGGCAGTCACTGGCTTGGGTTTTGGATGGGGGGAGCGGGGCGGTGGGCACTACCTGCAGGTGTAGGGGTATGGGGGTCCACTAGACCACCAGGGACTAATTATATTAATAATAAGGAGATTGGGGCTTGGGTGGTCTGCTAGACCACCAGGGACTGGTTATATTAATAATAAGGGGCTTGGGGGGTCTACTAGACCACCAGGTACTGGTTATATTAATAAGGGCATTTGGGTTTGGGGGGGTCCACTAGACCACAAGGGATGGAATCTGTTTTTATACAAGGGAATCAGGGGTTGGGGGTTCACTAGGCCACCAGGTACATCATTAATTATTATAGAAATGGGATCAGGGCTGGGGGTTGTGCTGGTAATTGTCCATGAGTACAACTGCCGCCTGACTGCCCCTAACAGCTTTGGCACACCTCTTGGGTGTGCCATCTCCTTGGTGTATGGCCACCTTTGCTGCAAACTGCTGGATTCTGCCACCAGGACCCTACCTGATAGAGAATCAGGCACAGGGTCCCTGGCACACTGGCAGTTGGCACAAGCTGCCACCTTTGAGAATTGAGCTTGTGGCCTCCAGAACTGGACACAGTACTCTAAATGAGGTCTCACTAATGATTTATATGGTGGTATCACAACCTCCCTCTTTCTGCTGGTAATACTCCTCCCTATGCACCCTAGCATCCCACTGGCTCTCCCCACTGTCTTGTCACACTGTTTGGCAACCTTTGGTCATCAGATATGAGTACCCACAGGTCTCTTTCCTTTTTGGTGATTGTCAGTACCACTTCCCCCATCTTGTACTCTACCCCTGGGTTTCTGTGCCTCAAGTGCATGATTTTGCATTTCTTCACTTTGAAACTTAGTTGTCACACTCTTGACCACTCCCCAAGCTTTCTTAGATCCCTATTCATTTTTTTTACACACACACACCCCTCCATCAGAGTGTTTACCCTATTGCAGAGCTTTGTGTTATCTGCAAAAAGGCATACTTTACCTTCTAGCCTCTCTGCAATGTTGCTAATAAAGACATTAAAGAGGACAGGTCCCAGTACTGATCCTTGTGACAGCACACTGGTCACCCTCCTTCCTTAGAGTGAACTCTCTTTACCACCACCCTCGTTGCCTATCCTCCAATGAATTCCTTATCCAGTTTACCACTTTTGGACCCACTCCCAGGCTGCCCAGATTGTTTACTAGTCTCCTGTGTGAAACAGTGTTGAAGGCCTTTCTGAAATCTAGGTAGGCCACATCCACTGCGCCACCCTGTTCTACTTCCCTGGTCACCCAGTCAAAGAAATCTGTCAGATTTGCTTGACATGACCTCCCCCCAATGAATCCATACTGCCTTGGATCCTGTAAGCTGCTGGATTTAAGATATTGCGCAATCCTTTTCTTCAGTAGTGATTCCACTTAACTGCCACTTCTGGACCACTCACACTGATCTGCTAGGAGGATGGCAGAAGGTAAACTGAGCAAATCACTCCCGCTTCTTCTGCTGAGGATTATGATTGGTTGCAGCTGCAGACACATTGCCCCAGTTGGATGCTAAACTCTATCCCTCCTGGGAGAATAGATTGCCTCTTTAGTCAGAAATGTCAAGTACAGATTGTATGTGGCTGAATCCCTCTTGGGAGAGCCCAGGGTGGAGAGTCTGGAGGATCACAATTTACAGATCGGTGCTGAGATTGTGACTCTGGCTGTCATGGGGTGTGGGAATGGCTCTCAACCACTGTTGCAGTAAAGAATGCCCCAAAGGTGTGAGATGATGCTGAGCAGAGGGAAGGATTTTAACATAGCCTTGACTCCTGAGGATTCTGCCAAGCATTCTTATTCATATCTGCTAATGAAGCAAGAAGTGCACATGATGGACCTATAGCCCTTTCTAGAGTTGGGCAAAATTTATCTCTGCTAGCAAAGTTCTGATTTTGTGTCTGTGAAATTGCACAAAAGTTCATGAAAATTTTGCAAAATTATGCCAAAATTATGATTTCAGTTATTTCCATCTAATTTAGAAAGTAAATTTGAAATAATGACTTTACCAAGGTCCATACAGAAGCGTACTCAAGTTGAAAATCTCTGTTTTAAAGGTGACTTAGTTACAAGCCTCCAAACATTTGGAAATTTTAAAATGACATTTTGCAACTACCATATGTGAACTACACAATTTAAAACCCTATAACTTTACAACTAGAGAACAGAATGATACCAGATTTTGTTAGGCTCATGGAATCCCTAAACACTAGGCTCTGAGGTCACTCACATGGTCTAAAGCAGCAGATCACCATGCTGTTATGCTGCTGATCCTAGTTAGAAGAGAGCCTGAAGTCATTTCCAGGAGGCTATGGTTAAGGCAGCTGCCACTTGGCAGTGCATCTCGGTTGGGGAGGGTTAATAGCAGGTTCCATCAAGCGGCTGGGCCAGGGTGCTTTCTCCTGCCACAGGGGAGCTGTGACTGTGTGAGGCTAACAGAGGCATTGCTCCCACCAAGGGATGTGGGAGGGAAAATGTGGGAGAAAACCTGGTGGCCATCTCAATCATGTAGGGGTTCATCCTGAACAGGGTATATCCCTGAGAGATGAGCTACTGGATGGGAGAAAAACAATATGGCAAAAAAGAGGCTGTGTGTTTCAACTCTCAGCACTTTAATCTCTTGCTCAAAGGCTGGCCAAGTTATAAGCAGCCAGAGATTCCAAAATACCATCAGTAATTAAAGTTGAATTTCATGAACTTTTGTAAAATTGTGGAATTTTGCAATAGTTTTGTTGAAGCCATGTCTGTGCGTTTTGCACAGTCATACACTTGATCTGCCATTGTAGAGGAAGGTAAAGACTGGGTAAAGTAGCAATACTGTAGCATTCACAGGAGGCTCTATAGTAAAAGTATAGTGGTGCCAAGTGTCAGGTCACAATCTTGAGTGATGAGCCATGAAGAATAGTTGATGACTTCACTGTGCATTAGCATGTCTTTGTGATATATGCCTGCTAACCACTAGAGCTCACTGATTAAATAACTTGTGGAAGCACGTGCACATGCAGCATTGTTTCTGTACAATGCCACCTGCTGACTCTTTAATAACTTTGTAGATAACAATGTATATTTTTATCATTTAAAAGCAGTGGTACCATGTGACACCAAGCATTACAACTAGTACTGACTTAGGCCATTGTGACAGAAGAATCTGGACATCTTTAGCCATGATGGAGCATAACATTGGGCCTCACTGTTGCAGGAGCGCTGGAGAGACATGGCATTGTCATGATGCTAGTGCAGGTAAGGTGATTCAATGGTGATAAGTGTTTCGTGAAAGTTAAATTCCACATGTGAAATTCTAGTGGCATTACCTATTATTCATCCATGGAATTTGGAGCAAATTTTGAAAATTAGTAATTTATCCAGCTTAAGTAGATTCCAGGACATATTTACTTTGGTATGCATGCCAAATTTTGAGTGTATACTTGCAATAGTGGTGGAGCTATAAACATCCAGATATTTTGAAACTTTCACAAAATTTAACAAAAAATTAAATTGTGAAATTTTGAACTCCTGTAACTTACAATTTATATAACCAACTATCTGTGTTTAGCAGTTTCTAAGACTCTTCCAAGAAAGTATGCATATGAATTTTCAATTATCTAGCACCAAAGGTGGCTAAGTTGTAAGCGTAGAAATATTTTCAGAAATGTTCACATGAATAATAAATTGCCAGATTTTGAGCTAACTTCCCATCCTCGTGCAAATGTAATGACACTTGGCAACCATTTATGACCCATTCAAAACAGTGTGCATGCCCAATTTCAAATTTCTAGCTATAATACCAACAATTTTAGGAATAATTAAAGAATTGTGGAAAATTTACAAATTTTGAGAGATCTCACAAAATTACAGATTTTTACACAAATTCCACAAAATTGGAATTTTCTAATTTTGTCCAGTGCTGGTCCCTTCTAGTTTTGTTACTGTGAATGTTGCTTTTAGTTATTAAAATATGTACTGTATATGGTGCTATGAATCTGTTTAGGCATTTTGCTTTACAATGCTGAATTTTACTAATTTGGTGAGGGGATGCCATTCTGCCTGTCTCACTCTATTTCTTCTGAGCCCTTCTTCATATATTTATTTTTATTTGGTTATGGGAGTGAAACACTACTTTGCTACCTCCTCCGTGGTCCCTGTTTGCCTCTGCTGTGGTCACTAACCTACTTTTGGGAGAAACACTGCCTTCCCAGCCTTTTCAGTGCAGGAGAAATTTACAGTGTACTTCAGATGTGGTCAAGTCCAGAGACAGAATGTGCCACAGTGTCAGGAGGTACAACTTGTCTAAGGTTAAGACAAATAATTTTACCACATCCAGAAACTTTCTATAGGGAGCTGTCTATTTTGTTCCTGATAGCATGGGCTCTAAAGGTTATCACTGTCAGCTGAAAAAATTTAGCTATCCATTGTATTTGTGAAGAGTTTTTTACTCTAGTGTTTGGTTGTGGTTAAATATTACATAGTTTTTATATGTATATTTTATATATTTCTGCTCTTCTGTGTGTTTTTTTTTAACTTTAGCTTTGAAATTCCTGTTATTTCTCCTAAATACATTCAACTCCATGTGCTGGAGACTATCCTACTGTGGCAATGTCTACACTATGTAGACATTTATGGATTAGTTTTACTCCGATGTATCCTATACGCTAGATCAAACATATACACTTCTAATCCAGAGACGCTGCAAGATTTGTATAAAATGTGTAGAAGTCAAGTAATGGGAGGCATATTAATCTTCGGGTGTGTTAATGGGCAACGGTGTGTTGGTAGTGACTGTGTTGACATTGTTGCATTTTACCCAGTTCAGTTTACAATCTGACTTGCAGTGTTTGCCTCTTCTATGAACATTTGACCCTTCTATGCAACCAGAGTTCTTCACATAACAGACTGATTAGGAGGTTGTGAAATCACTTTTATCCTGTTAACCTTGGATCTGCAGGTTCATTGACCTTACTGCAAATTTAACTAAAAGAAGCTGCACACACACACACACCAAGTCCAGCTTTTGCTAATATATACTTTATTGTGCAAAATTAGGCATGTCATTGTCTGGTTGATACCCCTACGCATTGCCTCAGCATGTGAGGCTCCTCAGGGGGCAGAGCCAGCATGTGTTCCATCTCATCATACACTACATCTAACAGTAATACTGCTTTTGATTGCTCAGTGCATACCTTTAGAAAAGTTAATGAGTGAAACACCAGCATGTGCAGTTGTAACCCCCTACACAGATTTGGGGTTTACCTTAATGTTTTCCTGGGCTCCTTTAATGCGCACTGCCAGGCTGACATCCTTTAGAGGTAATAGATCCCTGGGTATCTGTTTGCTTCTGTTCATTTGTGTGAGAGTTCTATGCTGTGCCTCTGCACCTGTCCCTTTAAGAATCTATCTAATATGTGTGTGGTGAATGGTCTGAGCTGGGTCTGAGTCATTTAGGGCTTGTGACTGGCCAGACACCTGTCTGATTTGCTCCACTCTGCCATCACCATTGCAGAGGAGCCTGAATGAAAACTATGCTTATTTGTTGCTAATGTGTTTTTATATTTGTCTACCATATTGACAATATTGTAAAGGCCCTCAATATGTGTATTAGTCTACTACACAGGCATAAGCATAGTCTTACCCCCGAAGCTCTCAACCTGGCCATCCATAATTCAGTGGTCTCCCTTGTTGAGTATGGAAATTGTAATCTACAGGTCTGCGATAGACACAGCCCTCCACCACATTGAAGACGCCTTAAATAAGGCATGCCATCTCACCACAGTTCTGAGGGACACATGCTACCTCTATACCCATGCTAACTGGCTCCAGTTGAAGGGCAGGCTCAAGTTCCAGACCTGCTTACTGGCTAAAAATGTGAGTCTAGGTATGCTGCCCATTGGTGTTCAGACACTTCTCACCCCCTACGAAAGTAGCCATCCCACCAGAAGCTCTGAGAGCATGGTCTTCAAGGTTCCTAGATATTGCACCTCCCTAGGACAAAGAGTTGTCACCTGTCGGGTGTCCAAATGGATTAACAATCTGCCTCCTAGCATCTCTTCTAAATCAACATTAGACCCCTTTAAACATGAGCTAAGAAATCATCTGGTAGTCAATGCCAGTTGTGACTGTTTCATTTTGGCCTCCTGGCCACTCTGTTGTCCAGCCAGAGCACCGCCAGGCCACCTTCTGTTACCTCCACTACTTCTTCCCTCCCATTCTGAATTGTTAGCTAATTTTTACTTATTTCCCTTCCTTCTACCATGCATTACTGCATTCCATCAGCCCTTATCCCAACACCTCTTGACCTGTTACCTGCTAGTTACTAATGGTCTGGCTCTTCCCCAACGCCTGGCACCTCTATGTAATCTATACCTCTACTGATGAGGCCAAATCTGGGCTGATGTACTCTACACCTTTGGCTCTACATGTGTGTATTCTCTGTGTCTTTCTCTTCTCTCTCTCTCTCTCTCTCTCTCTCTCTCTCTCTCTCTCTCTGTTGCTTTCCAGCCTGTGCTGTCTCTTCCTTGTCACCTTCCCATCCTCCCTTATTTCCATGAGTTCATAGTACTCAGTGTATATAATGTTATTTTCTTGTTACAGTTTTGTTCATGGCCTGTCAATTGTTGTCATCCTTTATCACATAGCTTAACTGCTAATCTGTTTTTTTTTTAACTCATCCTTGTAGGACTCTGATGTGAACCTATGTAATGAGCCTGTTCTCAAAGGTTTACTTCAGATCTAAAGAAAAACATATATATTTGAAATAGAAAAGTTTGTTGGACGTGTTTCCTTGCAGATTGCATTTTGGAGGTCTAGTACTGACTTCCCAACTAAATTCTTCACCGACTTTCAAACTCCCGACTCTGAGGTCCTGTCTAGCAGCTTCGCACCCAATAGCTTATTGTACCGATTAGAGATTATTCCCCAGCACACTGTTTACCCATTTAGTATCTTCTCTCTTATTTACATTTTAATCTAATTGCAGGTGTGTTTCAGTGAGTGCCTGCACTTCCAGTCCTCTTATAATTTTTTTTGTTCTTCCCTTGCCTGTCCTAATATTCCACTCCAGTCCAGTCTTCTGTCTGTCTCTGCCTGACTCAATATCTTTTCTTTTTTTTTCTTTCATTATTTCAAATCGCTGGATGTGCAGTCTTTTTTTCATCTCTGAGAAGTCGGAGGTACAGGTGTATCTAATTTGTCTATTTATTTCAAATTGCTCTGCCTTGTGGCTGGCTAATCCTGAGTCTGATCATGTTGGGGACTTAGCAGTTGGGAATTGAGTAGTGCTGTAAAATAAATGTCGGCATTAGTAAAGACAGGATGTGTGTGCAGTCGGGAAGTTGGTTGTGGGAAATTTGTAGTCTGGCTACTAGGAGTTGGGAAATCATACTGATCCCCATTTTGAATGGGAGCCACCATGTTAGGTCCGGGACTTTCAACAATTGGACCAATGGGACTTAGGGGACCTAAAATGGATCCTGGTTCAAGTGTCATGTGGAAGGAAACCTGTAGTGTTTGTAGTTTTAGGTTGGCACCAAACTGACCTGAAGGGGAGTCCCAACTGTGACTGACAGCCTCCCAACCAACCCAAATGTAGGAATCCAGGGAATGCCTAGTACTGCAAGAGACAGTGGATCAGTTGAGATGGAGCTTGAAGTATGACAACTCAGGGCAGCTGCTCCCTGAATGGAGCATAGCGGAATCGGCGTGGAAGAGGCCCAACTTACCTCCCTGCCACATTTCTCCTGCATTGGACCGCTTATAGAAGTCAGACTTGTTCCAATTTAACACTGAACTGCAGCAGAAAGAATCAGAGTTTGAAAGCACCGCTTGTGTTTGGACTGAAGATTTGCTTTCAGAAGTGATTGGCCCAGCTAGTGCAAAAAGATTACAGTGGATTGAGAGGTTTGCTCAGTAAAGTTACTGCAATAACAGCTAGACTGTTCCAAACTGTACAAAGTTAATGCTGTTTTATTTGAATGTGCTGAATGTTTCCTGTGGGTCAAGATCTACCTGTTCGCAACCCAATCAATTAAGCCAGCTAGAGGCTTCACCAGCACACCGAACTGAACTTTGCCAATGTGCTCACCACACCTGAGCCTTTGCCATCTAGGCCCAGACCAATTAATTGTACCAGAGACTGTCCATCGGCGAGAGATCAGCTTTGGGAATCCATCCCCTGCACAGAAACAAATCGCAAGTTGCAGCCACCTGGAGGGAAAGGCCGTAAAGAGGAGGTGTGTCGTGTTGGCCCTGCTACCCCATGCTCATCAGTGAACACCGTGAGGTTTCCATATCGCCGGCAATACTACAGCCCACTGGTAGTGTGAGTACAATCAGGTTAGCTCCCTGCAATGAGTCAGTTAATTATCTGTGATACCATTTGATTTCTTTGCAAATTATTGGGTTTACTGAGACTGGGCCCACCGGCCAGGATTACAAATAATCATCTTGTTGTTGTGCATGCTAACTGCCCTTTTCTTTCCACCATCAGCTGCAATGCTGGCCAACCTGGGCAATGCCTCTGGCTAGCCAGTTTTCCATTCTGGGTACCCAGTATTGTAGAACTGTACAGTTGGGACTTGAAGTGCATGCCAAAAACCCTGTATCAAATCAGAATACCAATCATTTAACTAGATTCATGCCTCTTCCTTGTTCATGTTCCCTAAATAAATCTGATTTTCTTTTTCATGTTTAACCTGGCTATTGTGCATATTATTAGTTCGGTTACAGTGCTGAAAGTGTACAGTTGTCTTGCTTATAAAATTGGTTCCTTTTGTCATATACTCTCCACCCGCTGTAACCACTGTGGAGCCACTGTATAAAAATGTTTGAACTAAAATCTGTATATAATTCCTTGTTCCATCTGTCTTCCTGTTATTGTTCTCCTCCACCCTCTGTAACTGACGTGGAGCCTTTGCAAAAGAGTCTGTGACTCAAAGGTTTGTAATTCTGAATATGCAGTAAGTAAATAAATAAATAAATAACCTTATTTCACAGGGGGTCTCCAGGGATATTGCTGAAGGTCCAACTCTGGTGGTGTAAGTGTGAAGGGGTGTGCATATTATTACTGCTACCTACTGACTGTGTGTTAGATACTGCTAAAGGTTCAAGTCCACTAGGAGGGTTTGAGGGTGGTGTGAGCTTCCCAGAGGGCCATAACAGGCTAGGCAGACACCCCAGTACTGTTACTCTTGGTGGAGGCACCTAAATACTGAATCCAATCCCATCAACCTGTGCTTAGAAATATAGGCAGTGGTAGTAACTCTAGGGATAGCACCACCTAGGGGTTACATCTTGGAGGCACTGCTGGGATTAGTGCCCCTAGTAGCCAAAATGTAAAATTTCAGTCAGTTGTGAGTTTTGGGCAATTGTGAAATGGAGACCCCTACTACAGCCAAGTTAAATACTTATCCCCATAAACTGGTCATGCACCACATGATGGGGTGGAGGAGGCAGAAGGGGTTGATCCCCATAATGTTTTATTGTTACTAGATATCCCCATGAAGACCACCAATGCTATTATAGTAGAAACCCTGGGGAAAGTTAAGTGTTTGGGAAAAGTTTCAGTGAGAGGGCAGGACATTGACCTAGTTGAACAGACCCTAATAGCCCCCATTTACTGTCATGTCCCTATAGACCTAGAGACTGTACCTCTGTTGTTATGCCTGAGGGATCCCAGATGGGGTGGAGGGTCATTCACATGCATAGTGGTCTGTCTTTTCCCGGGTTGCCTAAGGTGGAAGAATTTAGGAGAATTTGGAAAAAGCTATTGCAGGCTTGAAGGACAGAGTTTTAAGATCAAAAGGGCTCTGGGAAGTCTGAGAAGACCATGCCTATACACTCTCCCCAGCTTCCCACCTTTGCCCAGGTCTTCTTCCATTGTAATGACCCATATAGTAGTTCCCTCTGTGCACCTGACTCTTATTGCAGGCTCAGGTTGTTCTCAGGTGCCATCCCTGTTCCCGTGGGAGAAGATGATTTGAAAACCTGGATGGACTTTGCCACCCCACTGGTCCAAGAGTGGCAATGCTCTGAGAGGGGGAAAAATGTAAAAGACTCATAGAAAGCTAAGGCCCTAGACTGGAGGCCATCTAATTCCTCCGGTCCCCAATCCAGAGGCCTCTACCACTATGTATCTATCTGCTTTAGCAGGGTATTTGGTAGTACCGATTGAGGAGAGAATTTCATGTGGAAGTTTAAGTCTACCAAGCAGTGGAAAAATGAGTGACTGTATGCTTTTGTGACTCATGTAAAATGGGCTTGCAAAGGGCACACCAAAAGGGAGGCATTCCGGCTAGTGAACTAAATCAAGCTAGACTAAAACAGATCCTTAAATCTGCTCAAGTGTGCTCAGGTTGAAGTTAAAATTTCAGATTGCAAAGCCCACCCTCCTAAATATTGCTGGCTGATGAAAGAAATCCAGGAGGCAGAGAATGAAGATGATGGTTGGGACCCCTATGCTGGGGTTGCATGAACTGCCCCAATCCCAGATAGGCCTAATGAGAAAGGGACAACTCCAGTCACAACAAATCAGTGAGCTGTTGAAGGAATTGAAAGAAGTGAAAGTCAGCAGGCAAGCTGCAGCTAAACAGACTAATGCTCATGGTCTTTGCCCTACCAATACAGAGACTACTTGTGATACCCCTGCCTGTCTGTACAGGGGCCAGTGCCCTTGCTGCTGAATCCTGATCTGACCACAATATGGTACTGTAGAAGAAATGAGGGAGTTGCACGCTATGGTGAGAAATCTCATTTATGCTGCATGACTGTCTGCCCCTTGGAGGGGCTATGGGAAGGCTGAGCCTGAACCTAAACCAAAGAAAGAGAATAGGGCTCTCTCTCCTGACCACCACAAGCCTTGAGAAGACTCGACCTGTCCTGCTGAACCCAGAGCTAAAGTATTTTGTGACTGGTGTGGAGAAGATGGGCACACCAAGCGAGTTTGCAAGGCTCCTGAAGATCTACGGTGGGTCACTGCCAAGTTGCTTAACCTGGTCTGACAAAGCAACATAAAGCCACAACAAAGGGCCATCACAAAAATCTTTTTCCTCCAAAACCACCGTGGACAAACTTGCCAAGCCTGCACTTTTGGATTGATCAGAGATGGTGGGTCCCTCCATGGAGACTTCTGTAACTGTTAATGGCATTTCAACCCGAGCTGTGTTGGACAGCAGGTCTCAGGTTACTATTTTGTTTAAAGATCAGTATGACCAGCATGTTCTGACCACCACTCCACCCCTTGAAGGACTTCATGTATGGGGGTTGAGTGACAACTTACCTGTACCAGGGTTATAGTGACTATGGCTGTCATTTCCTACTGCTGTTGCTGGTGTGGATGAATCAGTAGAGACATTGGCTTTAGTGTGCCCACTGACCTTAATGTATGATGGTATCCCTGTGCTAATCAGCACTAACGCCCACATCTTCGGACGACTAGCCCAGCTTTGCCAGAAGAAGCACGTGAGGAGGACTGGATGGGCATTACAGATCCCTGCCTAGCTACACAGAGCGTATGGCCTACAGATACAAGGCAAAGAGGTTGACAAGGTGGTGGGCATTGTGTGGAAAAAAGATCCAGTACTGCTTGTATTGCCCCCCAGTGCTCAGTGTACTGCTAGTGGAGTAGTGCAACTCAAGAAAGATGTCAAGAACAAGATTCTCATGTTGGATGCCTCAGAAGAAAAGAAGCTGCCAGAGGGACTACTAGTTAAGCTTAGCATCCTGCCTGCCCAAGCTCACGCCTATGCTCAGTGCGTGGTGGTGCAAATTCGAAACCTGTCTGACCGAGATATTACAGTCAACAGAGGCTGCACTCTGGGTACTGTGTATTGTGCTAATACTGCTGTGCTGCCTAGAAAATGCCATACTGAAGAGGATGAAGAAATAACTCCTGACCTGTTTAACTTTGGAGAATCCCCATTCCTGAAGAGTGGAAAACAAAAGACAGCAGAAAACTGGCCCAGCGGAGCAAAGTGTTCTCCTTGTGAGAATGGGATGTCAGATGCATCACTGGTGCAGGGCATTGCATTAGACTCCATGTTGAGATGCCATTTCACAAAAGATTCTGCAGATTGACACCAGTAGACATTGATGATGTTCAACACCACCTCCAAGAGATGCTAGTAGCTGGAATCATACAGGAATCCCATAGCCTGTATGCATCTCCCATTGTGGTAGTCTGAAAGAAGAATGACTCTGTGAGGATGTGCATGGACTACCAGACACTAAATTGAAAAACTATACCAGACCAGTATACAATGCCCTACATCCAGGATGCCCTTGATTGTCTTAATGGGAGCCAGTGGTTTTCTGTTTTAGACCTCAGGAGTGGGTATTACCAAATCCCGATGGCACCAGAAGATAGAGAGAAAACTGCATTCATCAGTCCTTTGGGTTTTTATGAATTCTTGTGTATGCCTCAGGACATTTTTGAAGCAAATGCCACCTTTCAAAGGCTAATGGAGCGAGCTGTAGGAGACATGAACCTGCTTGAATGCTTAGTCTATCTGAACGATGTCACTCTGTGTTTGGCAAGACACTTAAAGAGCATGAGACTCGTTTGTTCAAGGTTTTGGACTGGTTAAGAGGATTTCACCTTAAAACTGTCTATTGACAAATGTCAATTTTTCCAGCAATCTGTGAAATATGTAGGCCACATGGTGTCCTCAGAGGGAATTCAGACTGACCCAAGAAAAGTGGAAGCTTTGATCGACTGGCCACAACCTAACGATCTCAAAGAACTGCAAAGATTCTTGGATTTTCATGGCTACTATGGTCATTTTGTGACAGATTACTCCAAAGTCATCTGCCCTCTGCTTAATTTGACTCTGTGGTACCCACCAACAAACCACAAATATAAAAAGAGTGCTGTAAAAGAGGGGGACAAAGCCTATTTCAGAACCAATGAACCATTCAGGGAAAGGTGGACCAAAGAGTGTGATGTAGCCTTTTACAATATCATTCATCAGCTTACCCATGCCCCTGTACTTGCTTTCACAGATTCAACCAAACCTTATGTGCTGTACATTGATGCCAGTTTAAAGGGACTTAATTTATTCTTCTCAGGAGTATGAGGAAGGACTACGCCCAATGGCGTTTACATGGCAGAGCCTTATCCTCTGAAAAGAACTACCCAGTACACAAACTGGAATTTCTTGCATTAAAGTTGGTGATAGTAAATCAGTTTCATGAAAACCTTTACGGTGCCAAGATCCTGTTAAGGACTGACAACAACCCCTCATGTATGTTTAAACATCAGCCAAGTTGGATGCCACTGAGCACTGTTGGTTATCAGCACTTTCAACCTATGACTGTTCAGTAGAATACCGTCCCAGCCTAAATCATATTGATGCTGATGCCCTATCTAGAAGGCCTGTATCTAGTCCTGAGAGGGTGAGGATGTCTGAACACTCTACTAAAGTACTTTGCCAAAAGTTTGACAAAGATGAACACCCATCCTCTGAAACAGTTGATTGCCTAGTCGATTGCTTAGGCCCACCTGACACCTGTGTTCCAGCAGCCTATTGCAATTTCACAACCTTGGACCGAAGTATTCTGCCTCAACTTGCACCCACTGATATCCAGAGGGCACAATCCGACAATCCAATGATTAAGCCTGTGCCAGACACCCTAAGCGCTGGAAAAAATGTCTCCAAACTTCATTTTAAAGACCAGAGAACTGCTTTGTTATTCCGAGAGGGGCCTAGACTCAAGTTTTGTGCAACAAGCTACTCCACTGAGAGACCACAAATAGACCAGGTAAAGTTATCCGACAACAGCTAGTGCTGCCTACTGCATTTAAACATGTGGTTTTGTGATCCCCCTCGTGATCAAATGGGACACCTGGGTTGTGACAGAACTTCTGACTTGGCCCATGCCCATTTCTACTGGCCTATGATGGTGCTGACATTGAAGCCCACATTAGAACCTGTAGCTGTTGCCTTCAGAGAAAAGCTGAGCCTCAGAGGGCTGCCCCTCTGGTTAACATCTCCACCAGTGTGCTCATGAAACTTGTCTATATTGACTTTTTGTGTTTAGAACTGGACCAGAAGAACATTGGTAATGTACTGGTTGTTGCTGACCATTTTACTCAATGTGCTCAGGCCTGTCTGACTAAAGACGGAAAAGCAGCCACTGTAGCCAAAGTACTTGTAGAAACATTATTTGTTCATTACAGTGCCCCACAAAGAATCTATTCAGACCAGACGAGAGACTATGAAAGTCATTTAATCAAAGAAATGCTCTTGCTCTGTAGGGAAAGAAAATCAAGAACTACCCCTTATCATCTTTAGAGGGACCCACAGCCTGAGAGATTTAATTGAACATTACTTGACATGCTGGGCACACTTTTATCTCAGAGACAAACTGAAATGGAGTCAACAAATAAGTACGTTAGTTCATGCATACAACTGTACTCCTAACGATGCAACTGGGTTTTCCCCCCCACCTTCTGATTTTTGGTTGAGAAGCAAGGCTACCTGTAGATATCTGTTTTGGAGTATCCCTGGGTGAAGTCCAAGCTGAAAACTTCCTCCAGTACGTGCGAAAGCTCAAAGCTTAGTTAAACCAGGCCTGGCAGCTAGCACACACAATGGCTGCCAAGAGAAACTTAGTAAAGAAAGAAAGACATGACAAACGTGTCAAGGCACAAGAGCTGCAATCTGGAGATTGAGTTCTGTTAAGAAATTTGGGATTGCACGGAAAACACAAGATAGCTGAAAGGTGGCATCACACCCCACACATTGTTGTCAGTAAACTGGAGGACTTGCCAGTTTACAAAGTGCATCCAGAGAATGACCCCCAAGCTGTAAAGATAATGCATAGAAATCACTTGTTGCCAATTGGGCACATCATCATTGACTCTGCACCCAAAGATATGCTCCCACCAGGTCTATGACCTGAGCTGCAGCTAAAAAGAGACAGTTAAACTCTCCTTCTGCTGTTCAGAGTCTGAAGCCTTCTCCCAGTTATTCTCTCCCTGAAACTAAAAGTAAATCCGAGTCTGATAATAGTGAATGCAGGGTCACCTACTATCCTTCTTACGAACTGAGCCAGTTGTTTCAAGGAAATCCATTGTGTAACATGGGAGATGAGGCTGGACCATCAGGACTGTCTAATCAACCAGCCCTCTCAACTACTCCTGTGCCCCCTGATGGTGAAGTGTAAAGTATAACATCTGACATAGCTGACTCTTTGTGTCTTGTGGAACTAGTTGAACCACAGAAGACATATCCTGACCCTACAAGCCAGACTTGTGTCATACCAGATGAAGCTCAAATGTCTGACACTGGTGACTCTGATATCATGATGGACAATGATGCTAATATGAATGCTGATTCTGACAGTATCAGTAATGTGTTATGTGATCTAAATTCCATGGGATTTCCTCCTGATGACCTAATCTGGAATTTCAGAGCAGTTAATGCAAGTGTTTTTTTTTCAATCTGAATCCACAGAACAAGCTAATGCCAGTACTCCTTCAAGTTCTGAACCAACAGCCAGTGCAGATGTACCCTTTCATCGGAGGCTAACTTATTGCTGGATAATGAGCCGGACTAATCAATCCAAATGCCAATGTTGAAAGGACTGGTCTGTGCCTGCCTCTCCTAGAAAGTCTGGAAGAGCCACAAACCCTGTAGTATGCCTTAG